>JAJHSJ010000005.1:76662060-77048415 GCA_021015155.1 Magnolia officinalis | reverse complement strand
TCCAGCCGTCCATCTGTCCAGAGTAGTGTGGGAACCCGCCGTGATGTATGGATTCACCACGCCACCCATCGGCATGGGGGCACACCATGATGAATATGTTTCAACCACGTTGTCCATTTGTTTTGCTAAACCATGGACTGCCCCATTTGGCCCACTTAATATATATGGGGCCCACCTGTTTGGTATTTGAGGCCTATGGGTTATAGCCCATTGTGACACATTCGAGGCCCAGGTGGTGCGGCCCATTATGAGGTATTCGAGGCCCATGGGACATGGCACATTGTGATATAATTAAGGCACATAAGATGTGGCCCCTCATGATGTATATTAGACCCCTGTCAGAGGCCCATTGTGATGTATTCGTGGCCTAAGGGCAAGGCCCGTTGTGATATGTATTAGGCCCATGATGTGTGGCCCACTTGACGTATTTCGAGGCTCAGGTACGTGGCTCATTTGATGTATATGAGGCCCATTAAGGCAATCCACTTGATGTATATTGAGGCCCACAGGTCGTAGCCCATTATGATGTATTTGAGGACCATGGGTCGTGGCCTAGGGTGATGTATATTAAGCCCGTATATTCGACCCACTATGATGTATATTAGACCGTATGATGAGGCCCATTATGATATATTTGAGGCCCATGGGATACGGCCGATTGAGATTGTATATGACCATTTAATGCGGCCCATATGATGAGGCCCATTGAGATGTATTTCTGGCCCATGTGATGTGACCCACTTGATGTATGTGGCCCTTGGGTGAGGCCATGGGCCCACGATATGTTTGGCTCTACGTGGGCCATTCCTTGGGGGCAATGTTGTTAAATGTCCGCATTGTCGATGTCGGTTATTGATACCGATTATGTGTATGGACAGCATAGCTCATGATACATGCCCATACGCATCATCTGAATGTTTGTTATGAGATGTGGTTGATCATGCATATGTCATTGAGCATGTTGTTATGAGACTCCATAGATAGGCGGAGGTTAATCTCACATGAGCGCACGACATGTGGCAGGATGATGCATGACTGGATTGTATGACTCATGCATCTTGCATTGTGTTGTGATTACTGTGCGCCCTAGCGACATCAGGGCTGTAGCCTCCACAGACATATCGTGGATGACCAGATGGGACACCGAAAATGTTTGGTTCGAGCATCGAGCTGTCATAGATGGCCCTGGGTGAAAATTCCTAAAACCCTCTTGGTACCAGAGGACGCCCCAACGTCGAGACCGAATGGATACATGAGCGCAAGGGTGCCGAATACCAGGAGGCCGCGTCTCCCACTGTGTCGTGGTCGGTTGGGAGGGGTGTGGCCTTACTCGCCCGAGGGTAGGCAGTAATACTAGGCTGAGTCTGACCAGCTCGAGGAATGAGTCCGCTATCGACGTGCCGAATAGGTATTGGTAGACATTGGCCAGGCGGATAGTGAGGTTTCTTACGCTCACTTGGACTGTGCGGCTGGGAGAGCGGCAGTCCCATTTGGAGTGTACTAAACCCCGGTGATGATCCCAGAGAGGAACCGTACTGATATGTGGACTTATTGAGTAGGAGCTGTATACTCATGCATTCATTTCATTCACTATCCACTCGGGCTGGTGGTGCACAACTAATTGTTGTGTACCTTCGCATGGCCAGGATTTCGGTTGGGCGCGTGACTAACCTGAGATCAGGAGTTTACCACATTGAGTCTGACTATCCAAATTTAGGTATGGGACTGGTTTGGATAGAAGTCCCTTGTGATGGACCCCATAGCCTGCGATATTACGTACTATCATCCCGACTTCACACTCCAGCATGATCATTCCATTTACATCGCATCTCGCATTACATCCGCAGCATATGGCATTCTGAGTTACTATATTTATGCATTCATACAGCCTAGATACAACTGACGGTATTCGTAGACTCGTCAGGATTTACATATTACCTTGCATCATCGGCATCTGATATTTGGCTTGTTGTCTCCTCATTGCATAGTTGAACCACATTACTTCATCAGTATATGATATTGCTTTTATTATATTTCTGCATCGCATAATCTGGATAAGGCTAATGGTATTTATGGGCTTATCCGTATGTTCGCATTACTCTGATATCGTATGATTTATGAGCTTGTTAGTATTTCCGCCTATTTTGATTTCTCTGATATTGTTTATTTAGCACTTACCTTGTGCACACACTTTCACCACTCACTAAGCTTTCTATAAGCTTATGCACGATAGATCGTGCAGGTGATGTTAGGTTGCAACAGTGTTGAGCTTGGAGCGTGCAGCGGTCTTCTGGAGCTTGATTTTCGATTTATGTGTTTCCTTTTCAGCATTGTACTCAAATGATTATATTAGTGGATATGTGATGATGATGTTGCCTTTATGATTTGGGTATACTTGTGGTTATGCTTATTACAAGATAAATGTACAAAAAAATTCTCCTTGTAGGATCCCAGGATCGGAATCTGGCATAGGAACCGAGAATGGTGTACTACGAAGGCTGTCGGCACCGGATTCGGCGATCGGGATTCCTGCAAATCCGATCTCCGGGTTTGGGCCGTGACATTATATATATAATATATATAAGTATAGGTTAAGTTTTTTTAAAAAATAAAAATAAAAATAACCCTAACTACCTGACCGACCCCTTTCCCTTTTCCCTTTCCCTTTATTCTCTTTCTCTACCCCACCCAGCCGCTACCCGCTCGGCCATCACTCCACTGGACCACCACCAGTCTAGGCTTCCAGCAGGACCAGCACGCACGTCCAATCATCTTTATCTCTCTTTCTCTCACTCTCCCGATCTCGCCGAGCAAACCAGCGCGGCCGCGCCCAATCCCAACTCGACCCTCTCTCTCTCTCTCTCTCTCTCTCTCTCTCTCTCCCAATCTCTCCGAGGTTACTAGGTGTTTAACTTTTTTTTATATTTAACTAGTAGATTAATATGAATGTGGATTTATTGTACATTGATTGTAGATTGGGGGCTAGGTTGGGTTGGGTTGGGGTTTAGGACGGGTTGGGTGGGCTGGGTTGGGTCGGGTTGGGGTTTGGGACTGGTTAGGGTGGCTAGGTTGGGTTGGGTGTTGGGTCGGGTCGAGTTGGGGTGTGGGATGGGTTGGGGGGGCTAGGTTGGGTCGGGTTGGGTGTTGGGTTGAGTTGGGGTGGCTAGGTTGGGTGCTGGGTCGAGTTGTGGTGGTCGGGTTGGGTGCTGGGTCGGGTTGGGGTGGCTGGGTTGGGTCGGGTTGGGGTTGGGTTGGGTCAGGTTGGGTGGGCTGGGTTGGATCCTCCACATATAACCCCCCATATGTGTGGAATTGTGCATTATTTGCTAGCGAGGGGGGGCCCTATAATGCCTCCTTGAGACAATGCCAGCTTTTGTGGGACCTTAAAAATTAAAATAGTCTCTAGAGTGCTGGAATTTAAGCCCTGGTGTTATTGACGACATAGTACCATTAAGCTCAGAGAATGTTGTCCACATTTAAATATCCAACACATGTTTTCCATTCTATCAAGTAGGGCCCTTTGTGTGGGTTAGACTGTATGAATTGTCTGGTTCAAAAATGGGGCAGCCGACTCCATTTGTCTTATGCGCTACAGCCCACTTGATGAATGAACTGGCCTAATTTTTTACTGTATGGCCCACCAGATGAAAGGTGTGTGTGTGTGGATGTAATAGGGAACACTCTAACTTATAGTGCTCTAGGAACTCTACTCATTTCCTTAACTAAAAGAAGCCTTAGAGAATTGGAAGCTAAATATGCTTTGTTTTTAAATGGTGTGCAGCAATGTCTTCAGATGATCCATCCACCGATATTTGGGATTATGGATCCCGAGTGTACTCTCCAAACTCTGGAAGAATGAAAATCCAATGTAAATTGTGTGGGGCCAGATTTGTTAACAAAACAAATCGTCTTAGACTACACTTGTCAGGTCGGGGGGGGGATGCAAAATCATGTCCCAAAGCATCAGAGGAGATACGATTTTTATACCAGGCTCTTGTAGACTCCAACAAAGAGCCTTCTACCCCCTCCCCCACACCGAATACAACTAACCATAGGATATACAATAACAGACTTGTTCTAATCAACGAAGATTCTGAAATAGAGAGGGTGAAGAGAATAAGTAAAGAAGAAGAAGAGGAGAATGAAGCTAGATTAAGAAGACTGGAAGAAGAGCAATTACAATTAGCCTTGAAGTGAAGCAAGGAAGAGACAGATGCATCAAGATATCAATTATGTGTTCCTCGACAACATGATGTGGAAGTAGGACCGAGCTCGATAAGCAAGAAGCCATCAAAGTTTATTTCTAAACTTTCCTCATTCTACAAGAACTTGAGTATTCCGTATAGATCAGCTCATAAAAATAGTTTGAAAAAAATTAGCTGAATCTATACAAGAGCATGGTGAAACAGTATCCCCACCTTCTGATTCAGGGGATGTTAATGATCATATTGGAGAGCATACTACCTCCAGCCCGAGCTTGGATGACAAAAATTTTGGATCTGATTTAGAGTAGGATAAGGATAATATTAAAAATAAATTTTGAGGTATTAAGTTTTTTAGTTGTAATCTTGTAGACTTGTAGTTGTAGTTGTACTTGTATGGACTTAACTTTCATACTAAAATGTTGCAACTTAACTAAAATGTTGTAGGTTAATGATCATATGCATTATCTTCTTATTTCTTCCTCTTTTTTTTTTTTCTTATAGACATGTAGTTGAATGGATAAACTGTTTCTTGTATATTTTGATAATTGTTTTTTAAATATTGATGCTTATAATTAATTGTCATCTGATGTTGTTAATTAATAATTAGGCCACCTAGTGGTTTAGCAATATAACCCCTCATTTAGGAATTTATATTGAACAAGTACAATCATTCCACTGAAAATACTTATTCTTTATGGATTCTTAAATTGTCCCATTTTGGACAGTTCGGTACCATACCATGTACTTAGGTTGTCATCATTCAATTTACATGTGGTTGGAATTTCGGTAGCGTTTCCCTGTATTTTCTCCGAATATGTAGTTGTAACGCCCTAAATTTCGAGGGTCGAGTATAGCTCGACTCCCGAGATTCCGAACATCACTTATGTCCTGCTAAAGACAATATTCTGATTCCTTTGACGTTGGGCATTTGAACATGCATAGAATTATACTAAACAACGTATCATACTCCAGGTTTAATGTAATTAAGCAAATGCGTAAATCCAAAACATATATACATATCATGAAGCTTCTTCCAGAGTATGGGTCCGCAGTTGGGTTTAATATATACATGTACAATTCAAAATAATAAACAGAATGTGGTAATGTAAATATAACATCCATCTAAGCCCAGACGCCCAGCGCTCCCCGTCCAACGGCACGTGGCCTAAATCGGCCCGCCCGAGAGTTGGAAATAGGAGAATTCCTCCTCCTCCTCCAAGAAGTCCTGCTCCAATGTATCTACGTCAACCGTACCTGCATCTACACTAGCATCTGGTTGGTGTTTTAAAACACTGTCCCAGAGTGGGAGTGAGTGATCAACTCAGTGGTTCTATAAAGCAAAAGTTACACATGTTATTAAGTTAATCAATGTAGTAATGATAAGGTAATAATAGACACTCCCTTCCTAACTACTTTTTTTAATGCGAGAATGGAGTTTATGTAATGATGTATGTCCTCACCCATCAACACGCGACTCCGACCACCGGTTTCGCACATGACAACACTTCCTCAAAAAGTGCGACTCCAACGCCTTTTCGTCACATTCTAACTAATGCAATGTGGTGCATGATCATGTTAGCCAAGTGGTTAATTATGCCCATTCATCCAGTAACTTGGGGAAGCTAGGATACCTTCCCTTTGAATATTGATCCAAATTGAATCACTAGGCATTGGACAACCGCAGCGGTCCTACTCTTGTGTTCTTAATCCGTCTAGGTTCGTCACTCTTAGTTAAGTACATGCGATAGGCAAGTTGCAAGAAATGGTGCTCGCGGTCACTACAGGGAGCTCGTCACCCCAGCGTAGGCCAACAGCACGAACACGGTGTCCCATACCACCATGCCCGGCTCACGAGTCTTGAGGATCTTGGTACCATGGTTAAGAGTGGATCTTTACAATTGTGAGGGGGGTACCTTAGATTCAAACAATCGCGTTCATACATGGTGAACATACAATAGGTCAACCGGTTCTTTGGTAACCTCGACTGGTATGGGTGCACGCTAACGTAACAAACATGGAGCGCATAAGCGCCCCTCGTGGCCTAACCACTGTCGATAGTCAACATCCAACACGTATCATTAGATTTTACCCTAGGTGTCCAACTAAATTCGGCCACCCAAATATGGAAGTTCGCCGGTTACCTAGACTACAATCGTAGCCCCACTCGTATCCAAATTATGATGACGAGCATTCATAATATATGGGTTAACGTTCGATAAGCAATCTCGATGGATTACTCGTTTAGGCATTTCATCAAACACATAGACTACGTTAACTACACTTGCAATTTTTTCAATTCATTACATAGAGAAATAAGCATGTTTAAGACAACAAGAGGTCCTACAGTAGCAATCATGGCAAACATAAATCATTAACTATAATGAAAGCATTGATAAACTGCAACCTAAACATTTATAGTCCGTACCTTTCGGTAGCACGCCGACTCGAACTCGGTCCTAGGACTATGTTTCTAAGGAAGGATCGTCGGTAGCCTAAACGAGTACAAGGGTTAGTTAGGTTGGAGAAAAGTCATTCGGGGACCTACACCACTCTAGGGATTTGTATTACTTACCCTAGGTCATAGTCGGAGGAGTTTCGGTAGCGGACATGGCGGTGATTAGGCTTGTGGATCAATGGGAGAGGATTTCCCACAGTTGCAAACGATACTCCAAACTCTCCTCTTCTCTACCTCTCTCTTTTCTCTTCTTTCTCTCCTTAGGGTTTCAATTTCGTATTTGAGAGAGAGGGGGTGAGTTGGGAGCTATTTATAGCCCCAGACGGTGTGTAAATGGCCCCAGGGCCACCTTATACTATATTTATACCCCACGGATGGCTATTTCTAACTAACGGGGCTCTCAGGAGGGCCCACTGCTCATCTATGTCATGGGGTAGGTTCCTTATCAATGGATCAACACTAGTACACAGTTTTGGTTTGATCGAATAAACAGATCGGCCGTGGGATGCCTGTGTCAAATCAACGGTTATAAATGTTCAATCGGGGTCAGTGTTATACAGACGTGTGCAGGGAATTTTTCTTTCTCCATGTGTGAAGTTTGGTCATAAACCAACGGTCCGAAATCCTCAACTCTACGTAAGAGTGGACAACCCAATTCACTTAAGTTTCAGCACATTTCTTTAAAGTATTTGCATTTCTTACGCACTTGACTCTTGGCTCAAGTTGAGCGTTTCTGGACACTATCCAGGCTTGATTCCCGCGATGGTCGTCGAGCCCAGTAAGGTGGACATTGTTCCATAATTTTAAGTCTAGCGGACCCCCGACGTGCAGTCTAGGTCCATTACGAAGTTTCAGGGCTCTCTCGAGAGGGGTGGGCCCTCGAAATTTCTCCTGGATCTTCGGATGGCATTAGGCCAGTAGTACTTACAATTCTAACCCTCCACCATTCGTGAAAATGGTGGCTCGAGCTTAATCCACCTAATGTTTAGCATTTAAGTAAATCTCATCGAAGTTAGCTAGTGGGGTATGGACCTCGGGTGGTTCCGCCCGAGGTTGAACTCGGGTCTTTGTACGGATTTTTTCGGGACGTTACAGTAGATCTTTACTAGTTGGTTTCCATTACATGTGTAATGGATTACATGTGGGTATGGAAACTAAATAGTATTGAATTTTACATATATCTGGAGAATATAGGGAGGTGTTGCTGAAATTTTAGCTCGCATGTAAATTGTATGGGGATAGTACATGGTATGTTACCAAATGGGATAGAGATAATTAGCACCTCTGGATAGAGACAAGTAGGAATAAGATATTTAGAGACAATTAGTAAACAAAATTTGAAATAATTATGGACAATTTATAGTTATGTATATGTATGTATCTCGGTGGATTTATTTATTAGGGGACTATTTGAAACACTTGTGTCTTGCAGTTTATGGAGGGGCCCAATATTGTTTGTATTATATATTTATATATACGTATAAATGTGATTGACAGATTACTTTAACCTATAAAAGCTCTGATCTTACCCTATCATTGTTATCTTTTGATTTTTAAATGACTACTGAAGAAAATCCAAGTACTACTGGCCCTGGTGCGTCAATCACATCTCCTTTTGTTGTAGATGAAGAAAAATTAGAAAACAAGGTTGAAACAGCTTCAGGTTCTGTGAAAGGAGAAAAAAGATTGGCGATATGAGAATCTTTTGATGAAATCATCCAACCAGATGGTTCAGTCAAGATTAGGTGCAAGTTTTGTAAAACTCTTTACAGCAAGCATTTTGGTTCTTCTACAACTCATTATTAGAGATATCTTGATAAATGTGTGAAGAAACCAAGAACATTGAAGGGTGGAACCCAGCAACTGCTTTCGTTTACCATTTCTGAAGATGATGACTCTCGAGCTGCACTTTCAACGTATAAGTATAATCCAGAAAACTAAAAGAGTGGTTTGCGAGGTTGGTGATAGTCAACGAGAAGCCATTTAACATGGCAGAAAGCAAGGTTTTCACAGGATTTTACAAATTTCTATATCCCATATGTGAGAAGGCCTCTCATATTACTGTGAAAAGAGAGTACATGAAGATGTATGCTATTAAGAAAGCTAACTTGAAAGCTCTCCTGACATCCGTATCCAGAATAAGTTTGACTTTGGATATGCGGACGGCCTCGAATGAGAGAAAGGGATATATGTCATTGACCACACACTTCGTTGATGTGGATTAGAAACTACAAAAGAGGATTTTAAACTTCCGCCACGTTCCTCCTCCTCATACCGGTGTGGTACTATCTTACTGCATTTTTAACTATCTTGTTGAGTGCGGCATTGAAAAGAAAATTTCTTTAATTACTTTAGATAATGCGTCGTCTAACGATACTTTGGTTTCTTTCTTACGTATTCAGTTCAAGGCTGCCAGAAATTTATTCTTCGAAGGCAAAATATTCCAAGTTAGATGTTGTGCTCACATACTCAACTTGATTGTGCAAGAAGGGCTGAAAGTAATTGATTCAACGATTATCAACATTCGAGATAGCGTTAAATATATAAGGGGGTCACCTTCAAGACTGAGTACGTGGAATGATAGAATCCAACGTTTAGATTTGAAATCTAAACAGCAGTTGAAGTTGGATGTTTGCACTCACTGGAATTCCACTTATCAAATGTTGGATACGGCTTTAGAATTTAAAGTTGCATTCCCTGAACTTGCGACATGCGATAAAATGTACACATATGTGCCAAGTGATGAAAATCGGAAGAAAGCTGAAGTTGTTCATCAGTTTCTCAAAGTTTTTTACAGCAGCACGAAGATTTTTTCAGGAAATAAGTATCCCACAACAAATCAATTTCTTCCTGAAATTATTTTCGTTATGGACGCGCTAAAAAAGTGTATCATTGATGGTCTGAAATTTTTAAAAGCGATGGTTGTAAGAATGCAGTTGAAATTTGATAAGTATTGGGCTGAATGCCACTTGTTAATGGCCATTGCAGTTGTCTTGGATCCACGATACAATATGGCAATCATTAGATTTGATTTTAGATCACTTTATCCCAGTTCCAAAAGAGTTTCAGCGGAGACTGTCATTATTAATGTTGCAATTGAAGAGTTGTTCACTTCATATGTTGATAATTCGATCGAAACATCAAGTGCAATAGGTAATTCTCAAACCGCGGGTAGTTCTTCTACTGTGGATAAGCGACTTCGTGACTTTATGTCTTTTTTAAACGAAGAAGAAACGAAGATGCAAAAAACTGAATCCAAAGTGGAGAAGTATCTAAAGGAGTCGGTCATAGGGCTACAAGAATATGATTTCGATGTTTTGCAGTGGTGGAAGTCTCGAGCTTGTGAATACCCTAGACTGTCGGTGATGGCACGAGACATTTTATCAATTCCAATTTCGACTGTGACATCAGAATCAGCTTTTAGCACTGGGA
This sequence comes from Magnolia officinalis, assembly GCA_021015155.1. Classification (NCBI taxonomy): domain Eukaryota; kingdom Viridiplantae; phylum Streptophyta; class Magnoliopsida; order Magnoliales; family Magnoliaceae; genus Magnolia; species Magnolia officinalis. Next base: position 77,038,323 of record JAJHSJ010000005.1, on the reverse strand, counting down.
GAGGGCAGTTAGCAAGTATCGAATCTCACTTACCTCGAATATAGTTGAAGCACTAATATGTACACAAGATTGGTTGCATCCAGTTTAGGGTCGTGGTAGTTTCAATGCTGAAGAGTATGAAGAGGATAACGAAATTGAAGACGTGGACCAAAATGCTTGAAGGAAGGTAAGCTTTAAAAATTTTCATGAACGGTTTTATAATTTTTTATATATTTTAACTCTTTGGACTTAATGTGATTGTTGAGGACAAAATGTGGTTTTGTGGTATGATACTGATAGTATCTAGAGGTTTATGCCTTAGTAATGTGGCATATGAGACATTTAATTTGTATTTTTTAGCTAAAAATTTAATAAGTTAACATATGAACAAGCTCGAGCTCGACTCGAGGTAAACTCAACTCAACTCGAACTACTAGCTCGACTTGAACTCGACTCGACAACTTTATACAAGTACAGCATGGACGAGTCGAGCCGAGGCCGAGCTTGAGCTCGAACTCGAGTACAACATGGACGAGTTGAGCTGAGCTTGGCCCACCTCGACTCGACTCGGCTCAATTAGTAAGAGGATCTTCCAAGATCCTTGGCGGATATCTCGGGGGTCCGAGCGTGTCACAGATATCGTCCGAGATTCTTAGAGAGAACCACAGATGGAACTCCTTTGGGCGAGTTCCGAGACCATCAGAGATGTGCAATGGGAGGCCGAGGTGGCCTTGGCCGACCTGACCTAGGGGTGACATGTTGCTTTAAGCTATACCAACCTGGGCCACACCGACCTGGGTTATGCTGACCTGGGTCAACGACCTAGGTCATGCCGACCTATCTCCTTAGTTGAGCAGCGGGACGAGATGTTCCTGATGAACTATGGGGATCTTGGAATCGACAAAGGTAATGCTCTTGCAGGTGCTTAAGAAGGTCGGTAAGTGTTCCAATCTGGTGACGAGATGTTGATCTCGATCTTACTTTCAGCTCGGGTTTTGAGTATGAGATCGAATCTGTTGTCATGTCTGACCTGAGGAAGCGCACAAGGTTCCTACATGACCTTTAATCATTGGTCGGCCTGTTTTCCCTATAACATTCTATTTCGGAATGAGTCATGACCATCTGGACCAATTACATTGCAACAAGCAGGAAATTCTACTTGTGTGAAGCAAAAGAGTCAAATTCATTTCTAAATAAAATCTGGGTCTTTTTATTGCAGAAATTCTACTTGTGTGAAGCAAAAGATTCAAATTCATTTCTAAATAAAATCTGGATCTTTTTATTGCAGAAATTCTACTTGTGTGAAGCAAAAGATTCAAATTCATTTCTAAATAAAATCTGGATCTTTTTATTGCACTGATCCGGACCAATCACATTATAACAAGTAAAAAATCCAGTTACACCCAGATCCATAGCTCAAGTGGTAGATTGAGTGAAAGATACCTTGTTTCAACACTGAGGTCTTAGCATCGATTCCCTAGTGGGGGCGGCTAATAGTGAAGTGTGATCTTACAATGGGTGTACTAACAAGCTTTATAAAAAAAAATTAAATAAATAAAAGAGAGTAAAAAATCCAATTGGTGCATGAAGCATCGTATTTATGTTCATTTACAAATAGAATCGTGATCTTATGCTTGCGGAAAGCACAAAAAATCTGGGAAGCGAATTGGCTGGTGTACCACACACAAGCTATATAGCTGGTGTAGTTACGTGTTGTGCAAAGATGAGCACTTACGTTCCTCCAGATATGAATTGTACGAACGGTTCCAAGGAGATCAAAGTTACATGGCCCCAAAATGATGTATTTATTATATTCACAACGTTTATCCATTTTTCTAGATAATTTTATATTACTATCCAAAAAATAATCATATCCAAAGATCAACTAGACCACGACACAAATAGCATCCGAGATAATGATTTTCACCGTTGAAAAATTTTCTAGTGCCCCCTGTTGATGACAAAATCTGGATCACCCTCCACTCGGCACGATGAACCTCCAAGGAGCCCTGGTCTTGCACAAACAGTGAGCAAAGGAAACCCTGGCTAAGCCGGGGGACCCTCAGATGACTAAGTCAGGTCAAGGGAATCTGGGTTTAAGTTGGAGAGTAGTGGGAGAGCGCAAGATGTTGCGTACCTGTAGCAATGGGGTCTCATTATATTTATACCTGACTATCGGATGGTCTGGGTCCGTTAATCTTGGTAAGATTCGCTCAATCAGTGAGATTTTCGTATCATGGAGATATTGCCTATAATCCAAGGATCGTGTAGCGTATCGTGCGTATCTACGGGCGAAACAATCGATCCACTTAAGGTAGTTTCCTAGTTTAACGCATGGAGCGTCCACGCTCCGCCTCGGCCTCGGCTCGAGACTTCCGGCTGAAGAGACCCTGACTAGCGTGCACATTGGCCTTCACCGTTGATTTGTTAAACAAGGATCGTGTCTTGAGTCCGAGCCGAGCTCCAGCCTGGACTTAGAATGGACTTGGCCTTTCTTGTCTGCTGGGCTTCTGGAGGTCTCCTCTCAGAGCCCCGAGGCAGGTGGCGGACTTAACCCGTCGAGTCGAGGCTCCTAGCAACAAGTGTCACAAACGTGAGTGGTTAAGTCATCTATTTCTATTCGGACAATAGCGGGACGGTTTGAGATCTCACAAGTAGGTTCTGGTATGACCTTCATACCAATTGTCTTAGTTTTGAAATACTCTGAGCTGATAACCTCAGAGCTAAAGTTCCGCAGAAGCCGAGCCGAGCATCCTCCTTCAGATCAGTCTTGTCTTACTCTTATGTATCCGATCAATTAGTATTGCGTTAGCCATTGGAATAAAAGGGGCTAGGATCTTCCCATAACAGAAGCCCCCTACTTTTCGAGTTTGGACACGGACTCGGAGAGTAATCATATACAAAAGATCAACCGCTTCCTTCGTCTCGTCTTCCACACGTACGGTTGCAATTGTGACTCCTGTGTTGAAGGGATGCGTCCTCAGCATTTTCGTCCACGGGTTAATCTCCGTCAGGCACGTGGCGATGGTTAAGATTTCGTATAATTATTGGGCCTATGGGTGGCGGCCACGTATGTTGTGGGAGACGTTTGAACGACGCTTCCCCTACTCGAGCACCGCTTCCACTGCTCTGAGCTCGTAATCCAATGCTAGAGGCACGCGGCCTGGCATGACCTACAACCACGTATGCCCCTGAAGTCGGCTCTTGACGGTTCAGCGGCGGCCATTATGTTTCGCCATTAATGCAGAGATTCTTCTTGGGCTATGTAATTCTCAGCGTTTTCGGAAACGCTTCTTACTTCCATATTTCGAATTCGTGTTCCCTGAGGAGGCGATTTCTGGCGAAGGTGATTCCAACCGATTCAAAGCTTCCGATGAAACAATTCCGACCGATCAGGGGTTTGACGGCGAAGGCGATTCCCGGTGACCGTCCGGTGAGTCTTCTTTCCTTCTAGCGTTTCTCTTCCCTGCGAAATGTCGTCCGATCTGGAGATGGTTCGAGACAATTATGATGATTCCAAGCCGGGAAGCTCAGATGATAGGAGGGGGCATTAGAAGGCCCCTTGGAAGTTGTGCCCTATACCCTCCGCCCCAAAGAAACAAGGAGGCGGGGGCTTGAACTCGCCGGGTAGGCAAGAAGAAGGCTGCCCGAGCCCCCCAAGACTTATCTTCAGGGGCCGGCGAGATGCCCGCGAGCGGACGGGCCTCGGAGGCTGTCCCTGGAGGCTCTGTGCTGACGGAGTCCCATATGGGGTGGATTGAAATCCCGAACTCCGTTCAGATAAGGGCGTCAGAACCCCTTGACACCGCCGGCGCGCCTGCTGAAGGGAAAGTCGTCATTTTTCTCTGCGCATTGCAATGTGGGCTCCGACTCCCCATGCACCCTTTCGTCTGCACCCTAACTTCTTACCTGGGACTAGCTCCCGGTCAATTTTTCCCCAATGCTTGTAGGGTTCTTATCTCTTCCTTTATCATCTGGCGTCAAGTCAGGAATCTTGAGCTGACACCAGAGGAGTTAATAAGCCTGTACTTGGTCAAGCACGATAGCCACGAGCCGTGGTACTACTTCGCGACCTAAGGCAGCAAAGGGTCAGGGCTGGTCATGAATCTTCCGCCCTCTAATAAGGACTGGAAGATGGTTATAGGCTTCGGACGAATAGGAGGCGCCGGCGGCGGAGCTTGGAAACTTGGCGATTCGGGTTCCCACAGGATTCACTACACCAGGTCGGACCATACACACACCTTTTTTTATACCATTCTCCCTTCTATTGTAGTTGGACTAAGGTTTTCCTTTTATTTCTGTAGATTTTTCGAGAGGTTCACCTCTTCTCACCTCGAACCAGAAAAATCAAGTCGCCAAGGCTAGGGCACGATCGAGAGAACTTCGCTCCTGGTCAGACCTAATTACAGCCGTCAATCTTCACTGGTCTGGGCTTTGCAAGTTCGAGCCTCTCCCTACCTCCTTCAGTAAGTTTCTCATGCCTTCAGCTAGTTTCTCACGTGTCTCTTCCCTCGGAATGATTGAACTTCCTGGCTCGTTGATGATTCATTATTTTTCATACAGGCATGGCCGAGGCTTCTAGGTCCCGGAGGAGGAAGGCCGCCCCGCCCGTTGACAAAATGCTAAGGGCCGAGCCCCGAACGAAGACGACCTTTCGGAGGAAGTAGGCGGCTCCTCACGGCGAGGGCCCCTCGGCCCTAGTTTCTGTTGTTGCAGCTTCTATTTTTGTTGCCGCAGCTCTGGCTACAGCGCCTGTTGCGACTGAGGCCTCTGCTGCCGATGCTCCGGCTTCATTCCCTCCTCCTGCCGCTGCTCCTCATACTACCGAAGCCCCTCCTGCAGCCCCTGAGCCCTGTATTGTCGTCTCATCTTCATCCGAGAGGGAGGATGCCGTTCGGATGGCTGATGTCATGCTCTCCCCTCCCGAAGTCAGGAATGACCTCAAGGCTGAGGCTCAGGCCTCAGCAGGGAGCAGGATTGAGGCTGGGGAAGCCATAGGATCGGCCCAGGTGGGGATGAGCAGAGGGAGGTTCCAACCGGGCTACCATATGTCCTGCCTGGTTCACTGGGCGGCGAAACATGCCCCGGAGGAGGAGATAGCCAACCTTCTCGACCAATCAGATGAGTCCTTCGTCAATGACATGGCTTCTGTCTTCTACCGGGTACTTCCATTATCATTTCTTGCCTTTAGTTTTTGTCGCATTCGGATGCTCATTTTCTCTTTTTTTGTTCAGTCCATCCCGAGGCTTCTTCTGACTTGAGAGAGATTGAGGGAAGCTGCCAAGAAGGATGCCGAGATGGAGGCCCTCAGAGGCAAGGCGGGGATCTTGCGGGATGAGGCTACCTTCCTCCGAATGGAGCAGGCTGAACTACGTCGGTAGCTTGAGAATGGGAGAGCCCGAGAACTCCAGCTACAGGGGTCCGTGGGTGATCTTGAAGCCTGATGCGGTGCGGCGGCGGCCGAGCTGACACGGGCCAGGGCCCACGGGGATTCGCTGGCCAAGGAGAATGCCCGATTGGGAGAAGTCCTGGAGCGGACTAGAGCCGAGGCAGCAGAAGAACAGAGCCGAGCCATCTCCCAGGCGAAAGAGGCTCAGCGAACTGAGGATGAGGCCTCCCTGGCCATAGCGGTGGCTGTTGCGGTGGACGCCTTCAAGGCTTCGAAGGAGAGGGCAGCCGAAGCCACCAAGTTTTACAACTGTGGCTTCGACGCTTGTATTGAGGCAGTCCAGGATTTGTATCCAGACCTCAACCATGAACCTTTGCTGCCTGAAGATGCGGGAGAGAAGCCCTCTGAAGATGCTCGCCCGGATCAGGCTCCTGGCTCCCAAGGTCCTCCTCCTCCTCCGACTGAGTAGCTTTCAATATTTCTCCTCTTATAACAATTCTGAACTTGAATATTTTTGTTGAATGATTTGATGGATAATATTTTTTTGACCCTTTGAAGAGGGCGTGTGGGTGATGATGATTTTTTATATGTTAATCCGTAGTCGATTCTTGGATGTTGATTGTTGATTGCTGAACTAGTTCGCCGATAGGTTGGTTCACTTCGGGACATTGCCAAGCCGACTCCCTGAAGGGTCAGCTCATTTCAATGTCATCTCGTAGGACTTTGAACTTGGTAGTGTTGTTATTGTTAGGTCCGGACCCCTATGGGGTCGGGTCCTCCAATGATTGGCGAGCGACTTTTAGTATATCTGTTAGTTGGGCGATGAGCCAACTACTCTGTCGTGGAGTTGGGTTGCCCATCAGCTTTTCCCCTGACTATGAGGGGATGCCTTGTAGAATTTTTCGTGAGATAACGTTCTAACCCCTTCTTTAAGGGATCAGTTCGTTAAGTTCGCTCCCGCATATGAGAGGTAACTTTTTCTTAGTAAGTAATCTGTTCATATAGACAGGAAGAGATGTGTATTTCATTGAGAGCCTTAAAAGCTAGTCGCTCGGAGAAGTACATTTATTGAGAGCCTTAAAGGCTAGCCGCTCGGAAACATACATTTATTGAGGGCCTTAAAGGCTAGTCACTCGGAGGCGTACATTTATTGAGGGCCTTAATGACCATTCCATCAAAGATAGTAGACTTTTAGGTGATCGGCATTCTAGGGGTGGGGGAGTTGGCGGCCCTCAAGATCTTCTAAGTGGTGGAAGCCCGGTTTAGTCGATCGGATCACACGGTAAGGCTCTTCTCAGTTAGGCCCAAGTGCCCCAGCCTCATGCTCAGCGGTGTTCTGGAAAACTCGGCGAAGGACTAAGTCTCCTGGACGAAACCGCCTGATCTTGACCTTATAATTGTAAAATCGTGCCACCTGTTTATGTCGAGCAGCGTCCCGGAGTCTGGAGACGTCTCTGGCTTCTTCGAGTAGATCTAGGTTAGCTGCGATCTGCTCAGCGTTATGATTTTCTTGATAATTTCTGACTTGAGCTGTAGGGAGGCCGATTTCAACCGGCACCATTGCCTCCGAGCGTAGGATAGCGAAAATGGAGTCTCCCCAGTAGACGACTGATCAGTGGTCCTGTAGACCCATAGGACGAATGGGAGCTCCTCGGCCCAATTGCCTTTTGTTTTCTCCAACTTTGTCTTGAGATGATGCTTAATGACTTTATTAACTGCTTCCATTTGTCCATTGGATTATGGATGCCAAGGCAAAGAATATGCGTTTGTGATGTCGAGCCCCTAATGCATGCCTCGGAACGGACACAATGGTGCATGGAATCCCGAACCGGCAGATGATGTTTTTTCAGACGAAGTCAATCACCTTCTGTTCTGTGATTTTTACAACGGCCTCGGCCTCGGCCCACTTGGTGAAGTAGTCGACTGCGACGATGGAGAACTTGACTTGACCCTTTCCTGTAGGCAGGGGGCCGATGATGTCAATCCCCCACTGAGTGAACGGCCATGGACCACTCATGAGAGTCATTTCCTCTGCAGGTTGCCTTGGCACAGCCACATAGCGCTAGCATTTGTCGCACTTTCAAACGTAGTTCTTCGAGTCTTCCCTGAGGGTCGGCCAAAAATATCCTTGTCAGAGTATCTTCAGGGCCAGGGCTCTGCTGCAAGAGTGATTTTCGCAGATTCCTTCGTGAATCTCCCGAATTACATAATCTGCCTCGTCGGGTAGGAGGCACCTGAGGTAAGGCTGAGAATGCCCTTTCTTATATAGGGTACCGTCCAGGACGATGTACCGCGCCGCTCTGACCCTCAGGTGCCTGACTTCCAACCTATCTGAGGGGACCTCACCAGATGTGAGATAGTTATAAATCAGATCCATCCAGCTCGGAGTATCCTCTACCAGATTGACTGTTTTCTTTTCTATCTGGTCGATGCTTGGATGTTTTATGAATTCCACGGGAATTATTCGCAGGATCTTCCCCTCCGTGGCTGAAACCAACTTCGCTAGGGCATCGGCTCAGAAATTTTCCACTCTAGGAATCTGGTGAATAGTGCAGCTCCAGAATCTTTCTATCAATTTTCTTGCCTCGTCTAGGTAAGCAATCATCCTTGTCTTCTTTGCCTCGTACTCGGTGGAGATGTGGTTCAATACCAACTGAGAATCGCATCGGACCTGAAGGGACTAGACTCCTAGGCTTGCTGTCAGTCTGAGTCATGCTAGAAGGGCCTCGTACTCCGCTTCATTGTTCGAGGCTTTGAAACCGAGTCTGATTGCATACTAGATGTAAGACCCGTGTCCTAGTCTGTACTGTTCCGACGAATCCCGCGATCCTTTCCGTCGAAGTCCGACAGTTCGCGACCGATAACCGACGTTGCGATCGAACCTAAGACGTATCCTGTAGAATCGAGTCGGCTTAATCCGAGACTTGTACCATTACGACCGCACTGTCGCCGCTGTTCTGACGTCGCGACTCACGCACCGAGGCGATACCCTGACAGGAAGATGCGGGCCGGCGTTCAATTCGAAGAAAACACCGTGCATTGCAAATCCCAAGAGAATCTCTACGACCCATCCCATCAATCAATCAATCACATCAATCAATCAATCACTTCAATGTCAAGTACAAAGCACCCATGCTTTCTTTTTCCACAAGTTAAGCAAACCCAAAAGTCAACCAATCCATCCCCTCACCCATCACTCACCTCACTCATCACTCACCTCACATCACTCCCCTCACATCCATCACTCTCTCTCCTTATCTCTCTCTCTCTCCCTCTCTCATTCCATCTCTCAACTCCCAAGCTCCATACGTCCCAACATTTCCAAGCAATCTCAAAGGCCAAGTGTGACCCACTTTCCCCTACTCTCACATCTCCCATCTCAACCGTTGGATCATCATCAACCACCATTGAAAGTGGAGGCTAGGAGCTAAGGAGGCTAAGGGAGCAAGGAAAAGGCTAATAAGGTGGGTGATCCAACGTTATTTCTTATTTTAGGGCCCACTTGTTGGTGGGACCCATTTGATGTATGTGATTTAACCAAGAGGGGCCCATAGTGGCGGGGTCCCTCTATCTCACCGTGTATCTCTCTCTCTCTCTCTCTCTCTCTCTCTCTCTCTCTCTCTCTCTCTCTCTCTCTCTCTCTCTCTCTCCCTAGAATGAAGTGGGCCCCACCAAATCATGTTAAATTCACTCCATTCATCAAATGGTGTGGCCCACCACATTTTAGGCGAAATCCACCGTCCGGTGGAAAGTCTTCATATAATATAACATATGATATTTATTTTATATTAATATTATACTATATATGTATATGTATGCATGGTGGGCCATGTGCATGTGGGACCCACCAAGAGGCTTGTGTGTATACCGTCCAGCGTCCAGAGACGCTGAACGTGATGGTAGGCTAACATGGAGTACGTGTGCTGACATGGTGGTGTACTTACAAGCTAACAAAAAGAAAAAGGTGGTTTTGGGGTGGGCCGCTCATGCAGGCCCCACCTTGATGTATGTAGATGATTCACGCCGTCCATTCTATTCTCCAGCCCATTTTAGGCGTTGAACCAAGAGATGAGGCTGATCCGATAATCGAGTGGGCCTTACCATAGGAAACAGTGGTTTTTGCCGTTAAAACTTTGAAAAAATGATTTCTGGGGTCCACGTAAAGCTTGGACCCACCTGAAATTTGATTTGGACGCCTAATTTTGTGGGACACATACAATGGACGGGGTAGATCTGGTTAATGTGGGTCCCACCTAGGGTAACAATATATATATATATATATATATATATATATATATATATATATATATATATATCAGAAAAGGTGGCAGACACCTTGCTGCCATGACGTGCACAAAAAGGAATTGGTCCCCATTGGCCCTAGTTGTGGACCCCACCGTGATGTGTGTTCTAAATCTCTGTCGTCCATTTGTTGGGACCCCTTCGATGAGGCGTCGATTCCAAAAATCAGCCATGAATAGTTCTTAGATGGCCCACATCACCACTGTTTATACGAAGGTATGTTAAACCACTCGGAAATGATTGTTGGGGTCTACTTGAAGCTTGGACCCACCTGAAATTTGGTTTGGACGCCTAATTTTGTGGGACACATACAATGGATGGGGTAGATCTGGTTAATGTGGGTCCCACCTAGGGTAACAAAATTTTTTACATATGAGAAAAAAGTGGCAGGAACCTTGCTGCCATGACGTACACAAAAAGGTAGTCCCCATTGGCCCTAGTTGTGGACTCCACCATGATGTATATTTTGTATCCACACCGTCCATGAGGTGGACCACCCTCTGAGGTGGGTCCCCGCCAAATATCAGTTCGATCCAAGGCTCAGGTGGCCCACACCACAAGAAACAGCGGTGATTAAACTCTACCATTGAAACCTTTCCTGGGCCCACTGAAGTTTTGGATCAATCTGAAATTATTTTTCCTCTTCATTCAGGTCTATGTGTGACCTCATGAACGGATTGGATGGCGTATAAATATTAAGGTGGGCCCCACATGGGACCCGCAATGATGCATGTGTTTTATTACCACCGTCCGCCCGGACGGTGGTACCCACTGTGATGTTTTTGTTTCAAAACCCACCGTCCAGGGAACGGTGGGCGTGTGGGGTGTGCACGTGTGTGTGCATACGTGTGGGGTGTGCACGTGCGTGTGTGCATGCGTGTGTGAGTGTGCACGTGTGTGTGCATACGTGTGTGTGTGTATATATATATATATATATATATATATATATATATATATATATTATTTTATACAATATATCTGATGGTGGGCCTCTATGGGCCCTACCATGATGCATGTGTTGCATCCAACCCGTCCACCCATTCTGAAAGCTCATTTTATGCCATGAATTACATAATGAATTAGATCCATAGTTCATTGGACCCACCCTTGATGCATGTGTTGTTTCCAAATGGTCCAACCATTTGGCAAGCTTGTCTTAAAGGGGCTTGAGACTAAAAAAAAAAAAAAAAAAAATCAGATAGATCTATAGTTCAAATGGGCCCACCTTGGTATATATATAAGGCCATAGGATTAGGCCCATATTGATGTATTGTGGCCGTTGTTGAGGCCCACTTTGGTATGTTTAAGGCCTATGTGATTAGGCCCATTTGATACACATAGAGCTTATGTGATTGGGCTCATTTTAACGCATTCTCAGGACCATGGGTGATGGCCCATTGCAATGTACCTAAGACCCACTGGTGAGGTTCATTGAGGTGGCCCACTTGATGAATATAAGGACTATAAGATACGACCCATTTGATATATTTAGGGCCCCATGGAATGTACCTAAGGTACATTGCAATGTGTAATTCCACCAGGGTTTATTTAATGGTATTTAAGACGAGTCGAGCCTCGGGGACAATGTTGGTTTGACGTCCACATTGTACGAGTAATGTTGGTTAGATGTCCACATTATAACTCTCCCTAAGGCCACTGACAGGCCCGTTTCGGTTTCATGTAGGCCATCTAGGCCCATCTTCATTGAGAGGATAGTTTATTGCTTTATAACATGTTTAGCACAGCCCCATAATTCATGATCATACGCATCATATGTATGCTTGATATAGAGAGTGACTGATCATAGCATATGCCTCCGGGCAGATCATTTATGGGCTCCCCGATATGTGGAGTTGCCTTACATGAGCGCACGGTATGCACAGGATTGATGCATGTCTGGCCGTATGATTCATGCACTTGTATCTGTATGATTGAGATATGCCCTAGCAACATCAGGGCCATAGCCTCCACAGATCTATCGTGGGTGACTGGTTGGATACCGGAAAATCTTGTTCCAAGCAATTGGGGCGCCATAGATGTCCCTGGGTGAGAGTCCCTGAACCCGATGGTACCAGAGGATGACTCCAACGTCGAGACCGAGTGGATATATGAGCGCACGAGGGCCGAATACCATGAGGCCGCGTCTCCCACTGTGTCGTGGTCGGTTGGAAAGGGGTGTGGCCTTACTCGCCCGAGAGTAGGGGGCATTACTAGGCTGAGTTTGACCAGCTCAGAAATGGGTTCGCTATCGACGTGCCGGATAGGTATTGGCTGACTATTGGCCAGGCGGATAGTGAGGTTTCTTACGCTCACTTAGACTGTGCTGCTTGGAGAGAGACAGTGCCATTTGGAGTGTACTGAACCCCGGTGATTATCCAGACTGAGAACCGTACTGATTTAATGCTCTTGTGAGGAGTTGCATTGGTATGAGGATTGGCATGCTTGATTTACATATTGCATCGCATGGCCTTGGTATGGCCGATAACATTCACATCTTGTACTGCATAGCCTTGGTACGGCTGGTTGCATTTTTATACTCATCAGCATGATTCCGCATTACTTCGGCATTGCATTCTGAGTACGTTCGTACACACTTACACCACCATCTAAGCTTTCCATAAGCTTATGCACGATTGATGCGTGCAGGTGACGACAGGACGCAGCCGTAGACTAGCCGCAGTTGGAGTGTGCAGCCGAGCTTCTGGAGTTTTTGTTATTTGCACTATATTGTATTTTCTTTTATACACCTTGTACTCAAAGTTTTTGATCATAGTGGATTTTGTGATGGTGTTCTTTTGGTTATTGTTCGTGGGTTATGCTTGTGGTTATGCTCATTACGAATCAAATTGATCATTAGAAATCCTCCTTGTAGCATCCCAAGATCGGAACCTGGTGTATGGGCGCTAGGAGCCGAGAATGGGGTTCTACGGAGGCTGTCGGCGCCGGATTCGGTGATCGGGAATTTTGTGAGCCTGGATTCCGAGTTTGGGGCGTGACACTAGATGGGGGTGGAATCAGGTGCGATCAGAACGATTCCTGCTCCGGCACGCTTGGCATTGGACGACCCATCTACGTAGAGGACCCATCTTGGTTCTGATACCGTCTCGGGATTACGTGGGGGGAGGAGTCTCCTCGACCTCTGTACTGATCTGTTCCTCCTCATGGGTGGTGAATTCTGGAATGAAATCGGCTACAGCTTGGCCCTTGATTGTTGTCCTCGATCAGAACTGGATGTCGAACTCCCCGAGTTCGATGGCCCACTTGGTCAACCGACCCGATACTTCGGGCCTCTGGAGGACTTGCTTCAGGGGAGAATCAGTCAACACCACGATGGAATGAGCTTGGAAGTATGGACGTAACCTCCGAGCTGAGATGACGAGACCGAATGCCAGCTTCTCCAGAACCGGATATCTTGTCTCGACGGGCACCATGGCCTTGCTCACGTAATACACAGGATGCTGCTTACCCCCTACCTCTATAATCAAGGCCGAGCTGACAGCTGAGGCCGAGATTGCAAGGTATAAGAACAGGGGTTCACCCTCTTCGGGCTTCGACAATAGGGGTGGTGAACCTAAATACTATTTGACTTGCTGAAAGGCCCGTTCGCACTCCAACGTCCATTCTGCCTTCTTATGACCCTTCAACTGCTAAAAGAAGGGGAGGCATTTGTCTGTAGCTCTGGATATAAACCGCCCAAGCGCTGCTACTCGTCCGGTGAGGCATTGTATCTCTTTGACAGTCCGAGGTGAGTTCATATCGAGGAGTGCTTTGATCTTATTGGGGTTCGCTTCAATACCCCTTTGGCTAACCTGAAACCCGAGGAATTTGCCCGAGACGACTCCGAAGGCACACTTCGCAGGGTTCAGCTTCATCTGGTATTCTCGGAGGATGGTGAAAGTTTCTACGAGATCTGTCAGGTGATCGGACGCCTTGACACTCTTTACTAGCATGTCGTCGACGTACACTTCCATGATATATCCAATCTGCTTGGCAAACATCTGATTCACCAGCCTTTAATATGTGGCATCAGCGTTTTTCAGGCCAAACGGCATGACCCGGTAACAGTAGAGTCTCTTGTCTATGACAAAGGTAATCTTCTGCCTGTCTAGGGGATGCATCGCGATCTGATTATACCCGGAGTAAGCATCCAGGAAGGAAAGTAGTTCGTGCCCTACTGCGCTGTCCACCAGCTAATCAATCCGAAGCAACGGGAAGCTATCCTTCGGACACGCCTTATTTAGATCCGAGTAATCTACGTAGACCCGCCATTTACTGTTGGCTTTCTTGACGAGGACCACATTTTCAATCCAATCAGGATAATGCACTTCCTCTATGAAGCCGGGGTCGAGTAGAATGAAGACTTCGTCGGCTATGGCTTCGTACCGCTCGGCATCGAACGGTCTCCTTTTTTGTTTTACTGGTTTGTAGTCTAGATCCACATTCAGTCGGTGAACCATGACATCCGGAGAGATCACAGACATCTCTGTGATGTCGTAGGAAGGCTAGTATTTCGAACCGCTGCTCAGGGTTTAATGATGTTCCGAGCTGAACAGTTCTGCTCGGGCATGCCTCATCGAGCGGTACTTTCTCCAGGTCTTCCACGGATGAGTCCTCTGCAGGTCCTCTGGGATCCAAAACATTGACGGTAAGGGCTTGCTTCACTGACCCTTTCTTCACTGCTATCACGTAGCATCTCCGGGTTTCACGCTGGTCACCTCGGAGGTATCATATCCCGCCCTCGGTGGGAAATTTCATCATCAGATGATAGGTGGAGACGACTGCCCTCATTGCATTGAGAGAAAGTCTGCCCAAAATGACGTTATGTACTGATGGCACATTGACAACGAGGAAATCTACCATGATGGTGACTTGATGTTGTCCTTCTCCCGCAGTCATAGAGAGGGAGATGGCTCCCTCGGAGATCACCCTTTCTCTGGCAAAGCCGTGTAGGGGGTCTTCACAGGTTTGAGGCGTGACCTTGGAATCCCCATTCTTTTGAAAACCTCGGAGTAGATCACATTTGCTGAACTTCCGGTGTCGACAAGGATACGGTACACCTTGCGGTTGGCTATGGTCATAGTGACCACTAAGGCAGCGTCGTGCGGATGCTGGATCCCACGCACATCGTCTTCTGAGAAGGTCTTACTGCACGGACTAACCCGGAGTTCTTTGCTCGGCTGCTTGGTCAGGTGGACGTAGTGTTCGGATCAGACTTCCCAGAATGGACTTTTCTAACTCTATTCGAATCTCCTCCACCTGACGAGCCACCGAAGATGTGCGGATCTCGACTAGCTCTTCTGTGGTGTTATTCGGCTGTTCTTGCCCTCGCTCTTCTTTCCAAGCAGTTCTTTCTCCCTTGGTGTATCGGCGCAGATGTCCCTTACGAATAAGGGTTTCGATTTCGTCCCTGAGATCCACACAATCAGCTGTGTTGTGGTCGTGATCCCGATGGAAGCGGCAGTACTTGCATTTGTCTCGATGATCTGGGTCGACCCTCATACAAACAGGCCAATTCAAAAGCTTGTGCCCTCTGATGTCCAATAGAATTTGCTCGGGTGACGTGTTGAGGGGGGTGTAGGAACGGAATTTATCCTCGGTTTTCTGCTCGGACGACGATCACGAGGGGCACGGTCGTCTAGTCCTTTACTGGATGGCTGAGGTTCTTCGTTCCTTGGCCTCTTCCCCTTACTAGTCGGCTTTGTCACTTGAACAATTTTTGCGGGCGTTGGAGAATTCCTCAGCGTTAGTATACTTCTGAGCTCTGGCGACGAGGTCGGCTAACGTCTTCGGTGGATTCTTTCCAATGGAGAAAGTGAATTTTCCCTCTTTTAGGCCGCTGAACACAGCAGTGAGTGCTATCAGCAAATATGTGATGTTATCTTCAGGAATTCCTAAGTTATGCTCTGATACCAACTTCTGTCACGCCTTAAACTCGGAAACCAGGCTCACAAAATTTCCGATCGCTGAATCCGGTGTCGACAGCCTCCGTAGTACCCCATTCTCGGCTCCCAACGCCTATACGCCAGATTCCGATCCTGGGATCATACAAGGAGGATTTTTTAGTGTACATTTATCTCGTAATAAGCATAACCACAAGTATACCCAAATCATAAAGGCAACATCATCATCACATATCCACTAATATAAACGTTTGAATACAGTGCTGAAAGGGAAATACATATGTCAAAAATCAAAACTCCATAAGTCCGTTGTACGCTCCAAGCTCAATGCTGCTGCAACCTAATGCCACGTGCACGCATCTATCATGCATAAGTTTATAGAAAGTTTAGTGGGTGGTGAAAGTGTGTGCACAACTTAAGTGTCAAGTAAGCAATATCAGAGTAATCAGAGTAATCAGAGTAAGCGGAAATACTGACAGACCCATAAATAATACAATACCAGAATAATGCGAAAACATGCTGATAGACCCATAAATACCATCAACCTTATCTAGGCTATGTGATGCAAAATATAATAACCAATATCATATACTGAGGAAGCAATGTAGATTAGCTATGCAATGCGAAGACAGTAAGCCAAATACTATGTGCTGAGGATGCAATGCAATATGCGATGCGAATGAAATGACCAAGCTGGAGTGTGAAGTCGGGATGATAGTACGTAATATTGCAGGCTAAAGGGACTTCTATCCAAACCAGTCTCATACCTAAATTTGGATAGTCAGACTCAATGTGGTAAACTTCTGATCTCAGGTTAGTTGCGCGCCGAACTGAAATCCTGGCCATGCGAAGGTACACAACAATTACTTGCGCACCACCAGCCCGAGTGGATAGTGAATGAAATGAATGCATGAGTATGCAACTCCTACTCAAATAGTCCACATATCAGTACGATTCCTCTCTGGAAAATCACCGGGGTCTATTACACTCCAAACCAGATTGTCGCCCCATTGTGCGCAATAAGGTGAGTGGAAGAGACCTCATTATTCGCTTGCCAATATCGGACCCGGCTCGTCGATAGCAGACTCATTCCTCGAGCTGGTCAGACTCAGTCTAGCAATGCCCCCTCCTCTCGGGCAGGTAAGGCCGTACCCCCTTCTAACGGACCACAACACAGTGGGAGACGCGACCTAACAGTTGACGGCCCTCATGCGCTCATGTATCCACTCAGTCTAGATGTTGGAGTAACCTCTGGAACCAAGAGGGTTCTGGGACTTTCACCCAAGGATATCTATAGCAGCCCATGTAGAACAGATTTTCGGTGTCCCGTCTGACCATCCACGATATGCCTGTGGAGGATATGGCCCTGATGTAGCTAGGGCACATAATGTAAGATGCATGAGTCATACAATCCAGTCATGTATCATTCCTGCGCATGCCGTGCGCTCATGTGAGATAACCTCCACCTATTAGGGAGTCTCATAACAATCTGCCCAATGACATATGCAATGGTCAACCACATCTCATAACAAACATGCAGATAATGCGTATGGGCATGTATCATGATGTTATGCAGTCACATACTCATAATTGGTATCAATAACCGGCATCAACAATCGGCCTCGACAATGTGGACATTTAACCAACATTGTCCCCCAAGGAATGACCCACACAGAACCAAACATATAATGGGCCCACGGCCTCACACAAAGGCCTAATATACAACACAAGGGGCTTTACCCAAGGCCACATATACACAACGGGTGGGCCCTGCCCATGAGCCTCAAATACATGACATGTGGGCCCTACACATGGGTCTCATATGCATCAAATGGGCCACGTATCTAGGCCTCGAATACATCAAATGGGTCATGCATCATGGGCCTATTACATATCATAATGGGCCTTGCCCATAGGCCACGAATACATCACAATGGGCCTTAACTATGGGTCGCATATACATCATATAGGTCTCGACAATCGGCCTTAGCAATCGAAATCGGTCTCGACAATCGAAATTAGCCTATACAATCGACCTCGACAATTCGGAATCGGCCTATACAATCGGTCTCGACAAATCGGAATCGGCCTATACAATCGGCCTCGACGAATCGGAATCGGCCTCGATACTCGGGCACGACAATCGGGATCGATCGATAATCAGAATCAGCAAATCAGTCACGTCAATCGGAATTGGCAATCGGCCATGACAATCGGGATCGATCGATAATCGGAATCGGCAAATCAGTCACGCCAATCAAAATCGACAGTTGGTCATGATAATCGGCCTTGATCGCTAATCGACAATCGACCATGACAATCAGAATCGATCGATAATCGAAATCGGCAAATCGATCACGTCAATCGGAATCGGCAATCGGCCACGACAATCTGAATCGGCAATCGGTCACGACAATCGGAATTGATCGATAATCAGAATCGGCAAATCGTTCACGTCAATCAGAATCGACAGTCGGTCATGATAATCGGCCTCGATCGCTAATCGGCAATCGGCCACGACAATCGGAATCGATCGATAATCAGAATCGGCAAATCGGTCAGGTCAATCAGAATCGGCAATTGGCCACGACAATCAGAATCGGCAATCGGTCACGTCAATCAGAATCGACAGTCGGTCATGATAATCAGCCTTGATCGCTAATCGGCAATTGGCCACGACAATCGAAGTCGATCGATAATCGGAATTGGCAAATTGGTCACGTCAATCAAAATCGGCAATCGGTCACGATAATCAGAATCGGCAATCAGTCACCACAATCGGAATCGATCGATAATCAGAATCGGCAAATCGGTCACGTCAATCGGAATCGACAGTCGGTCATGATAATCAGCCTCGATTGCTAATTGGCAATTGGCCACGACAATCGGAATTGGCAAATCGGTCACGTCAATCGAAATAGGCAATCATTTACGACGATCAGAATCGGTAAGAATGGGCCTAACAAGGCCTAATGGAAGGTCACAATGTAGACATTCAACCATCATTGTCCATTAATGTGGACATTTAACCAACATTGCCTCCAAGGAGTGACCCACCTAGAGCCAAACGTATAGTGGGCCCATGGCCTCACACAAAGGCCTAATGTACATCACGTGGGCCTCACTCAAGGGCCAATTACACATCACGACGGGCTGAATACACGGTCCTAAAATACATTACCATGGGCGACGACCCATGGTCCTCAGATACATTATAATGGCCGACAACCCATGGGCCTCAATATACATCATAATGGGCCTCGCCCATGAGCCTCGAATACATCACATTAGGCCTCAACCTATGGGCTTCAAATACACAATAGGTGAGCCCTACACATGGGCCTCATGTACATCAAGTGGGCTACATCAATGGGCCGCACTAATGGGCCTTATACACATCAAGGGGCTACATCAATGGGCCACACTAATGGGCCTTATATACATTAAGTGGGCTACATCAATGGGCCGCACTAATAGGCCTTATACACATTAAGTGGGCCCTGCACACATAACAGGTATGTAGCTGGTGTAAGGGTACTCCAGCCAATCCGTTTACCACACGTGCATCAAGGTAAGTCCCACCGTCTAAGGACTAGACGGTGGAGATACATACATCACGTGGGTCCCACGAGTACATCACGTGGGGCCCACAGCTGGGCAGCATGGATGAAACACCAATATCATGGTGGCGTCCCACACCACCTACCCAAGTGGGCGGTGTGAATACAACACTTATCAAGGTAAGGCCCACCATAACATTGTTTTCCACCCAATATAATCATAAGGTCACAAATACCTGAATTAAGTGGAAACAAATATCATATTGACCCAAAGCTTCTGTGCGCCCAAGAGAGTTTCAAGGGTAGCCGTTCAACCCCACTGTTTAGTGTGCCTGATACCAGGATCTGCGTCATTTTAGTCTCAAGCCTTAAGACAAGCTCACCGTTTGGATGTAACACATACATCAAGGTGGCCACTTGATAGACGGCGTGAATGTAATATATACATCAGCGGTGGGTCCCTCCGTCCAGCCACCTGGACGGTGTAGATAATACCCATACATCAGGTGGGATTCCCACCGTCCTAAGCAGTGGACGGTGCGGATGCACCACATACAAAGGTCCCACATGGCACCGCCCAGATGGACGGTGCAGGATATAGGATACAAGCCTTAAAGGTGGGTCTATATAATATTATATTATTATAATACAAGCATTAAAAGTGGGTCCCACGTGGGCCCACCAGATATACCTATATCTATATATATATATATATATATATATATATATATATATATATATATATATATATATATATATTATTATAATTTGTTTTGAAAATGCCCGGCGTCCAGATAGACGGTTGGATAGAATATATATATTGAAGTGGCCCACCGTCCAAGCAATGGACGGTGCGGATCCATGCACTACACATGCACCGTCCAGGTAGACGGTGCGCAGATAAAACACGTACATCAAGGTGGGTCCCACCTGAACTTCATATCTGTCTCATGCCACGAGACATTCTGCAGCTAGATTGCTGCTCGTGGGTCCCTAGATGAACGGTTGGGATATAACACGACCCTCATGATTGACCACAGTTTGCTGACGTGGGTCCAGCAGGCTGCTGGCCCAGGTGAACTGACGGTGTGGATTTCCCCACAAAAATTATGTGGACCCCATGGAAATTGCTGACGTTTCAGCAGCTATATAGCTGGGTGCCGGCCCACCGTCCATCAGATGGACGGTTTGGATGAAGAACAGATGGACGGTGGGGGTATAAAACATACCACACGGTGGAGCCCATAGTACTGCTGACGTCAACACATCAGTTGGGTCCCACGTAGGGCCACATATATGGTATATATTACAATATATATATATATATAATATTTATTTTATATATATTCCTGCCAACGTCCAGGCCCTAGACGGACGGCCTGGACATTGAACACGTACAGCTTGGTGGTCCCCACTGCTGCAGGTGGGTCCCATGGATGAATGGTGTGGGGATAACACATACCACGTGGGTCCCACAGCTGCTGGACGTCAGTCCAGCAGCCCCCTCTGATGGTCGGCATAGGTAAATCACATACTTCATGGTGGTCCCACGGAGCTTGCTGACGTTGTTCAGCAACTATTGCTGCCGACCCACTGTCCAGATGATGAACGGCTGGGATCAACAGATACCTCACAGAGGCCCCACGTGCTGCACTCAGCACGTCATCAAGGTAGGCCCCACGGATCATCAACACCAACAAAATAAGAAAATGGAGAGAGGGAGAAAGAGGGAAAAAGAGAGAGATCGGTTGTGGGAGGGCCCCCACCACTATGGGCCCCTCTACACATACATCAAATGGGTCCCCCACATGTGGGCCCTTAAATTACAAATCAAATAAATAAAATCACCCACCTTTGATCATGGACTTCTCCTTCCACCGATGCATTCTAGAGCTCCAAAGGATGCATTTCAACGGTTGGGATGATCTTTGGAGGGTGGGATTGGATGGTAGGAAGGTGGGCCACACTAGCTCTCTCATGGAGCTTGGGAAGCTTGGACGTTGGGTTCTTCTTTAGTTGCTTGGAAGAGAAAGGAGAAAATAAGAGAGAGAAGATGGGATGGAGTGATGGATGGGAGAGAGAGAGAGAGAGAGAGAGAGAGAGAGAGAGAGAGAGAGAGAGAGAGAGAGAGAGAGGAGATGTGATGGAAATGTTGACTTTTGGGGTTATTGTGTAAGAGAGGTATGGGTTGTGATGGGGTGAGTGATGTGTTGGGTAATGGGTTGATTGATGTGTTGTACTTGACATGTACTTGACATTGATGGGATTGATGGGACATGATTTGAAAGGTTGTCTTGGATTTGCAAATGTGCAGCGTTTTCTCGAACTAAACGCGGGCCTACATCTTCTAGCCTGGGTATAGGTTTGGTGCGCGAGTCTCGGCGTTAGAACCGCGGCGACGGCGCGGTCGCTAAGGTACAAATTTCGAGTCGAGCCAACTTCGGTATGCAAGACTCGGCTTAGGATCGCGCACAAACGTTGGATACGGGTCGAGGGTTATCGGAATTCGACCGAAAGGACTGTGGAAGCCTACGGAACGGTACGGTCTAGGATACAGGTCTTACACCCATCATGATGTATGTATTATATCCATGCCATTCATACGTGGGGTCACCTCGATGTGCGTGGCTGGTGGGCCATGTGTACATGGCCCCCACATTGACAGGTCTTACACACTCAGCTGCTGGACTACACGAAGGAAAATACAAATATCAGTTTGGTCCTAAGTTGGTGGGCCACCTGTGGGTCTCACCTTGTTGCATCTACCGTACACGTGGGCCCCACGTGATGTATGTGTTTTATTTCCACATTGTCCAGTGATCCGGATGGTGGAAACCACTTGATGTTTGTATTTTATTTACACCATTCATGGATTGGGACGGTGCTCTGGGGCCAGCACGATGTATGTGTTATATATTCACTCCTTCCGTCCATGGCTGGACGCGTGGGGCCCATTCCACACGTGTGGGGTGGGACCCACCTTGATGTATTTATGTTAAACCCTCTCCATCCATCTGATTGTACGAGCAGCCACAGCCGTTGATTGACATCAACAAGTTCTATGGCCCCCACATCTGATGTATGCGTCGTGTATCTAAACCGTCCATCCATTTAGATGATCGTAGGGCCACCTTGATGAGTGTCCATCTGGACCGTCCAGATTGTGTGGACCCACCTTGATCACCATGTGTAGCTAAGATGGTGGGTCCCACATGGAGCTCATATCCCAGCCGTCCGTTGAATGGAAGTCCAGGGCTGCACGGTTGAACATATATTAATATAATCTTAAATAATCTCATCCCTCTTAATCACGTTCAATCGTGCCTGGGCGTGTTTGGTTGGACGGATTGGAAGGGATTGGAAGGTAAAATCCTGAGATATGCCGGGCGTGCCAAACAGACTCCGTGAACTTGTCCCGGTGTATAGCAATCCCATGGTTCTTAAACCAATCCACTGACACCACCATCATTACCTTAAAGTTCATCCCATCCCTCCAAATCCAATGAGATCCGTCCGGCCAAACAGGCCCGTAGTTGGATTAAATACACATAGCATTAAATGTAAGAGTCATTTGTTGTGTGGTTCACTTAGCGTTGGATCTGCCTCATTTTTGTGGTCGTAACTTGAAATGATCAGAGAAGAGAGATAGACGGCGTGGGTAAACCAATACATCGTAGTGTGCCCTCCAACAGAACTGTGGCGCAATCCACCTCCCTGCAACAAACAGGTTTTTCCTAAGTAGGTCCGCTTTATCCGACCTCTAGATAAGTGGAGGCCCCACGGGCCACTGAAGGGCCACCATGATGTATGACTTCTATCCACACCGATCATCCATTTTTTCATATCATTTTAGAATATTGTATCAAAAATAAAGTGTACTTAAGTTTTAAATGGACCACACAGTGGAGATTAAATTCCTACCATTCAGGCACTGCAGAAGTTATGGATCATGATGATATTTATTTTGTCACTTCATCCAGGTGTATATGACCATATCAATATGCTGGAAGGAAAATAAATGACACGGTGGAAGGTTTCAATGGTGGATGTCCTTAGTACTGCTAGTTCCTGTGATGTGGTTCACTTGAGCCTTATATCAGCCTCATTTTTTGTGTAAAATTTTAAAATGATATGGAAAAATAAATGGACGGTATGAATAAAAGTAATACATAACGGTGGCCCCTCAGTGGCCTGCGGGGCCTCCGCTGTACCGAGCTCGGAACAGACGGGGCAGTACCTAATCCGCGCTCCTTAGTGCCACACACGTATTGAAAATCGACACGTGTCGCTCTTAGCTTCTTTTTGCTAGTGGCGCTGTCATCAGCCAGTGGTTAGTAGTCGGTGCTATGTGGACCGTACCATGATGTATGTGTTTTATCCTAGCCGTCCATCCATTTTGAAAGATAATTTTAAGAATTTATCCAAAAAAATAAGGTAGATATAAATATCAAGTGGACCACACCATGGGAAAACAATAGTGATTGAATTTCCTTCGTTAAAAATTTCCTGACGCCCACTGTAATGGTTATTTAACATCTATCCTGTTGATTAGGTCATACAGACTTGGATGAAGGGAAAAAATATATATCACCTTGATCCAAAACTTGTGGCTCCTAAGAAATTTTTAATGATGGGCGTTCAATCAATACTGTGTGGTCCATTTTAGATTTTGTTCAACCTCATTTTTAGGTTCATTCCATAAAATGATCTGGAAGAATGAGTAGACGGCATGGATGAAATATATACATCATGGTGGGGACCATAGAGCACTGACCAATTGCCATTGGCTAGTGGCTTAGCTACGATCCGTTTCCGCTTGACGCGGATTGGTGCTACCCAGCTGTCTCTAGCTGAAACGGGCAGGAGCTTTGAATGCCACCGTCATATGTGGATCTTATGGGTATCCTCCATTCATTTTTTGTCTTATAATTTTAGTTTAGAATACCATAAATGAGGCATATCAAAGGCTCAAGTGGACCACACCATGGGAAGCAGCGGTGATAATGGTCCAGACCATTGAAATTTTTTTAGGTCCCATTGTGATATTTATTTGCCATCCAACTTATTGGTAAAGTTACATATACGAATGAAGAGAAAACACAAATATTATATCCATCCAAAACTACTTCCGTGACTCCCAAGAAATTTTTGGCGGTAAGAGTTTAATTCCAATTGTGTAGTACAATTGAGACTTGGATTTGCCTCATTTTCGAATTATAACCTAAGGAAAAAAAAATGGATGGACGCTAGAGTTGGGCATTTCAGATCCGATCCGGTGGATTCGATCCAATTAGACCCGATCTGACCCGATTTGAACCGAACCGACGGTCTGGATCGGTGCGGATCTGGTAGCTCCATCCAGATCCGAATTCTTTTCGGATCGAATTCGGATTAGGCCTAATCCGATGCGACCCGATTCGTTATCCGATCCGATTGGGTCCGATTCGATTCAGGATCCGATCCGGACCTTACTCTCAATGTAACAGCTACTTCAAAACTCTACGTCTGCTACCTTCCAATAATCAAATTCCAAAACAATATCCAAAAAAAAAAAATCATTTCAGCAATCAATCTCTCGTATCCAAATCACGTTAATTCAGAGTGGAAATTATATTTAACAAAAAATCCAAATCAAATATCAAAAGAACGTTGCTAAGAGAGAGAGAGAGAGAGAGAGAGAGAGAGAGAGAGAGAGAGAGAGAGAGAGAGTCGTCGTACCGATGGAGCATCGACAGCTCGACCGACGATTTCTGAGCTAGGGTTTCCTTTCTCCGTTTTGGGCGGAAAGCAGAAGAGAAAAAGACCACTGGAAAGGAGGAGAGAGAGAGAGAGAGAGAAGCAAAAACGTTGCTTTTATTGCTTTTCTTATATGATACTCCCGCTCCCTATGACATTTGCTACACAGGCACTCCAATAATGCACACGTGATATGTAAAAACTCACATCTGGACCGATCCGAACCTAGCCCAATCAGAAAACCGAGTCGGCACAGATCGGATCAGACAATCCACATTTCGGATCGGTCCGACTCAGGTGGCCCATACTCGGTAACGGATCGGTTCGGATTCGGGTCAGACTAATGGGAATTCGGATTGGATCGAGTTGGCCCGGATCCGATCCAGTCTGGTCCGATGCCTAGCTCTAATGGATGTTGTGGATAAGACCCATACATGAAGGTGACTGCTCAAAGCTCCTGCCCGATCCCGGCTGGAGACGGGCGGCAGTAGGATGCAATCCACGTCTCTTTATCTAAAGCGGATTGGTTGAGGTACCACACATCTGCTATATATCTGGTGTACTGACGTGAACAAGTTCGGTGGGTCACATCATTAGGTATGTATTATATCCACACTGTCCATCCATTTCGCTAGATCGTCTTAAGGCTTGAGCCGAAAAGTTTGACAGATGTAAAGATCAAGTGGACCACACTGTAAAAAGCACTTGGGGATTGAATAGTTACCATTGAAACCCTTTTGGGGTCATAGAAGTTTTTGATCAATATGAAATTTGTTTTTATTTTTCATCCAATTATTTGTGACCTCATGAATAGATTGTATGGAAAATAAATGTTAGGGTGGGCGCTACGAATTTTTTAAAGCTGAAAATCATTATCGCCACTACTATTTTTAGTGTGGTCCATTTGAGATTTAGATATGATTCATTTTTTAGCTAATGGTTTAAAATGATCTCGAAAAATAGATGAACAGTGTGGATATAATAAATACATCATTGTGGGGCCATCTAACTTTGATTTCCTTTGAACCTTTCGTACACCTCAGAGCTCGAGGAGTGTCGGCGCTCGTCTTTGAGCGACACGTATCTACACCAGCTGTATAGCTGATGCGTGGTACACCAGCCAATTCACTTCCTCTGTTTCCTCTTCCATTTGGTGTACGACACGCCAGATATGGACGTGATTGCGTCCTACCCTCGCCCTGACGGTAATCCGTCCTAGTAAGGCTTTGTGGGGCCCCACCATGATGTAATTGTTTTATCGACGCTGTTAATCAATTTTCTCATGTCATTTTAAGGTTTGATCCTAAAATTGAGGCCGTCCACATCTTTAGCGGACTACACCAAAGGAAGCTTAAGTGATAATGACACCCACTAATGCAACCTTTCTAATGGCCTCCGTAATGTATTTTTACCATCCAACTTATTCATAAGGTCATGTAGACATGGATGAAGTGGATATATATATATATATATATATATATATATATATATATATCAGTTTGATCTGAAACTTCTCCAACTCTCAAGAAGTTTTTAATGGTGTACGTTCAAAATCCACTTTGTGGTTCACTTAAGCCTTTTACCTTCTCATTTTTTTGGATAATAACTTAAAATGATCTGATTAAAATGATGAACGACATGGATAAAATACTTACATCAGGGTGGCCCCACAAAGCCGCATCCCACCATTTATATAGCTTTTGTAGGTACGTGTCGTGCGAGGACGAGCAATGACGCTCCTCGAGCTTCGAGTTGTAGTAACGGAGATCAAAGTTACATGGGCCCCACAACGATGTATTTATTGTATCTACACTGTTCATCTATTTTTAGATATCATTTTAGAACATTATACAAAAAAAATGAATCATATCCAAAGATCATCTCGACCACACAACAAATAGCAGCGGAGATAATGATTTTCACCGTAAGCACACCATAACATTTATTTTCCAACCAATATGATCATAAGGTCACAAAGACTTAGAATGAAGAGGATTAAAAAATTTTATATTGATCCAAAACTTCTCTGACCCCAAAAAGGATTTCAATGGTGGAGGTTCAATCGCCACTTTTGCAATGTGGTCCACTTGATAATTATATCTGTCTTACTTTTCGTCTCAAGCCTTAAGCCGAGCTCGATGGACGGTTTGGATGTAATACATACCTCGTGATCAGACCCACATAACCAATACATCAGCTATATAGCTGGTGTGAGGTACACTAAACAATTTACTTCCGCTTCCAAGAGAAGCGAATTGGCTGGTGTACCACATACCAGCTATATAGCTGTTGTAGGTACGTGTCGTGTGAAGATGCGCACTCCTCGAGCTCCGAGTTGTACGAACGGTTCAAAGGAGATCAAAGTTACATGTGCCCCACAATGATGTATTTATTATTTCTACATTGTTCATCTATTTTTAGAGATCATTTTAGAGCATTATCCAAAAAATGAATCATATCCAAAGATCATCTAGACCACACCATAAATAGCAGCGGAGATAATGATTTTCACCATTAAATTTTTTTTAGGGCCCACCATAACGTTTATTTTCCATCCAATCTGTTCATAAGGTCACAAAGACCTGAATGAAGAGGAAAAAACAAATTTTATATTGATCTAAAACTTCCGTGACCTTAAAAAGGGTTTCAATGGTAAACATTCAATACCCCACTGGTTTTTGCAGTGTAGTCCACTTGATAGTTAGATCTATCTTATTTTTCGTCTCAAGCTTTAAGACAAGCTCGCCAAATGGATGGATGGTTTTGATATAACACATATCTCATGTGGTCGGTGCTATGTGGGCACCACCATGATGTATGTGTTTCATTCATGCCGTCCATCTGTTTTACTGATCATTTTATAGTATGAGACCAAAAATAAGATATATCCCAATCTCAAGTAGATCACATTACAAGAAACAGTGTTGAATGAGAATGGACCATTAAAAACCTTCATGGGGCCATAAAAGTTTTGGACTAAGATGATATATTATTTTTCCCTTCATTCGGTCCTTTATAACCTAATCAACAGAGATGTCAAATAAACAGTACAGTAGGATTTAGGAGGATTTTAATGGTAGATATCCGATCAGTATTTTTTTCCTGTGGTGTGTTGTACCTGAGAGTTATATCCATCTCAGTTTTAGGATAAAGCCATAAAATGATATTTAAAAGTGGACTAACGGAATGGATGGAACAAACACATTATGGGTGGGCCCACATAGCACCGACCATTAGCCACGGGGCTGGTGGCAGGGGAGCAGCCAATCCGTTTCCACCGTCCACCCAGACACACTCTTTCGTGGACTCCTCTCCGCCGCTAAAACAATCCTCTCTGCTGCTAAAACAAATTACCTTTTCTGTCTCACGCGCACATGGTAGACCAGAACTCAAATCCCAGCCCTCAATCCTCCTCCATGGATCCCAGAAGCGGCTTCGACTCCAACACCAAGATCTTCCACAGCATCCGTCCGCCCGTCCCTCTCCCACCCGAAACCCTCCCTCTCTCCACGACTTCCTACGTATTGTCTCGCCTTCCAAATCCATTCCCTTCAAATCCAGCTTTCATAGACTCCACCACATCCCTCTCCCTCTCCTACCCAGATCTAATCCACAAAGTCCAAACCCTATCCTCCAATCTCCAATCACTAATTCCAACCCTCCACTCCAAACCCCACCACCATCCAACGGCCTTCATCCTCTCCCCTCCCTCCCTCCATATCCCCACCCTCTATCTCTCCCTCCTCTCCCTCGGCATCGTCGTCTCTCCTTCCAACCCCGCCTCCACTCCTTCCGAGATCTCCCGCCAAATCCAGCTCAGCCGCCCCGTCATCACCTTCGCCACGTCATCCACCGCCTCCAAGCTTCCCTCCTTCCCTCACCCTATCATCCATCTCGATTCCCCCCAGTTCCACTCCCTGATGACTACGACACGTGTCGCATCCTCCGCCGTCCGATCGGTCGTGAACCAGTCCGATCCGGCGGCGATCCTCTACTCGTCGGGGACGACCGGGAAGTTCAAGGGAGTGGTCACGACGCACCGGAACTTCATCGCTAGGATCACATCCATTCCACAGCGGGACCCTGAATCCGAGGTGGGGCCGTCGGTAGTGCTGCTTACATTGCCGCTATTTCATGTGTACGGATTGTTTGTGTGCTTGGGGATGGTGGCGACGGGGCAGACGATGGTGCTGATGGAGAAATTCGAGTTCGGGGCGATGCTTCGGGCCGTCGAGACGCACCGGGTGCGGTTCATTCCGGTTGCGCCGCCTCTTGTGGTGGCGATGGCGAAGTCAGAGGAGGTGGCGAGGTACGATCTGAGCTCGCTGGAGTCGGTGAGGTGCGGCGGAGCTCCGCTCGGAAAAGAGGTGGTGGAGCGGTTCAAGGCTCGGTTCCCAAACGTGGAGATTGGGCAGGTGAGTAGATATGTCTGGACCGACCGGAGGCTGATTTACTGCGAAAGCCTTTGGCAGGAAGTTCCTGCCCAAGGATTCTGTATGGGGCCCACTACAATGTTTGTGCGAAATCGAACCCGTCCGTTTGTTTTTTGAGCTTATTGTAGGACATGAGACCAAAAATGAGGAGGATCCAAAACTCAAATGTGCAACACGAAAGGAAAAAGTAGGGATTTAGTGACCACCGTTGAAATAATTTTATGGCCACTGAAGTTTTGTTTCGTGTTTTCACTTCATCCCAGTGAAAATGACCTTATAAACGGTTTTGATGTCATATAAAGATTTAGGTGAAGCCTAGGAAGGTTTCAACGGTAGGCATTCCTTTCCCACTGTTTCATCTTGTCTGGCCTACTTGAGTTTTGGATCCCACTCAGTTCTCGTCGTATGTTCTAAATTAAGCTCGAAAATTGATGGACGGGTTAGATTTCTCACAAACATTGCAGTGGGCCGCAGTGGGCCCCATCAAGCCGCGTCCGGACAGGGTGTAAAGATGGAAGAGCTCATTCGTCCTAATGTTGCACACGTGTAGAGCGGATTCAGTCCAGCCGTGTGGTGGGCGCACTCCATCCAGCGCCTGGTGCGCAGGCTCAAGTCAATGGTGAAACGATGACGGGCCCATCTCTTAGTGTGCGGCTTCAATGAATCTTTGACTGTGGGGTCACCTTGATTTATGTGCCTTATATCCACGTTTTGCATAATAAAAAAGAATGAGGTAGATCCAAATCTTCCTAATGGCTACTGGGAATGTTCAATGATGAGGACACAAAGGCCTTGATGAAGAAGAGACACATAAATATTCACTTAGTCACCACCTATTCATATGGTGTGGTCCACTTGAGATTTGGATCTTCTTCATTTCTGAGTTCATGCCTTAAAATGAACATTAAAAATGGCCAAACAACATGAATGTAAGGTACATACACAAAGGTGGAGCCTACAATTAGGGATCCATCGCCTCGGTGGATCAAATGCCATCCAATAAAATCTCTCTATGTCATGGGTGAAAGTTGCTTCATGGATCATTGTCTACTATGTTAGACATTTAAACTATGGGTTCTACCCATAAGTTGTTGGGGAGCCTTGCGCAAAACCTTAAGATCTAACCTCCCGAAACAAACCCAAATTATGGGTAAAAAAACAATGAAATAAATCAAAGCATAAACCACACACCACACAAGAGATTTTTACGTGGAAAACCCTCAAGGAGGTAAAAACCACGGGACCTCGTCTAGATCAACAATACACTATGAAGTAGAACGTTACAACCTTCTTCACTCACGCAGGAGTGGATAAACAATAAGAGAAACAAAGAAAACGGAGAGATCTCACCGATTACGAGGACATAGAAGCGTTGAGATATAGATTGCGCAGTAGATAACCACCACGAGCATAATCTCCCTTCTATAAGCTTCCTCTCTCTTTTTTCTTTTCTCTCTCTTACCTTTGATAGCCCTAAACCTTTTAGCAAATTTCTTGTAAAGCTTTAGGAAACCCTCTTGTCATGCATAGAAAGCCCTAGGTACCTCCTATTTAAAGTTTTAGGAAACTCCTTTCCGCATCCCAGTTGCGAAAGGACTTGCGACACAAAATCCGCGTAAAATCGCGGAACGAATCTGCGTAACCTCGATTGGTCGTACCGAGTCCACGACCGGTCGAGCGCCACCCACGACCGATCGAGATCCTCCTTCGACTAGTCGAGCACCCTAGAAAAAAATAGTTCACAGTCGCTGGACTTTGAGTCGTGCCACAACTCGACTCCACGACTAGTCGTGCACCAGCCCTCGACCGGTCGAGTGAGGCTCACGACCGGTCGAGCACGGGACAAAAATTCCATTATAAGTTACATTTTAATTGCAATGAGGTGCATGCTATTGCAATCGTAGGACTGCATCCGCCTCCTACAAGTGGCCCTGACTGTGAGATTCATTTTGATGTATGAATTATATGCCGGTGCTGCCCATCCAATTTTCCAATTCATTTTAGGCTTAAGCTAAAAAATGAAGCACATACAAGTTTCAGGTGGACCCCACACTATAGGAAATAGTGGTAATTGAAAACCTACCATTAAAAACTTTGTAATACACACCATAATATTTATTACAATCCATCTTAGACTTAGATGAAGAAGTTGTCAATAATAGATTACCTAGAGAAATAGGTAAAAGAAATTTCCATCCAAGATTTAATAGTTGGTCCATTCTCATCCTAGGTAAAGTCCATCTCGTCATGATAGGAATGAACAGGAACAAATAAGCTTTAGTTAATGTAATAAAGATACCAATTGTTGTTTCAAAGACTCCACCTGTTTTATTTATTCCGAAAAGGTCAGGGATGAATACGTATGGAGTAGAGAGATACCATACACCCAAGTAAAAAACTGTTACAAATAATGAAGATACTAGTAGATTTAGGTAAGAAGCAACGTAAAATAAACCAGATTTGATACTTGAATATTCGGTTTGATAACCTGCTACTAATTCCTCCTCTGCTTCTGATAAATCAAAGGGTAATCTCTCACATTCCACTAAGGAAGAAATGAGAAAAACTATAAAGCCTATAGGTTGACATCACAATTCCATCCCCCCAAACGAAAATTATAAAAATCAACTTTATCTAAAATTCTTGTGGCTCACAAAAGCTTTTTAATGGCTGATAGCCACAGTTTCCTGTCGTGTGGTCCAACTAAAACTTGCATGTACTGTATTTTTGAGCTTATGCTGGGAAAAAACCGATGGGGATGGGCGGTAGGTGTGTCAATGGGTTAGGCCCGGGTCTGAAAAATCTGAATTTTGAGTAGGGCCGGAGGGCTCGCCCAAAACAGTTTAAAATCCGGACCAAGCCCTACTCAGTCCCGGCTCATTGATTGCCCTAATGGGCGGCGTAGAAACATAATATATACATGGTGGTGGGCCCCACGGTCAGAGTCGCACCCACGTTGCTGGTTTCGGGTCGCAGCAGAACTCTGTGGGAGCCGTTGTTGTCCATAACTTCGACGTCCGTCCATCAGTTTTAGCCGCTGATGGGAGCCGAATAATAAATCAGATTGCCGGCAAAACTAATAAATGGATTAGACGTCACACGGGCATTACGATGGGCCCCACTAGCAGGGTTACAAGGAAACTCGCGTCTGCATGGAGCTGTGGCTCGACTAAAGTACATGTTCGCTGGCGTGATGCGATTAACCTTTTCAGTTTGACGTGATTAACCTTTTTAGTTTGACGTACCGCGAGTCGCTTTTCCGTTAATGGATTAGGTTCCTTTTTGGGTGTTTTGGAAACGGATTGGCTACTCCCCCTGACACCAGCCAATGGCTGATGGTCGGTGCTCTGTGGACCCACCATGATGTATGTGTTTCATCCATTCCGTCCACCCATTTTTACAGATAATTTTATGATATGAACCCAAAATTGAGGTAGATCAAAACTTCAAGTGGGCCACACGGTGTTGATTGAACTCTCACCATTAAAAACTTTTTGGGACTACAAAAGTTTTGGTTCAAAGTTGATATTTGTTTTTTGCCATCCAGGTCTGTATGACGTAATGTACAGGTTGGGTGTCAAATAAACATTACAGTGGGCTTAGGAGGTTTTTAATGGTAAACGTTCAACCACTACAGTTTTCCTATGGTGTGGTCCACCTGAGATTTTGATCTGCCTCATTTATGGTATAAATCATTAAACTGATGTGTAAAAATGGATGGACCGTGTGGATAAAACAAAGAGATCATGGTGGGGCCTACATAGCACCGACCAATAGCCACCTGGCTAGTGGCTGCGTCACTAGCCAAACCGCGTCCACCTGAGTGCCTGATTTACGAGAAAGATAATGTTAACAGGCGGACTCACCAAATGAATGGGCCAGATCTCGCACAGGTGTTCCTACCCCATGTTTGAGGGATTTGCCTCTTCAACTTCTCCACTCGCGAATTATCGTAGCATTTGAGGATTTCCGCAGAGATTCTAAAATTGTGTAGGACCGCTGGGCGATTGCCCGTGCGTGCCTGCATCAAGAGGATCTGAACCGTTCATGTGATGTTGTTTCCCGTGGATAGACTACAATGTGAAAATCTCAGTAATTGCAGGATTATGACCGTTTGATCAGTGGAAGCAAAATGGACGGCTCAAACAAATTCTTCTTGAATAGATAGGATAACGTGGAAGTTTTGCGCGGATTACGTACTGAGAACTCATTACGTTAAAGCATAGGGAGTAAAATCTGTGGGGTCCACTGTAATTTATGTATTTTATCCACTCCGTCCATCTACTTTACCAGATAATTTTAGGGCTTGAGCGCAAAAATGACACATGTTCGAAGATCAAGTGGACCACACTACATGAGGCAGTATGAATTGAATGTCCACGGTCGAAAAATTCTTCCGGGCCACGTAAGTTTTGGGTCAAGCTGATATTTATGTTTTCCTTCTTATAAACAGGTCGGATGATAAATAAACATCCCTGTGGCCCTGTTAAGGTTTCAACAGTGGAAATCATTAGTCCCACGTTTACCTGTGGTGTGGTCACTTGAGCTTTGGATATACTTTAATTTTGGGCTCCTACCCTGACCTGAGCTCGAAAAACGGATGGACGGCGTGGATAAACTACATACATTCACGTTGGGCCCAATAGCGTTTACTCAGTAGGATAAAGCGGAATAACTCAGTACGCGGTCCGATTTCGACTGGTCCAAGAGAATTAGTCGGAGAAACTTACGGCTGTGGACCCCACCTTTTATCATGTGGTTTTTTTGAAGCAATACAAACTTCGAATAGGCACTTGGACCTCCTCGTACGGAGTTAGAATTTTAGGACGAAAATACCCCTTCTTTTGACGGAAACGGACTGAGTACTCCGCCTGCCACCCGCCAATGGCGGATCATCGGTGGTATGTGGGCCCCACCATGATGTATGCTTTTCATCCATGCTGTCCATATATTTTTCCGGATCATTTTATGGTATGAGACAAAAAAATAAGGTATATCCAAATCTTAAGTGTACCACATTACAGGAAACAGTGTTGAATGAGCGTCAAACATTAGAAATCCTCCCCGTATAAGTTGGGGCCTACTGTGATGTTTGTGAGAAATCCTTTCCGTCTAAGTTCATTCATAGGGTCACAAAGACCTGGATGAAGAGGAAAAACAAATTTCATAATGATCCAAAACTTCTATAACCTCTAAAAGGGTTTCAATGGTAGACGTTCAATTTCCCACTGCCTTTTACAGTGTGGTCTACTTGATAGCTAAATCTGTCTTATTTTTCACCTCAAGCCTTAATACGAGTTCGCCAAATAGATGGACGGTTTGGATATAATGGGACCCACAAAAATCGGTGGGGATTACAACAGGAAGAAAGAAAGAAAAGAAAAAAAAAAAAAAAAAATCGAAGCCAGCGAGTTGGGGTCGACTGGGTCAGAGTTTGGCCTATCGCTATGGATTATAACCGTAGCCATAACTGTAGTGCTATGCACTTTTTTCTCTTTTTATTTTTATTATTTTTATTTTTTATATGGAGAACATTTTCCCCCTTACATTTTTCTATAATACATAATTATGTAAATATGTATACATAAGTATATAAAAATATTTTTCTATCTTTTAATTCATTTCTTTGTCTATTTATTTAACAAGTATATCTCCTAAACTAGAATGATTTACTTAACTTGCCACATATGATTTTAGGGTAGGAGAAGCTAATTTAGCCAACCAACCTAGTTATTTTCCAAGATTCCATCAGGTCAATGGTCGAAAATTCATTTTATTTAGTTCGTGGTCAATTTCAATCACTTCGCGGTCAAATTGGAAATTGAGCGGGGCAAACATGAAATTGAGCGAGGCAAACATGAAATTGAGCAAGGCAAACATGAAATTAGGGCTGAAAGTCGGCGAGTTTATCACGCCCCAAACTTGGAAACCGGGCTCACAAAATTTCCGATCACCGAATCCGGCGCTGACAATCTCCGTAGAACCCCATTCTCGGCTCCTAACGCCCATACGCCAGGTTCCAATCCTGGGATGCTACAAGGAGGATTTTCAACATCAGTTTAATTCATAATAAGCATAACCAAAGGCATAACCCACAAACAACAACAAAAAACTCCATTACATTTCCATTATGATAAAAAACCTTACAAGTACAATGAGTATAAAGGGAAATACAATGATGATAGACAAAAAACTCCAAAATGATCTGCTCTGCACTCCTGCCTCAGCTCTGCTGCGTCCCAACGTCACATGCACTCAACAGTCGTGCATAAGCTTATGGAAAGCTTAGAGGGTGGTGAAAGTATGTGCACAAATTAGTAATGCAGATATGCAGTATCAGAGTAATGCGGAACATGCTGATGAATCCATGAATACCACTAGCCATATCAAGGC
Organism: Magnolia officinalis; assembly: GCA_021015155.1. Lineage (NCBI taxonomy): Eukaryota > Viridiplantae > Streptophyta > Magnoliopsida > Magnoliales > Magnoliaceae > Magnolia > Magnolia officinalis. Next base: position 77,002,631 of record JAJHSJ010000005.1, on the reverse strand, counting down.
TATGCGATGCAAGGCATGAATGATGTCGACCATACCAAGGCCATGCGATGCGAAATGCAACTCAAGTAAACAAATCCTCATTTAAGTCCACATATCAGTACAGCTCATCTCTGGAATATAACCGGGGTCTAGTACACTCCAACTAGATTGCCGCCCCATCGCGCGCAACAAGGTGAGTGGAAAAGACCTCACTATCCACCTGTCAATATCGGGCTCAGCTCGTCGATAACGGACCCATTCCTCGAGCTGGTCAAACTCAGCCTAGCGTTGCCCCCTCCTCTCGGGCAGGTAAGGCCGCACCCCCTTCCAACAGACCACGACATAGTGGAAAGCGCAGCCGTCTGGTAATCGGCACTCGGCGCTCCTGCACCCATTTGGTCTAGACGTTGGAGCAACCTCTTGGTACCATAAGAGTTTAGGGACTTTTATCCAGGAATATCTATAGCACCCCATGTAGAACAAGATTTTCGGTATCCAATCCTGCCAACCACGATACGCCTGTGGAGGCTACGACCTTGATGTCGCTAGGGCGTACGATAACCATGTCACACAATGCGAAATGCATGAATCACACTATACAGTCATGCAACAATCCTGCGCATACCGTCCGCTTATGTGGGGCAACACCGCCTATCCGAGAGCCTCTAAACAATCTGCCCGAAGGCATATGTTATGATCAGTCACTTCTCATATCAAGCATACATATGATGCGTATGATCATGAATCATGGAACTATACTAAACATGTTCTATGAGATAGATGTTGTTCATAACGAAGATGGGCCTAGACGACCTACAAGTATGGGCCTAACAATGGGCCCTAGGGAGAATCATAATGCGGACATTTAACCAACATTATTTTACAATGTGGACGTTAAGCCAACATTGCTTCCAAGGCACGACTGTCATAACATCATTACACAAACCATGGTAGGGTCATACATTTTAATGGACTTGTGTACATCCAATTTGGCCTCGACCCATGGGCCTTGGGTACAACAAATGGGCCGCATAACATGGGCCTTAAGTATATCAGGTGGGCCTCAATGGTTGTGCCCTAACTATATCAAGATGAGCCTAATCATATGAGCCTCATGCATATCAAGGTGGGCCCTAACGGATGGGCCATAAATAAACCAAGATGGGCCTCACACATGCATCAAAGTGGGGTCCACCAGAACTATAGATTTGACTCATTCTTTAGCTCACGCCATGAAATGAGCTTGCAAAATAGATGGACAGCTTGGACGCAACACACGCATCATGGTGGGGCCCATGAAGGCCCACCATCAGGTATATATATTACATAATATAATATATATTACATAATACACACACACACACACACACACACACAAAGCCACACGTGCACACACACCACACGCACCCATTGAACACACGCGCCATACACCACCGTCCCCTGGACGGTGGGGATATAACAAATACATCACTGTGGCCTCCACCTCCAGGTGGACGGTGGAAGTAAAATGCATACATCACTGTGGGTCCCACATGGGGCCTACCCTAATGTTTATAAGCCATCTAGGCCATCCATAAGGTCACGCAGGCCTAGATAGAGTGGAAAAACAAATTTCATCTCGATCCAAAACTTCTGTGGACCTAAAAAGTGTTTCAAAGTAATACATTTAATCACCACTGTTTCCCATGATGTGGGCCACTCGAGCGTTGGATCGGCCTGAATTTTAGGTGGGGCCCACTTCAGGAAGGGGCCCACCCAGTGAACGGGTTGGATGACAAATATACATCATGGTGGGGCCCACGGCTAGAGCCGTGGGTGGCTGCCAGACCGTCCGTCCGCCAGCCGCACGCAGCAGTGCAGGCAGCGTCTGCTGCCTTCTGACAGCAGCAGGCGGCTGCTGCTCCCTGCTTTTTTTTTTTTTTTTGTTTTTCCTGCGAAAAATCGCGTGTGGGGCCCGCTACCTAAGAATCCACTCCGACCAATGGATTCTAGGGCTCGAAATACACCAAATAAGTCCAATGTTTGGCATTTTTGGCGTGTAGAAATAGAAAGGTGGGCCTGAATAGCCTTGAACGGTATGAAACGCAATTTTCTATGGTATGGCCCGTCTGATTATCAAATTAACTTCATTTTTCGGTTCAACGCCTAAAATGATGTGGAGAATGGAATGGACAGCGTGGATGGGTCACGTGGGCCCCACCATACTCCATCGTCAGTTAGCTTGTTAGGTACACCCACTGTCAGATCACACTTCACTGTTAGCCACCCCACCAGGGAATCGATGCCAAGACCTCACGCATTTGAAACAAGGTATCTCTACTCGGTTTGCCACTTGGGCCGTGGAGTTGGGTGGGTCGAGCGTTGAAACGGGGTATCTTTCACTCGGCCTACCACGTGAGCCGTGGAGTTGGGGCCCACTTCAGATCACACTCCACTGTTAGTCACAGCAAGGTGCCCCCCCCCCCCCCCCCCCCCCCCCCCCCCCCATGGATGGTTGGGATGTCATAAAAACACCACGGTGTGTCCACATAGATGGGGTCCACGGTATGCGGCATGGATAAGATCATACATCAAGTGGGCCACAAGCCATCATACACAAGAGAGAGGAGAGAGAGAGAGAGAGAGAATGAGACGAGAGAGAGAGAGAGAGAGAGAGAGAGAGAGAGAGAGAGAGAGAGAGAGAGGATGCGAGGAGGAGGGCCCCGCCACTATGGGCCCCTCTTGCATACAACTTACATCAAGGTGGGTCCCACATATATGGACCCTTAATCAAGCAAAATGAATGAAAAACAAAAATCTAAGATCACCCACCGCCTTCTTCTTGCATCAAAGGCTTCCTAAGCTCCTTAGCTTTGATTCCAATGGAGGAGATGAGGTTTGGATGGTTGAGATGGGAGATGAAAGGGTAGGAAAGGTGGGCCACACTTGTGGCTTTCTTGGAGGGGAAAAGCTTGGACGTATGGTGGTTTGCTTGGAATGAGATTTGGAAAAGAGAGAGAGACTTGTAAAGGGAGAAAGAGATGGGAGATGGATGTTTGATGTGGTGAGTGATGAGTGTAAGGGACTTTTTGACTTTTGGGGTAAAAGGTGTAAGAAAGGCATGAGTGGTGTAAGAAATTCTTGACTTTAGGGGTTGCTTGGGGAAGGGTGAGAGGTGATGTGTACTTGACATGATGTGATTGATTGATGGATGATTGATGTGACATCTCGTAGAGATTCTCTTGGGTTTTGCAACGCGTGGCGTTTTCCTCGCACCGAACGCTGACCCACATCTCCTGGTTAGAGTATCGCCTCGGCGTAGACTTAATTCATACTCGAGGTCACTACCACCAACGCCCTACCAACTGGTAGTCTATTTTCGAAGGCTGGTCACCAACCCGACTGGGAACCACAGCCAGGTTACGCCGGGGTAGGCCTATTTTATACTCGAGGTAACTACGGAAAGGCTCGTCGCCTTAGCGCAGTCCCAGAGTATACTCGAGGTCATTACGAGAGACTCGTCACCTGATCATAGGCCGACAGCTCGAATATAGTGTCTCATACCACCGTATTCGGCTCACGATTTTGGGTTGCTCACTGGTTACTACGGGGAGGCTCGTCGCCCCAGCGTAGGCCGACAGCTCGACCACCGTGTCCCATACCACCATGCCCGACTCATGAGTCTTAGCGGATAGAGGTACCAAAGTTAAATGGGCTTTTCATTGGTAAGTTTGGTACCTTAGGTTCAAGCAGTAGTGTCCATACATGGTGAACATACATCGGGTCAATCGGGTTACTTGACAAGCTCGATTGGTACGAGCGTACGTTGAATTAATCGACATGGAGCACATATGCACTCCTCGTGGCTTAGCCACTTCGATAATTAGCGTATGACTCGGATTCCTCGAACGTATCCGTCGTGGCTAAAACAGTTCGGCCACTGATCGTAAACCATCACTAATCGCTTGGACCACATCATAACCCCAATCACAATCCAAGTAATAGCATTCCCATATAGTAGTTATAACAAGATTTAGCAACCAACTCATGCATTTCAATCATTTGAGCATTCTATAAACACAGTGAACATGACATCACACATGTACATTTCATACATAAATCATTAAGCCTAATATAAATTACATGGAGAAATCTATTCGAATCACTAAGGTAATTGAGGATCTCGGCATCGGAACCGCGACGACGGTGCGGTCGCAAAGGTACTAGTCTTAGGTTGAATCGATTTGGGTGGACGGCGTGTGAATCAGGGTCGCGCGCAAATATCGGTTAAGGGTCGAAGGTTGCCGAAATTTGACCGGGAAGACCGCAGAAGTCTACGGAACGGTACGGTCTAGGATACGGGTCTTACAGGGTTGGTTCGGGTTGGTGCTCAACCCTAACCCAACTCAAGGTTCCTATACTTAAACCTTGACCCAACCCAACCCAATCTTGGATTGGGAATTCTCAACCCATGCCCAACCCAAGAGGGCTCGACGGGTTGATTGGGTTGGTCGGGTGTATACATACTAATATTTTCGTTATTACATTAGTTTATTATATTTCAATATAAGACTTATTTTTTGTATCTATGATTTTATTAATTATATACGTGATTATTCATCATAAAGAACTTCATTTTTTTCTTTAAAAAACCAAGCTAAAATATAAGACTACTCCTTTAAAAAGTCATGTAGCATAACACACAATCTATTTGGGAGAGAGAAATCAGGGATATCTCGTTAGCTTGAGTCCTTGGAAATGACGTGGACAAATGAGACCCGACATCACTAGTGTACCTTCTACTCAAACAATCCACACTCAATTATAATTTATAAGTAACTAATATAATGATTGGGTTCAGATTGGGTTGGGCAACCTGAGACCTCAACCCAAGCCCAACCTAAGTTTTATCGGGTTAGTGTTTGTATAGCCCAAGCTTGAGATCGGACCTGATATATCCTGCCCGAGCCCAACCCAATGTCAGGCTGGTCACGGGTCGGTCGGGTTGAACCCGCCCAACTTTCAGCCGTACATGAAATTGAGCGGGGGAAAAACTAGGAAATTAACGGGGCAAACTAGAAAATCAGCGGGGCAAACTAGGAAATCAGCGGGGTAAACTAGAAAATCAGCGAGGCAAACTAGGAAATCAACGGGGGAAACTAGAAAATCGGCATGACAAACTAGGAAATAAGCGGGACAAACTAGAAAATTAGCGGGGCAAACTAGGAAATCAGCGGGGGAAACTAGAAAATCAACGGGGCAAACTAGGAAATTAGCGGGGCAAACTAGAAAATTAGCGAGGCAAACTAGGAAATCAGCGGGGGAAACTAGAAAATCAGCGGGGCAAACTAGGAAATCAGCGGGGCAAACTAGAAAATTAGTGGGGCAAAATAGGAAATCAGCAGGGGAAACTAGAAAATCAGCGGGGTAAACTAAGAAATCAGCGGGGCAAACTAAGAAATCAGCGGGGCAAACTAGGAAATCAGCAGGGAAAACTAGAAAATCAACAGGGCAAACTAGGAAATCAACGGGGCAAACTAGGAAATCAGCGGGGCAAATTAGGAAATCAGCGGGGGAAACTAGAAAATCAGCGAGGCAAACTAAGAAATCAGCGGGGCAAATTAGAAAATCAGCGGGGCAAACTAGGAAATCGGCGGGGCAAACTAGGAAATCAACAAGACAAATTAGAAATTCAACGTGGCAAACATGAAATTCAACTCGCTGTGCACATGACCTCTTCCTTCCAATTTCCAAGCACCTCTATCTTCCACAAGTTAACCTTTGAATTTAAGTTTCTGAAATAAAGTGAACCCTTCGTGTCCCTCTTTTTCTTTCCCTTACCCCACCGAGGTAAATTTGACTCTACTCGAGATAAACTCGACTCGACTCGAACCACTAGCTCGACTCGAACTCGACTCGAAAGCTTTCGCTTCACATCATGGTCATTTCCCTTCAATTCAATGCATTTCACGGTCAATTCCCTTCACTTCACTCTCATGTACCCAAAAATGATGTAGATCCAAAGCTTAATGGGCCACATGATAGAAAACAGTGGAGATTGAATGGCATCATCATAAAAATCATTCGGGGTCGACCGGGTCTGACCCGGTTGACCCCAACTCGCTGGACAGTTATTCGGTCGACCGGGTTGTGACCTGGTCGACCCCATTTAGATAAATTTCACATAAATGGGGTCGACCGGGTAACCGTCCAGCGAGTTGGGGTCGACCGGTCGACCCCGAATGATTTTTATGGTGATGGCATTCAATTTCCACTATTTTCTATCATGTGGCCCATTGAGCTTTGGATCTACATCATTTTTGGGTACATGAGAGTGAAGTGAAGGGGATTGACCCTGAAATGCATTGAATTAAAGCGAAATGACCGTGAATTGAAGGGAATTGTTCGTGAAATGCATGGAATTTTTGACTTTTTTTTTACTGGGAGAACTTTTTCTCCCTTACATTTTTCTCTAATACATAATTATGTAAATATGTATATATAAGTATATAAAAATATTTTCTTATCTTTTAATTCATTTTTTTATCTATGTATTTAACAAGCATATCTCTTAAATTAGAAAGATTTTTATTTATTTATTTACACACGCACACACACCCCCACGCACTCACACTAGTGGAATTTCACCACCTATGGATACTTGAACGCTTGACCGAGTGTTGAAACTCCTAATAGTCTACCACCCGAGCGAGTCAAGGTTTAGGTATAGGAACCTTAGGTTGGGTTAGGGTTGAGCACCAACCATTTTTAGTTTGACCGCGAAGTGATTGAAATTGACCACGAATTGAATGAAATGGATTTTCGACCAATGACCCGATGGAACTTGGAAAATCCATTGTTGCTTAGCTTAAGATACAACTAATCACATGTGTCAATATGTCACGTATAGGATATTTGAACCATAAAGAAATGTGACCCACCATGTAGGTCAGCTGGCACAAAAATCAGCCCTACTCATTTATCAGGTGGGCCAAATGAGTACATGGAAGCACACCATCAGCATCTCTGATTTAAACTCTCTGTTTTTTCATGCACAATGGCCTGATTTTTTCACCAAATGATTCTTCAAGCTGAGTCCCTCCTTCAGCATGGCCTTCATGTCCCAGGCAAATGATAGGTTTACAGGTTAGATGGACTGTATTGTAAGCTATCCAACAACTGGTTGTAAGAGATCATTACTCTCAAAGAAAAGATGTTCAAAGTTCCAAATTCATCAGCAAAATCAGATAGTTTGCCCCGCTGTTTTTCTAGTTTGTCCCGCTTATATTTCAGTTTGCCCCTCAGTTTTTCTTATTTGCCTTGCTCATATTTCAGTTTGCCCCGCTCATATTTCAGTTTGCCCTGCTGTTTTTCTAGTTTGCTCCGTTGTTTTTCTAGTTTGTCCCGCTGTTTTTCTGGTTTGTCCCGCTCATATTTCAGTTTGCCCCGCTGTTTTTCTAGTTTGCCCCACTCATATTTTAGTTTTCCCGCTGTTTTTCTAGTTTGCCCCGCTCATATTTCAGTTTGCCCCGTTGTTTTTCTAGTTTTCCCCGCTCATATTTCAGTTTGTCCCGCTGTTTTTCTAGTTTGTTCCGCTCATATTTCAGTTTACCCCATTGATTTTCTAGTTTGCCCCGCTCATTTTCATGTTTGCCCCGCTCGGGTGGTAGACTGTTAGGAGTTTAAATACCCGCTCAAGCATTCGAGTATCCATATAGGTGGTGAAATTCCGATCACAAACTGATTGAAATTGGCCACAAAGTGAATGAAATGAATTTTCAACCATCGACCTGATGGAATCTTAGAAAATAAGTAGGTTGGTTAGCTAAAGTAGCATCTCCTACCCCCAAATCCTATATGGTATGTCAAGTAACTCATTTTAGTTTAAGAGATATGTTTATTAAATGAATAAAGAACGAAATGAATAAAAAGAGAGAATTTTTTTTTTTTTTTATATGCTTATATATACATATTTATATAAATATGTATTAGAGAAAAATGTAGGAGAGAAAAAGTTCTCCTTAAAAAAAAAAAAAAGTACAAAGGTGAAACAATGAGTTAGGGTTGACTAGGTACAAACCCGGTCGATCCCAACTCGCTATCCAACCTTTTGCAATGTGCGGGCTATGGGTAAGGCTATAGCTACGGTTATAATCCGTAGCCAAAGGTAGCCCCAGCTTTCACAAACAAAAAAGCAAAAAAAGCATGGCATTTTCGGCTTAAGAAATGGCCGTATAGTTGGAAATTACTCTCATAAGGAGGGGTATTTTCATCCTGAAATTCCAACTCTGTACGAGGAGGTCCAAGTGCCCTACCCTATATTTGTATTGCTTAAAAAAAAAACCGCTGGATAAAAGGTGGAGTCCACAGTCGTAAATTTCTCAGTTAGTTGCGCATTTCCACTTTCGCAAGAAGTTCCTGCGCAAGGATTCTAGGTGGGGCCCGTTGCAATGTTTGTGAGAAATCAAAGCCGTCCATTCATTTTACAACCTCATTTTAAGACATTCTACCAAAAATGAGTAAGATCCAAAACTCAAGTGGGCCACAGGAGATGAAACAGTTGGGAGGAAATGCCTACTGTTGAAACCTTCCTAGGCTCTACCTTGCTGTTTATATGCCATCTAAACCGTTTATAAGGTCATTTTGAGATAAAGTGAAAAAACCAAAAAAATTATATCGTTAAAAACTCTTATGGACATATAAATATTTCAACGATAGTCACTAAATCTCCACTGTTTCCTCTCGTATGGCCCATTTGAGTTTTTGATCCTCGTAAATTTTGATACCACGTCATAAAATGAGCTTAAAAAATGGATAAAGGATTTAGATTTCACAAAAACAACTAAGTAGGACCCACACAGAATCTTGCGCAGGAAGTTCCTGTGAAAGACTTTCGCAGGAAATCCGCGTCCGGATTGCTTCCTACACCGCCCGTCCCTGGCCACGAACAGGCAGTTCTGCTGGCGGGCCCACCGTGATGTATCTGTTTATTCACGCTTTTATCATATCATTTTAAGGCATGTGCACCAAAATAGGGAGATCCAACCCTCAAGTGGACCACACCAAATAATAAGCTTGGGTTGCATTAAATGCAAGTCATCTGTGGTGTGGTCCATTTGATCGTTGGATCTGCCTCATTTTTGTGTTCAATAATTAAAATAATCTGAGAGAAAGGATGGACGACATGGATAAACAGATACATCACGGTTGGTGGGCCTGCCAACAGAATTGCCCGTCCGTGGCTAGAGACGGGCGGGGGATTCGTCCAAGAGAATTGGACTTCCATCACCCATCTCCATGAACAAAAATAAGCGGTCAGATGCAGGCAGTTAGTCCGGTGGGCCCTAACCAACATCATCCACCATAAGTAGTCAGGTTCACTGACGCGAATTTAAGGTTGCAGAGAGCCAAATTCAAAACCTCTGTGAGGCTTGCTGTGATGTGTGTGTGTGACACCGTCTCTGTCCATTTGTGGCTCAGGTTAGAACGTTATCTAAAGAATAAATCTATCCCAACACTCAAGTGGGTCACACCACACAGGGAGAGTAGGAATCGCCGAATCGGTACGACTGCCATTGAAACCTTGTTTTTGAGCTGAGGAACATCTACCGTGGGACTGACTGATGAACGGGCCTGATCCAACACATTTGAATTTGGACAGTCAGCCAATATGTGCCTATGCTATACGACTGTTTTTCCTGCTCGTGAGTCTTACATGATCATCAGGCCGGCCTAATATTTTGATGAAAACACATTAGCCGTTGGATTACATCTGATGAGTGACTTGGCCCCTGCACTTGTGTGAGAGGCGAGTGCTCGCTCGCTCGCTCGCGTTCACGTATCAGCTCCGGAACAAAACGCAACTAGTTCATAACGCAATGGTATTTCTTTTGACGGTAATGCCCCTATAATACAGCGATGGAAACGAGGGGAATAGTGTGTGCGACATCCTAACCCTTCCAATAGGTTGGCCCCATTATGAGGATCATACTGTAAAAAAATCAGCCCCATTCAGTAATCAGGTGGACCACACTGATAAATAAATATCAAGAAAGACTCTAGGACAAGTCGAGGATAGATGAAAAGGAGAATTATTTAATACTCTGCAGAGTATGTTGGATGATACGCATGCACTTGTTTTTATACATGTGTGGCGGACAGATGCTCGTGCCCATGTAGTAGTTAGTGATCTTCTTTTCCTTTTTTGCATTTTAGGGGTATGGTTTGACCGAGTCATCGGGTGGAATAACAAGGACGTTGGGGCCGGAAGAGTGCCAGCGCTATGGGTCTGTGGGGCGTCTTTCTGAGAACATAGAAGCTAAGATAGTTGATCCTGCAACTGGTGAGGCGTTGTCTCCTGGCCAACAAGGCGAGCTGTGGTTACGTGGACCAACAATCATGAAAGGTAATAATAAGGCAAGTTGTTTGATACTCTGGTAGAGTGTGACACTTGGTACACAGGCACTTTGAAAAGTCTCAGCCCAATTTAATATTGGTTTAACAATTCTAACATCTGGTTCATGGACACTTGGACAGTTTGATTTGAATTGCTTCAATGCAATATATGCAATTTCTAAGTAATTTTAAGTGTCTGCATATCATCCATCACACTGCCGGTGTATCAAAGTTCTTCTCATAATAATAATAATAATAAAGGGCTTCAAGTATCCATGTGCACTACACGTATCTCCTGCCTTCAAATAATGGTGGGTGGGAATCCTAATCCTCATATTTGAATGAGTATATGAAAATTTGCATTTTGAAATGCTTGTGAGGTTCCACCAACTGTCTTTTAATGGGAGATGATAGGACATGGATTGGCAACTAATACACTGCATTGAAGTGCTGTTGCTGTTCTTTCATGCATTATCACAATATTGTAAATGCTCTATTATGGCCCTTTTAGTGATATACAACTGTTTTTTTTTTTTTTTTTTTTTTTTTTTTTTTTTTTGTTTTTTTTTTTTTCAGTTGGTTTATTGTTATGATACTTGTTGCGGTCAAAATCTAGACCACCCTGCACTCGGTGCTATGAACCACTGCTGAACCCTGGTCCTACACAACAGCGGTGAGCAAAGGAGACCCTAGCTTAAACAGGGGACCCTCCGATGCCTAAGTCAGGTCAATGGAATCTAGGTCTAAGTCGAAATGTAGAGAGGGTGCGAGATATTGCATACCCGTTTCCTCCCTGAAGAGTGCTATTTATACCCTCTCACTTAGGATGTAACACCCCGGATTTTTGCCACTTGGATCAGGAGAAATTTCTCATACATGGCAGTGTACTTGTGGTCCTGATCGGTGATCGTGGACCGTTGAACTGAAACTGGTCCGCCACGGGCGATCTGTAAATCCGATCGGATGGAAAACTTAACTCGACCTAGATCCAAGGTCAGTGAGCTTAAATCCGACCTTTGGCTCAAGAGGGGGCTCTGGAAATGCTCCGTTGAGTCGAAACAAACTGGTTTTGGACATAACCTAAGTATACCTTGGCCCTGGGGCCATTCCCATCAGTTTTGGGCCTATATAAGGGCCTTAAGCTCTCACTCTCTCATCCCATACGAATTTGGGAAACCCTAGGAGAGAGAAGAAAGAAAAGAGAGAGAAAGAGAAAGAGAGAAGTGGGGATTCTTCCCTGCTAATCCAACTGCTGAAACACCACTCCCGTGTAGTTCTTCCGGTGTTTCCAACGCTGTATTTGGGTAAGAAATCCTAACCCTAACCTGTTGTAGAGATTCAAATAGAACAGATAGTGGAATAACTAACCTATTCCCTGTTGTAGGTTATTGTGGTGCCGTTGACAAAGACTTGGTATCTAAACTGATTTCGTTTTGCGTATACGGCGTAAGGTGCGGACTTTAAACGTATAAGTTATGGTTTTCAAGGCTTTCAATGTCAGTTAATGATATATTACTGACGTGGATGCTATTACACATGTATAAAGTGCTGTCCGTTTCGTTTTTTAGATATACGTTAACTATGTTGAATATACTGTATTTCTCGTATTTGTAGAAAATACCGTATACGTATGAAATACGGATTTGTGCTTGCCATGATTAATTGTTGTCTATGTATGCTAGATGCATGTGTATCAACTTCTGTGTGAACGGATTAGCCTAATACATGTTATCCCAACATACGTTGTGTATGTTATAACGTGTAGCCTAAGTGTTTGTAGAAATGTTCGAATGAATATGGAACTATGATTTATGCTTGCCATGGCTATTGGTCGTGAATGCATGATCGTGGTTCATGTGGCAAATCCTTTGTGAAAGGATTTGCTACGACAGGTGTTTTAACTAGCATATTACAGGTATGTTGGAAAGTGTAGTCTAAATGTTTGTAAAATTGTTTGAATGAGTAGGTAGTTAGTGAATTGAAATGTATAAGGGTGTTGAGATATGATTCTCAACTACTTTAACTATGTGTATGATTTCCTCCATGTATCGTATATTATAGTGTCTGTTTATTTACGTACGTAATGCATATGTATAAATCCATGTTTAAGTTGTGCCGTGAAGGGTAATGGGGGAGTGGTGTAACGATTCTGTGCAACAGCCCTGACAGCCCTAAAGTGGACATTATTGGACCTTTGATTATATGATTTGCAATCTTGATTCATAACTGCTTTAACTATCTTCTAGGATATTTTGTTGTAATTGAATGTGATTGGGGCTATTGTATAGTCCAGGCAATCGGTAACAGGCCTTGATTTTGTGGCTGAGGTTATTTCACCACAAAAGACACGTTCGATGAGTCCGAGTCGTATGATGGTTGTCGACAGTGTTACCTTGTCGGTTACTTCAGCGTACGCTCGTACCAGTCGAACTTGTCTAATAACCCGATTGGCCATTATATGTTCACCATGTTTGGACGCTACTACTTGAACCTAAGGTACCAAACTTACCAGTGAAACCCAGTTAACCTTGGTACCTCGATCCGCTAAGACTCATGAGCCAGACATGGTGGTATGGGACACCGTGGTCGAGCTGTCGGCCTACGCTAGGGCGACGAGCCTCCCCGTAGTGACCAGTGAGCAATCCAGACTCATAAGCCGAATACAGTGGTACGGGACACGGTATTTGAGCTGTCGGTCTACATTGATTTGGTGACGAGCCCTTTGTAGTGACCTCGAGCATACTCTGAACCTGCGTAGAGGCGACGAGCCTTTCCGTAGTAATCAGAGTATAAACTAGGCCTGCACTGATTTGGCGACGAGCCCTTTGCAGCGACCTAGAACTACTACATTGTATGAGATTTACTAGGACTGACGACCCTAGAATGGATCATTGTTTGGGTATTGATATAAGGGAGGTACCTTAGTTTCCTAACCCTGCTGTATGAAAAGGACTAATAAAAACTTGGTAATCATATGCATGAATCGCATTACGCGTGCGTTCAGGCGTAGCAGGTCAAGCACTGAGGCAGTGTTGTTCATGCGCGAACGTGAGATGAAGTCGCTGAGGGAGCGTAGGCGAGGGTATGTATCATACATACATACCATACTTGCATTAATAAGAGTACTGAGGGATGTGTGATTTACTGCTTTATGTTGGATTTCCTACAACAGAAATATGCGTCCCTGGCCCACTCACCATCACGACCTGATGAGCGGAGCGCATAAATGCTTATGGGTGCACACGGTTCGGTTCGGTCCGGTTTTAGGGTGAAATCGGAACCGAACTGTTCCCTACGGTTCTAGGATTTTTGGAACTGAAATCGGACCGCATAAATGCTTATCGGTGCACACGGTTCAGTTCAGTCCGGTTTTAGGGTGAAATCGGAACCAAATTGTTCCCTACGGTTCTAGGATTTTTGGAACCGAAACCGGACCGTTAGCACCCTAGAATCGAACCGGAACCAGACCGTGAAAACTGGTTCCGTTCCAGATCGGTTCCATGGTTCTGGGCGTCCTGGTGATTGGGAGTATGGGACGGAGAGAGAGTACCAGAGTTCAACGTATTGAAGCAACGGTTGATAAGGAGCTTGTGGCCATTACATCGATGTTGTGGTGCAATGGGTTGTATCTGATCTGACACTGATTTTAGGGAACAAAAACCCTCAGCTACTACTACAAGGGAAGCAGATTGGTTGGTGTACCACACACCAGCCATATAGCTGCTGTAGGTACGTGTCGTGCGAAGGGAAATAGATTGGCTACTCCCCCTGACACCAGCTAATGGAGAGAGAGAGAGAGAGAGAGAGAGAGAGAGAGAGAGAGAGGACTCCGCAGTCGGCGAGAGGGTAGGGCTGCAGGGGTAGGGCGCTCAACGAGAGGGCGGGGGCAGGGTAGGGCGAGAGGGCAGGGGGCGCTAAAGCCTAAACGGTTCGGGTAACGGTTCGGATCAACAGTTCAGTTCACGGTTCGGTTCTACAAGGCCCTAAACCGGAACCGATCCGTAATCAACGGTTCTGGAAATTTTGGAACCGGAACTGGACCGTTAGCACCCTAGAACCGGACCAAACCGGACCGATCCAACGGTTACGGTCCGGTTACACAGTTCCAACGGTTCGATGTGCACCCCTATAAATGCTCATGGGCACGTGCAAATGAAATAAATTCCCACCAACGTTCATCAGGTAGGTTCAATGATTCTTGTGTCTTGTCCTAAGCATCAGCCTGCTCTACTCTTCAGGTGGGCCACACATGGACGTTGGGTATCTAAATCTTTCGTTATATTTTTCTATTGGTTTTTTTTTTTTTTTTTTTTTCACAGAGTTGTCTTCCTTTTAAGCTATTTCTCTAAAAGGACTGCTGCTTTCAAAATAATTCAAGCAAACTGCTTAAGGTTTCTACCATTAGATATCGGGATGCATTACGCGATATACAGTATCAAAAGTCAAAATCGTCCTCCATTTAACATAGGGTTGTACATCGAGCCAAGTCGAGTTGAAGTGGGTTAAGATTGGCTTCACTTGTCCGTGCTCTCCTCGAGCTCGAGTTTGGCCTCGAGCTTACCATTGGAGTTTGGCTTGTTTGCCGAACCTTTCGAGTCGAGTTCGAGGCGAGCTAGTGGATGTAGTCGAGGCAAGCTTACCTCGAGTCGAGTCGAGCATGCTCCCAACCCAATCCAACCAAACACCCAACCTGCATGCGACTCAACCCACATTCGATCAACCCAGCCACCCCACCCAACTCAACCTAGCTGTCGCACCCAACCTACACCCGACCCAACTCTCAAATCAAATATTCAATTAATAATATATATAAAACATTAGATAAAACTATATAATTAGATAATCTATATATATACCTTTTTGTTGATGCAGAGGAGAGAAGAGAGAGAGAGAGAGAGGGAGCGAGAGAGAGAGAGAGAGAGAGAGAGTTGGGTAAGGAAAGAAAGGGATGGATGTATAGGGTAGGATTTAAATTTTAACTTTTATATATATATATATATATATCTATCTATATCTTATATATATATATATATTAATATATATATATAAGGTACAATGCGCTCGAGCTGATTTTAACGTCCCATGAGGTCGAGCTGTGTGGGCCCCACCGTGATGTGTTTCGAACATCAACACACGTGCATTTGATGCGTCCCCTTTAAATTATGGGATATCCCAAAAATCAGCCGTATACGGAACTCAGGTGGGCCATACCATCTAAGATCATGTGAAGACATGCCAAAAACATATAAAAGCACTTGGTGGGGCCCACCTGAGTTTTGAATGCTGCTGAAACTTGGTCTGAACCCTCATCCAAGTGGGACACACATTGGATGGGCTGGATTTGCAAGCTACATCTCTGTGGGCCCACAAAAATGATTATGAATGTTTTAATGGTGCACGGCTCCTCTCAACTTCTGTATGTGGTGTGGCCGACACATGTCACAGATTGACTTGATTTTTGAGACCTAGGCCCACGATGGAATGGTGCATCTGACTGATGGGGTAGATGTTCGAAACACATCACGGTGGGGCCCACATCGCTCAACCTCATGGGACGTTAAAATCAGCTCGAGCGTATTGTACCTTTTCCATATATATGAAAAGGTTCTATGCAGTCGAGCTGCATGGGCCCCACCATGATGTGTGCCGACCATCAACACGTGCATTTGATGGGTCCCCTTTAAATTATGGGATATCCCAAAAATCAGCCATATACTGTACTCAGGTGGGCCATACCATCTAAAATCATGTGAAGACATGCCTAAAACATATAAAAGTACTTGGTGGAGCCCACCTGAAATTTGGATGCATCTGAAAACTTGGTTCGACCCCTCATCCAAGTGAGACACGCATAATAGATGAGCTGGATTTGTGAACCACATCTTGGTGGGCCCAACAAATGATTATGAATGTTTTAATGGAGGATAACCCCTCTCAAGTTTTGTATGTGGTGTGGCCCACACAAGTCACAAATTGACTTGATTTTTAAGCCCATGCCCACCATGGAATGGTGCATTTGACTGATGGGGTAGATGGTCGACACGCATCACAGTGGGGCCCACAAAACTCGACCTAATCGGAAAATCCCGTGAGCTCGACCACATAGAACCTTTTCCATATATATATATATATGGGAAAAGGTACAATGCGCTCGAGATGATTTTAAAGCCCCATGAGGTCGAGCTGTGTGGGCCCCACCGTGATGCGTTTCGAACATCTACCCCATCATTCAGATGCACCATTCCATCGTGAGCCTAGATGTCAAAATCAAGTCAATCCGTGACTTGTGTGGGCCACACCACATACAGAAGTGGGGAGGGGCCGTGCATCATTAAAACATTCATAACCATTTTTGAGGGCCCACTGAGATGTAGTTTGCAAATTCAGACCATCCATTATGTGTGTCCCACTTGAATGAGGGTTCAGACCAAGTTTCAGGCGCATGCCAAACTCAAGTGGGCCCCACCAAGTGCTTTTATATGTTTTAACGGTGTCTTCTCATAATTTTAGATGGTATGGCCCACCTGAGTTTCGTATACGGCTGATTTTTGGGATATCCCATAATTTAAAGGGTACCCATCAAATGCACGGTGTTGATGGTCGAAACACATCACAGTGGGGCCCACACAGCTCGACCTCATGGGAGCTTATTGTCAGCTCGAGCGCATTGTACCTTTTTCCGGGAAAAGGTACAATGCGCTCGAGCTGATTTTAATGTCCCATGAGGTCGAGCTGTGTGGGCCCCACTGTGATGCGTTTCGAACATCAACACCGTCAGTTTGATGCATCCCCTTTAAATTATGGGATATCCCAAAAATCAGCCGTATACAGAACTCAGGTGGGCCATACCATCTAAAATCATGTGATGACATGCCAAAAACATATAAAAGCACTTGGTGGGGCCCACCTGAGTTTTGAATGCTGCTGAAACTTGGTCTGAACCCTCATCCAAGTGGGAGACACATAATGGATGGGTTGGATTTGTAAACCACATCTCGATGGGCCCACAAAAATGATTATGAATGTTTTAATGGTGCACACCCCTCTCAACTTCTATATGTGGTGTGGCCCACACAAGCCACGAATTGACTTGATTTTTGAGACCTAGGCCCACGATGGAATGGTGCATTTGACTGATGGATAGATGTTCGAAACGCATCACGGTGGGGCCCACAAACTCGACCTCATGGGCCGTTAAAATCATGGGGCGTTAAATCAGCTTGAGCGCATTGTACCTTTTCCCATATATATATATATAATATATATAATATAATATATAAATATATATATATATATATATATATATAAAAACATTCGAGCGGAGCGAGCTTTTCAAGCCAGCTTAGCTCGTGTACAACCCTAATTTAACATGGAAGGAGAGAGAGGGACGAGGATTAGCTACCGAACTCCACAGTAGCTAGTACTGCTACTGAAGTGATGTCATCACGTTATGTGGGCCCACCATGATTTATGTGTTGTATTCACACCGTCCCTTCATTCGGAGGGATTACTTTAGGGCATGATTCAAATATTGAGACAGATCCAAAGCTTAAGTGGACGCCACCATAGAAAACAGTGGGGATTGAACGCAAACCATTAAAAATTGTTTGGGCCACCTAAGTTTTCAATCAAACTGATATTTGCTTTTTCTCTTATTCCAAATAAACATCATGGTGGCCTTAGTAAGGTTTTAACGGTGGGAAGCATTGTCCCCACTGTTTTCTGTAGTAGGATCGACTTGAACTTGGGATCTGCCTCAATCTTTGGCTCATGTCATAAAATGATCTCTCTAATCGGATGAACGGTATACATACAACACATACATCATGGTGGGGCCCAAAAAATGTGGTGACGTCACTCCAGTAGCTTGGCTAGCTACTGTCAGGTCAGTAGCTAATCTGCGTCCACCAGAGAGAGGCGTGTCAAAGAAATCGGATTGTCGTAGTGAGTTACTCAGTACGTTCTTATCATCATACTGAGTAAACTCTGCTGGCCCACCGTGAAGTTATGTGGTTAATCTACACCGTGAAGTTATGGGGTTGATACTAAAATTAAAGCAAATAAAAATCTCAAGTAGACCATACCACATAAAACCATGGGAATAATATTTCCACAGTTGAAACCTTGCCAAGCCCCACAGTGATGTTTATTTGTCATCTAACTTGTTAATAAAATCAGCAAAATATGAATGAAGGGAAAAAAAAAATATATAATATTCATCCAAAACTTTAGTGGCCCTTAAGAAATTTTCAACAGTAGACGTTCAATTCATAATGTTTCTAGTGGTGTGGTTCATTTGAGCTTTGGATATACTTCATTTTTTAATTTAAGCCCTAAAATTGTCAGGTAAAATGGATGAAAGGAGTGGATAAAATATACAAATCGAGGTGAACCCCACAGAGTTTTAAGCGTACTGAGTTACTACGCAATCCGCTTCCCCTGTCAGCCCTGTAGGGTCCGAAGCTAAGTGGGCCACCATGGTGTTTGTGAGAAATGTACTTTGTTTACTTATTTTCCATATTATTTTAAGGTATGAACTAAAAAATAGGCATATTTAAAGCTCAAATAGATCACACGGGAGACTGTACGCCCACCATTAAAACATTTGTAAGGCCAATGAAGCTTCCTATCAGGCTAATATTTTTTATTTTTTGAATTCATGCCTGTGTGAATGGCTTTATTGGAAATGGATTGGCTACTCCCCCTGACACCAGCCAATGGCTGATGGTCGGTGCTCTGTGGGGCCCACCATGATGTATGTGTTTTATTCATGCCGTCCCTTTATTTTTACAGATCATTTTACAGTATGAGACAAAATATGAGTTATATACCAATCTCAATTGGACCACATTACAAGAAACATTGTTGAATGAGCGTCCACCATTAAAAACATTTTGGGGACCATAAAAGTTTTGGATAAAGCTGATTTTGTATTTTTTTCCTTCATCTGGGCCTGTATGACCTAATCAACAAATTGTATTTCAAATAAACAGTACAGCGGGATTTAGGAGGATTTTAATGGTGGATATCCAATCACTATTGTTTTCATGTGGTGTGGTCCACCTGAGATTTATATACCTCTCATTTTTGGTATCAAGCCCTAAAATGATCTTTAAAAATGGATGAACGGAATGGATGAAACAAATACATCATGGTGGGCCCACAGAGCACCGTCCACCAGCCCCACGGCGGGTGTCAGGAGTAGCCAATCCGTTCCCGACTTTATTAACGGTGGGGCAACTTTATAAACTGTTTGGATTGCATATAAACATCACGGTTGAGCTAAAAAAGGTTTAAACGGTAAGCAATCCTTTTCCACTGTTTCCCTTTCATGTGGCTTACTTAAAGTTTCGGATCATATCATTTTTTGACTCATATCTTAGCATGAGTTGCCAAAACGGATGGACGGGTTGGATTTCTCACAAACATCACAATGGCCCACCTGCAGTAGGGTGAGCAATGGTCCGCCATTCAAACGTCACCTCAGCCTGAAATTGCAGTAGAGAGGGGCGACGCGGATCAGCTACTGAAATCGACGGCAGGGAGTTTCGCTGCTGAAGTGACGCCTACCCATTCTGTGGGCCCCACCATGATGATGTGTTATATCCATACCGTCTATGCATTTGAAGAAATCATTTTAAAGCATGAGATAAAGAATGAGGTAGATCCAAAGCTCAAGGACCGTTGAGGCATCTCATTTTACGGTTACACCCCATTGGGGGTTGGGCGTGTGGAAGGTTTGACGAAGCCCATCTTTATGGGGCAAATCTGGCCTTTAGATGCCTCAACGGTGCATTTCCGTTTTTGGGTGTTAGTCAAGGTTAGACCGGCTGTTTTTTCTCCACATTCGGAAACTATTTTCTTTTTAAATATTTTTCAAATAAGCTTTTCCGAAAAATAGCATAAAATACAGGTGGTTATATGGAAAAAACGAAAAAAGAAAAAAGAAAAAAAAATTCCTTTTCTATTCGTGGACCGGCCTTTTTAAGCTGATGAACATCCATCGTGGGACCACCTGATGAACGAGCCTGTCCAACACATTTGATGAACGAGCTGCTCGCGAGTCTTACATGATGATCAGGCCTGTCCAATATTTTGATGAAAGCACATCTAGCCGTTGGATTACATCTGATGAGTGTCTTGTCCCCTGCACTTGTGTCTGTGTGAGAGGCGAGTTCTCGCTCGCTCACGTTCACAATATCAGCGCCAGAAGGGGAATCGTATGTGCGACATCCAACCCTTCTAATAGGTTGGCCCCACCATGAGGATCACATTGTTAAAAATCAGCTCCATTCACTAATCAGATGGACCACACCGTAGAAATTAATTGTAGCCACTGATAAATAAATACCAAGATACAAGTGTGGTTGAAAGACTCCAGAACAAGTCGAGGTAGATGAAAAGGAGAGTTATTTGATACTCTGCAGAGTATGTTGGATGATACGCATGCACTTGTTTTTATACATGTGGCACAAAGTAACTCGAAGTAAACCGTACGAATTATGAAACAACCGCAGATACTCGTGCACATATAGTAGTTAGTGATCTTCTTTTTTATTTTTGCATTTTAGGGGTATGGTTTGACTGAGTCATCGGGTGGAGTAACAAGGACTTTGGGGCCGGAAGAGTGCCAGCGCTATGGGTCTGTGGGGCGTCTTTCTGAGAACATAGAAGCTAAGATAGTTGATCCTGCAACTGGTGAGGCCTTGTCTCCTAGCCAACAAGGCGAGCTGTGGTTACGTGGACCAACAATCATGAAAGGTAAATAATAAGAGTGTGACACTTGATACACAGGCACTTTGAAATTGTACACTTGTAAAACATTAACTCAAGTTAAACTTACTCAATTTTGGAACCAATTGTTGTTAAGTTTCAGCCCAATATAATATTGGTGGAACAATTCCAACATCTGGTTCATGGACAGTTTGATTTGGATTTACTTTAATGCAATGTATGCAATGTCTAAGTAATTTTAAGTGTCTGTATATCATTCATCACACTACCGGTGTATCAAAGTTCTGTTGGGGGAATGCGGAAGCACATAGAGTAGAATAAAAAAAGAAGTAATCCAATTGCACCAAGCAAACACAGAGCACGCAGAGATTTTAACATGAAAAAACCCTTGTAGGAAAAAACCATGGCACAAAGCGATAGATGATCACTATGAAAGCAGAAATTACAAAGGAAGAGAGCTTACCCGATTCGAACAAACCTCGAATCCTACCCTTGCTAAACCTTTGAAACCCTAGTGATGCAGGACACAATTAATCACTTGCTATAAAAACTCAAACTATTAGAGCATGGCGAATCAATCCCTTTATCTCATAGCTCAGGCCTCACATCTCATGGGTTATGACTCCAGCCAAACCTTCCTCATGAGCCCCAAATCACATGAGTATCACCTCACACGAGCCACCCGCCTCACACAGTCCGCCTACCCCGAATATGCCTCTGCATCCCATAGGCAACCCCACTCGAGCCCGATGTGAAAATGCCCCCGCATTATCTAGAATAATTAGAAAACCCTGGAATACCTCCCAATCCCGTTTACAACTATATATATATATATATATATATATATATATATATATATATATATATATATACACACACCACACACCACGGAAACGCTCACCTGCAACACGGACTACCTACGAACTTTTTTGAGAACTCATCATACATGATGAGTCTCGAAAATCTGAACGGTCCACATGAAGCAAAGCCTCATTAAACCCCTGGTACCAATTTTTTACTTTGAACCAAGACTTCGGTGGGCCATGAAAAATGCAAACAGTTTCTTCCCTTAATTTGCATTTCTCTTTGCTATGGCCCAACAGAATCTTAGATCAGGGTGAAAATTCACCCCCTAAGGTTTCATGAGATTCCTCATCTTATGGACCGTTCGGATTCGACTCCTATGACACATGTGCAAAGGTGCGCACGTGCCTAGGTGAGCATGCCTCTCTCTCTCTCTCTCTCTCTCTCTCTCCTCTCTCTCTCTCTCTCTCTCTATATATATATATATATATATATATATATATATATATATATATAGGGATGAATACCAAACGAAATTGGAAACAAATCCCGCAAATCGCAATTTTGCGAAATTTGTGCGGAATCCGTCGATGGCATCGATAGTCTTCAATGTCATCGAAACTAATTCTTTGATGGCATCGAAGACACATCAATGACATTGAAATAACACCTCAACTGTTAAGAGAAAAAACATGATTTTCTGAAAATTCTCAATTGCATCTAACACCCTCCGATGGCATCGAAAAAACACCCTGATAGTCCAGTTACCAACTGGAGAAGATCCAGAAAATCTCGATGGAATCGAGCACAGTTCGATGCCATCGAAGGTGGCATCAAACAGTCTGTCGATGGCATCGACAGGCCCTGTTTCTGACAAGATTTAAGACATCAAAAACAATAAGTTCTTCTCATAATAATACTAATAATAATAAAGGAGCCCCAGGAGTCTATGTGCACATATCTCCTGCCTTCAAATAATGGTGGTTGGGAATCCTAATCCGCATGTTAGAATGAGTGTCTGAAAATTTGCATTTTGAAATGCTTGGGAGGTTCTGCCAACCGTATTTTAATGGCAGATGATAGGACATGGATCGGCAACTGATACACTGTGCGTTGAAGTCATGTTTTAATTATAAATGTTGCTATTCTTTCATGCATTATCACAATCATGTAAATGCTCTATTATGGCCTTTTTAGTGATATACAAGTATAACTGCTTGTTTCAGTTGTTTTATTGTTATGATACTGTTTTCTATTCATGGGTATTGCATTTCACTGGTAGCAGTGTACAAGCCATGGTTACTAGGAATTAGGAAAACTGCTTCTTACATTCCTTTCAGCATTTGTGTAGCTACTATGAAAAATGTTTCAAAATGAGCCATCTTGCTTCTGTTTCTCGCATCGCTTCTCACACCCATTTCTCAGTCTCACAACTATGCAGTAGCAATTTCCTGTGTATCTGTTGCACTCCCCACTTTATTCATTCCTTGTATTTTCCATCTGTTCATGCTTTGAGACCCTTATGTTCCACCTCTCTTCAACATGAACTGTTTTTTTTTTTTTTTTACTAGCAGCATATTTCTTCCTTTATTCCTTGGCACTATTGCATTTAAGGGTGAGATTGGTTCCACCAAATTAGACTTATTAATCAGGAAATTTCATGATATTTGGTGCAACTAAATGCACCCTAAACTAAGGCAGGTTTTGTATTTCGTCATTTTATTCTTTTCAAATATATCGAATTTGGGAGTACTTCTGGTTTTTGGTTAATGGTTGCAGACTTTCACCTTCTACTATTTAGTTAAACATGAAATTAACTCAAAATACTACCCACTGATCATGCCTTGATCACCATTGTCGTGATTGTGCACTGCACCTATAGAGCATTCTTCCATGTTTGACATGGTACGGTCTTTAAATGGTGGCAGAATCTTTTTATTTATTTATTTTTAATTTATTTTAATGCTGATGAGGACCATGTGCAACGTATGTGTATCAGTAAAAAGAGATTTTGTTACCTTCTCGGCCATGACCTTGTTGAAATTGATGGATTTTGAAACCACCACTGCAATAATACTCGTAAAATCGAGTTATACGAAATTCTTTTTTTTTTCTTATTTGCTTATCATTGACAAGATTACAAACATGAGTTCATCTATAAGAATATAATGGTACTTTCCTGCAAAATCTCTGCGGCTTGAGATTCCAATCACTGACAGATAGTGATGTAGAGCGGGTCGCGGACAATTACATGGCAAAGATGGATCAGAAAAGGCCCGGTCGGCGACAGAAGTGATCTGGACCATCAGACCTTAAATCAGGTGTATCTCGCAATCCGGGATGAGTTAGCCGACGAAAAATATATGATTTTGGGGTAGAACGAGCTACTTTAGCCAACCAACCCAGCTATGCTGGGTTGCGACGCTCGGAATTGCGAGAAACCCCTGATTTGACGGTCGTTTCCCTCTTTCAATTTCGTTTTTACTATAAATGGTAAGTTTTAGTTTGCTTATAACTCTTCATCCGTCGGGCTTTAGGAGTTGCGTCCAACGTGAAAAGAGCTTAGAATAATTAGGAGAACGGGTTGGTGAAGCCAAATAGGACACTTACTATTTTTGGCCGAAAACCTTGCGCACTAGTAGACATCACGACCGTCTATAAATAGTAAGTTTACTATTTATAGTAAGTCGCGAATTCTAGGAGTCCTAGTTGTAGTTTGATTCTGATTTCTTTCCCATTGCTTAGTACCCTTATTTAAAGGGTTGTGAACTCGTTTTTATGGATTCATTTAGCTATTTCGAATTTATTTAGAATTTATTTCTATTTTCTGCTCTCTTTTCTCTTGGATTCGAGAAGTCTCTGTGAGGAGTCCAGAGAAGTTCCGTGGATTCGGAATAGTTATCCTCTTGAGGAAGACGGTGCTCGACCTCACGTCCTCCCCTGCGTCAGATAGTGTTGGAAACTTGATTGAAAGTTTCTAATTCCTCCTATAGATAAACTGCTACTTTATTTCTCAGTTGATGAATGGAACATTGGTGATGTTTTTGCAGGTTATGTAGATGATGATGAGGCAACTGCCTCCACGTTAGATTCTGAAGGCTGGTTAAAGACGGGCGATCTCTGTTACTTAGACAATGAAGGGTTTCTCTATATCATTGACAGGTTAAAGGAACTGATAAAGTTCAAGGCATACCAGGTAAATAAGCTATTTTGTCGAAACTTGCGCTTGTGGCAATAGTCACTTTGCCTTTTCAGTCTGTCTAATTGAATTGGGACTTGGTTGCAGGTTGCTCCTGCTGAACTGGAGCAATTGCTTCAATCCCATCCAGAGATCGCTGATGCTGCTGTGATTCCGTATGTATCTGTTAGTGGCATGTCTGATCCATGAGCTAGATTTTTTATTTTTTATTTTTTGAGTTTTTCTTTGAGAACATGCATCAATATCTGTTTTGAGATCAATACCTAACAAATTAGTTCACAACTGACCTGATTATTTCTTGCAATCTTTCTCAAAGTGATATAAATCCAATAAAGGATTCCCTATCCAATGTTAAGAGTGGTCTTCAAACCCAGATAGGGAAGTTGGCAAGATCTTTATATGAGTATTTCTCTGATACGGAGGCAACATGGATGGAGTTATTCCAAATTTAGGCGTGCTATTATGAGAATTACCCATCAAATGCTTCAAGTGATCCATTAAGTGTATTTTTCTTGGTGCACTAAAGGGAAATTGGATTCCTCAAGGGAAACTCTCTGCCATTTCCATAGACCTAACATAAACCTAGATTAAGCATGCATGAGGAATTAAACATTTCAAATGCATCCTTGATAGTTTCTTTCCTATTATTCTGATTCAATTGCAACAAAGGCTATTGGAATTTTCCATAATGTGTTGCCTGTACATGTGTTTTTGTCTCATCGAAATATACTTTTTGGTCATTTTGGTAAGCAACAATTTTCCTTCTACTTATCTTGTGGCTAGGTCAGCTTGGGTTGGACCTGCAATGATGTAGGGAC
Source organism: Magnolia officinalis (assembly GCA_021015155.1). NCBI lineage: Eukaryota > Viridiplantae > Streptophyta > Magnoliopsida > Magnoliales > Magnoliaceae > Magnolia > Magnolia officinalis. The sequence goes on along the minus strand of JAJHSJ010000005.1, from coordinate 76,976,723 downwards.
ATGTGATAACCTAACCCTAGATATATGTACAATCAGGTTAAAGAGTGTTCAAATAAATACACCAATCAACTAACTGTTTCTAAACAAAAGGATTAGGTAAATCTCAACACAAAGATGAGGTTATTCCGTCAGGATTATGCCCCTTAGCATAAGATCACTTAAACAGTAAAAAGGGATGACCTCGGAATATGAGGATATCTCAAATCTAGCATAAGTCAGTCCACAAGTAAGCTTGGATCTGATTCTACTGACTAACCATCCCTCTTTTCCGTTCGAACTAGAAATGGGTATCCAAAGAGAAACGAAAGGGGTGAAGAATGAGGGGTTTGAGATGAAGAAAGTATAGGTCCTTTGTCGTCAAAAGAAAAGGAATATAATGATTTTTACCTTTTCCTGCACCACGAAGATCTTAGAAAGAGGGAAACCTGAAATCGGGGTGGAATCCTCAACACCCAAAGGCCAATTCTGAAACCCTAATCTCTTGAATAAAGAGGAAGAAAATAGATTAATTCTTATTAATTCAATAATAACGAAAATAGTGTTCCTCACAACGTATATATAAGCTATAGAAAAAGTAAAAGTGCATTGAAGCCCCTGGAAACAAGAAAAATAACAAAAAGACGAAAAATAAAGAAAGTTGCAATAAAGCCCCTGAAACAAGAAAATTAACAAAAAAGTCCAAAACTAAAACACTCATGTGGTAGGGTGTGAAATCCAACCCATGGATCTATGGTCAGGGCGAACACCTGTGTGGTAGGGTGTGAAATCCGACCCATGGATCTATGGTCGGGGTGCTGTCGTGCCGCTCCTGCACTTGTAGCGCGTCAGAAAGTGGGTCTGATGGACCCGTCGTCCATCCATATCAACTCCTCCCCTCTGGTACTCTGTCGGCGACGCCTCCTCCTTCGGTACACTCTAAAGGGCGTACCACTGATGTCCGCATCATGCAACCTCAAGTTTGTGAACTTGGATACCATCCAATTTTAGCAACGGGCTCAATCTCTGCACTGGTTTTAGTACTCTTCCTGCCCTTCGTGGTTAAAAACTAGTGTCTATGATTCTACATGCATGGCCCCTCGGTTGGCTACTCTAGCATTGCCAATTACCATGAGCTTGGAAGCCCCATCATGTAATCAAAGGCTAGGGAGCTGTTTGCATTTGGCCAAGCTCGTGTCTCGACTAGTAGTCATAGACAGCTGTACATGTCCATGGTTTGTCAACCCTGTGCATAGGAACAATGCATGTTGGACTATGGATTGGGTTTATCTGGTGAGAGGTGGAACTACTCATCATTGACACTTTGTAATTTCGGTGCACATGAGGATCATACTTATCCATGCACATGCATGACATGTTTCAATCTGCCATGCATACAACCGTCCAAGTTCAAGCATCCCACACGTGTGTATGTGCAACCATAATCTTCAAGCACTAAAAAATGTTACATATGTGTTAATGTGAACGTGTAGATGTGCCACCAACCAATCTTTAGTTCCCCACATGTGTTGATCTATCTAGTCCATGATCCATGGCTTTTGACAAACAGCAGATGGAACAACTAGTCAGCAACAACATGTCCATGACCAACCAGCCATGACAGCATGCCATGGATTGCTGGTCGCAACACAACTTTACCTGAATCCAATCATACTCTAACCCTTAAGGTGTATATGATAAAGTTAAGTTGATGTTTTACAAAGATCTCTTGATTGACATCTTGGTAATAATACCTTTTATTGTCAAATCTACAACATTTTCTTCATTGCTCAGAAAATGCAAGTTTATGTCAGCTTATACATTCTTTCCTTTTCTCACTTGTCTTCATTATGAGGTGACAGGTACCCTGATGAAGAGGCGGGGCAGATACCCATGGCATATGTGGTGAGAAAACCTGGCAGCACCCTCACTGAAAAACAAGTCATGGATTTCATTGCAAAACAGGTACGCTTAGTTCAATGATCTGTCTCAATTTATATCTATTGATGTTCCATGATGGATGGTGATGATCGCATGTGTGGCGCACTTCACATGAACATTATGGTTTCTATTGTTTCATTTCATTATTCATTTTGTTTAGTCCTAAGTTGATGGGTTAGCATATAGTTTAAGCATATAGAGCTTTTATTATGGACTAACTTAAGCATGGGGGTATTTTTGTACTTTCACATATATCATGAAAGCCTTAATGATGATAAGAGATGCTAGGGGCATCACCACCCTCTTAGCCATGTCGTTTCTCTTGTTTCTTCTCATATTCTCTCTTTCTCAATATAACTCAAGAAACATGGTATCAAAGCGGTAAAAGATCCAGTATCACGTTCCTTCCCCTTTTCTTTCACTTTCTTTCTCCTCTTAAATTTTCTTTTCCACAAGGTGAAGTCCAAAGTCATTTGGGCGTTGTGTAGTTGTGCCACATGAGTGTGTCTGAAGCCAGCTTGCAAGTATAAACATTTTTGGTGGTTTAGAGTGGGCCGCTATGCATCTATGGTCAAATTTGAAGATCAAGTGTGGGTGTAGAGATCATGAATGAAAGTGAGGGGTTCCTCGTATTCATCATCGATCGGTCCGTACGTGTGTGGGGGTAATCATTTATCTCCGTGCTTTAAAGCAAGTGTTTGGTGAGTTCAACTTCAATTTCTTCCCTAAATGTTTAATTCCTTCTTTTCCTTGAATATGGATGTAAAGAATGATGCCAAGGGTAGTCTCTGCCTTAATTTGAATCCATGAAACCTCAAATTATATCGACTAAGCTTAATGGTGAGAATTATTTATAATAGGCCACATTCGTATAAGCATCTCTTACAGGAAGAAGGAAATTAAAATATCTAAGTCTCCCAAGCCTAATGAAAGCTCAAAGATTATGAAGATTGGGTGCCAAAAGATGCTAAGATTACCACTTTTTATGTAATGGCATGGAACCACATATCAGTTCAAATGTTATCTTCTTCTTCTTCTTCTCTTCTTCTTCTTCTTCTTTTTAAAAAAATTTAATTTTAAAGAGGTGTATTCAGGTGAGAAGAATTTGACTCGTATATGCGAGTTGCTTCAAAACATACTTGCGCTTCAATAAGGAGATAAAGAGTGTAGGTGGGTATTATTCGGCATTCTGGGGTATATGGAATACCATCCCTTGTCGACTGATATGCGCAACTTGTCAATGACAGACTTTAAACATGCATCCCTATTTGGATGCGTAAGTTAATTGAATTGCAAACATTCAGTGGAATCAAGAAGAAATGACAAAAAATATTGATGATTACTAGTATTTATAATGAAATGGGCCTCAAATCACAGTTGTGTTACTTTCAAGTCTAACTTGAAAAGTAGTGCCATTGTGATTTTTTTGTCCAAACACTTGATATGAATCTAAGGAAACAACAAATTGGTAATTTCAACTTTGGGGGGTTATTTGATACTCTGGCAGAGTATGATGCTTGATATGTATGCACCCATAAATTGTATAGGTGGCATACACTGATTCAAATTAAACCACCTAGATTGTGAAGACCATTGTTGCCTAGTTACAGTCCCAAAAATCAAATTGGTTGAACAGTCCTAACCTCTGGTTTGTCAACATTCATTTGTTGAAACAAGACCATGGAATATTTTTCATTTTTAACTTTCAATAATGTCTGCCAATCCAATTATCAGATTATCAAAATGAGCACAAATTGTGGTTGATGTTACATCGAAACTGGGACCCATAATTTGGACAGTGCAATTCTGAGTAATTTCTAAGTGCCTACGTCTCATCGATCACATTGCCAGAATATCAAAGGCTTTCTCTTTCCCCTTTACTAGACTAGCAATTGCAGTTCAATTTGATGGTGCATCCAAACTCGCCCCTAAATCAGCATTCTTCATCATCTTAGCCTTTCTCCCAACAATTTGGAGTTGTTTTTTTAATTGGTAGATTTAGAAGAAATTTTACTATTGTCTCCCCAAAAGACCATAACCATCCTCCTTTATGCGGGATCTTGGAATCACTGATGGCAGAGGCTCGCATCCCAATTAACAGCCTCAAAGAGCCTTGTGTTGTTAATCATATATATGAGAATGTCTTTCCTGCAATTAGTCAAAGATATCACATGTGGCTGATACAATATACAAGGAGAATTATTAAATACCCATGTATCGAACAAAATATCCCAATGTAAAGCTGATATATCCCGATGCATTGATACATTAAGATATTTTGCCAAAAAACTTTCATAAAATTTCCATGTGTCATTGATACGTACATTGCAATATGTATATATTGGTGATACATTGCGATACATTTCCTTATTCGAAATTCAAGAAAAAAATTCTTGCAAAAACTCCCACAAAAGTCCATTTTCTCTTAAATATATTTGGGGGAAACTGTTTTTATACTTACATTTTATGATTTATGAATTGTCTCTTTGTAGATATAATTGAATCAGACAATACATAGTTTAGGGTCATATCCAAAGGAAAGTTAAGCATATTTGCTTATTGTGTATTTTTTGAATTCTAAGTGTAATCATGTCTCTTTCAACATATCCTGAAGTTCTACACAAATAGTTGTAGTCTTGTAGATGAAAAGTTCAAGCAACTAATTCCGTGTAGGGACCATTATGGTGCATGTATTGTGTCCAACCTGTCCAGCAAGGTCACCTCACCATGAAATTGGTATGCCCCAACATTAGGCCTGTCCACAATACAAGACAATGGACCATGTGGCTCACCTGATTGCTGGATCGGCCTATGTTTGGGGTCTCTTATCTTCATGGTGGTGCAGGTTGGATGCAATTTACCACAGCGGGCCCCACACACAACTGGTTGCATGAACTATTCACCAACTAGCTGTTTGTAGGACAAACTACTAATTGAAATCAAACACATGGATCCTAAACATGCAAGGGTAATCTCGCTGGCCAGGCTCTTCCTGTTCATGTGTTGGGAGTTAGTGATGACTCTCAGCATCATCTCAACTATTTTCAAAATGCCTTGAAATCCTGTTTCTTTAATCATTATCATTTATGATGCAACTTAAAACATGCTTGTCACCAAATTGTTAGCTTGCAAATACCACTATAGGCTCTTTGCCCTATTATATAATTCTTTTAGGCCTGTTTGAAATCAACTCACACAAACCCCTGTAGGTTCTCTGCCATATTATATAATCTTAGGCCTTTTTGGGATCAACGAATGAGAAAATGAATTTGGTAAATCCATGAACCTGTCAAATTCACATATTTACATTGGATTGGATTTGGCAAATTCCAAAGTCCATCTTTTAAGAATCAAACTACAAATCCATGGATTAGGAGAGACTTTTTTGCTTTTAAAAGAGTTGCCTGTTTTGAGGATTTGCCATCCATGGAATTTTGGAGGTATGGATTCGGAAAATCCATGGATTTGGCAAATCCCAATAAAAGATAAACAAGGGAGATTTGAAATCCGTGGATTTATCATATCCCAGCCCCAAATCCCTCACCCAAACAGCCCCTTATAGTAAATTGTTAACACGAGGTCTCGAATTCTAATGATGATATATGTTAGAAGATGGCCAAGATATCAGCAGGAGTCTCAGTCTGTCTTGACATGGGAAACCTGGGCATTATGACCCACACCTAATGCTGTTCCCACATCGCTGCTGACCAGGTGCATAATGTTTGGGTGTTTGGACATGCACCCATTCTGCCATACTAATGGTGTGGATGTTCATGAAGAGTGCATCCAAATGCATCTATCATCTCTTTCCTCCTTTTTTAAAAAATAAAATAAAATAAAATAAAATAAAATAAAAATTTATTCTGGTTTCTTCCCTTCAATTGTAACCCATAGATGTGAAATGATTCATTAACCATTTCAAATCATTTAAGGGCATGTTTGGATACAAGGAATCCAATGAAAAAATATATATAAATAATTATCCAATGATTACTTCCATGAACACGTACTGTCAAAAAGGAATTCCATATTTAGGGTCCTATTTAGATAGCCAGTGGAATTCACATACTCATTAGACAGCAGTCACTTAATTTCGTTTGTGCCGCAAATCCTGTGGATAAAGTGTAATGAGTACTTTGTGAAACTACATATCCAAACAGCCCAACTGTCTTTTTAGTGAAAAACAATTTCCAAGAATGCGTGGATTTCATGTATCCAAAGATACCTAAAAAGCAAAACCAACATCATTTGCCATTTTCCAATTATTCCTTAATCATGGGTTCTCACTTTACATTTGTCGTACTGTTCTTGCTACAGGTTGCACCATACAAGAAAATACGCCGAGTAGCTTTCATAAACTCGATACCCAAATCCGCTGCTGGAAAGATCTTGAGGAGGGAGCTGGTCAGTCATGCTCTTTCAAGCTCTTCTTCGAAATTATAATTCGTTATTTTCTTGAAGACAGATCTAGCCATAAGAACAATTAAATGCATACATTGTTCTAGTCATTTTTATGAAGCTTGCATGCATGCAATTCTTCATTCTTTTCCAGTTGCAGCTTGAAATCATCGGAAATAAGATGGGTTTTTTTTTTTTTTTTTTTCCTTGTGCATTTTAACTGTCCATTTGAGGAAGCCACCTTCAATGTAGTATTTAATCAGATGAACGGCTTGGATCACAGACACGGCAGATGAATGGATATGGTCTCGATTATGTAGTGAGCAATCTACTAAATGAAAACTGATTTGGCCAGATAATCACCAAAGGACAGTAGCCATGATCATGTCTAGATAGTTAAAAAGAAATGAAGAAATGAACAGGCTTTACTAGCATTAATTTGCCCAATCTCCATGCAGGGTAGAATAGATGGTCATGATCATCGTCATTACTAGAGCTGTCCATTAGGCCACTGGGCCGGGGCTGGACCTGATTTCTGGCTCAAAAAATAGATGGTCCAGCTGTGGAACTGCAAGAGCCCAAAATGAGACCTGTTTGTATCCACAATGGGCCAGGTGGTCCTAATATTTCAGACCCAAAATTTTGATGGGTGGGCTAATGTTGATGTTGGCCCATCCCATCAACGGCCCTAATCATATCCTCATCCCTGCTTAAAGAGGCTGATATAATAGGCAGAATGATGTTTGATACTTGATTAGGATTCAAATGTATTCTGCATGTCAATGTCAAATCATCTATTAGGTCTTACTTGATAGGCTTGTTTTTTTGGAGCATTCTATCATCGTGGTGGGGCTCACTTATATTGTAAGTTAAATGGCACACACAAAAGTGGTCCCCACATGAGCGATAGTGCTTAAGCAGATGAATAAGCAAAGGAATAACTTACAATATAAGTGAGCCCCACCCTCACTTATATCAGCTATGCAGGCTGATATAATAAATTTTTCAGGCAGATGAATGACTTGTAATATAAGCCTATTCTAGGAAGACTTGTAGAGGAACTGGCCTCAATAAATAAATAAATAATGGGGTTTTTTACATATGACACCCTCCCTTCAATCCCAATGCAAGTAAATCCTCCCTTCTACATATGAAAATTAATCACCTACAGGTTTTCAAGCAGGTGATTTTTGCTACAAAAAATCATTCAGATTAAAATAATAATAATAATCATAATTTCAGCATTTTATTTTTTGACTGAAAGTTGCTTGCATAGCTCTTGTAATGCACAGGCACCTTGTAGGTGATCCATTCTCTCTACATATCCATAAATAACTCATTTCATTTTTCATTATTGTTCTAAAATCATCCAATAGTAAGCATTCATCGAAAAAACGTGAAGGAATCTGTCATAGCCGTTATAGTTTACTGTCAACCATAAAGAATAAAAATTAATAAAAATAAAACTTTTGTTAGCTTTAGTTTTGGAAATTTTGGATTTAGGGTTCAAGACGAGGAAGAGTTTAGGAATTAGGGTTGGGGTTTGGAGATTTGGGAGGGATAAAATGTCAATTTTAAAAAGAATTTTGCTAATCTAATCATAGGTATCCATCCAAAATTTAATGGCTAGGTGAATTTTTGTACCATATTTGGAAAACTGATGATCTTACTTAGGAAAAAGCTCATTGGGGGAGGGGGGTGTTATTATTCTTTAGGCCAAAAGGGAGGGTGGTACGGAGATATATACTCACATGGGAATTGATTCTCATGAACACCTTTTGACACGTTATGCGGGCATAAAATCCGAATAGTTGACAAGATGAGTCAGCTCACGAAATCCCCAAGGCCCGAAAGTTAGCCAGAACCAAAATTTTGGTGAGCCATAACAAAGTGAAAGGCAAATCAAGAGAGGGAATTCACTCTCACTTTGCTATGGCCCACTAGATTTTTAGACCAAGCGAACTCTTAAGCCTTAGGAGTTTAATGAGGTGATTCATTTAGTGGATTTTTAAGATTTTTTGCCCATATCACCTCTAAAAAGCACTCACAAGTTCCCATGAGAATTGATTCCCATGTGAGCATTTCTTGGGTGATATGTGTTAAAACCTCCCAAAAAATAACTTCTTGTATTAGGGTCGTTCGATGGACAACAACATTTAAAAAAAACTTATGCAATGAACAATAAAATGACTTTATGCATGGTTGCATGGACGGTGATCATCATCCTCATCATGTCTAGATCTATCAAGGGGCCGGGGTTCATAGTCTAGGCCAGTGGCCCGATTAGGCCCAATAGCCCAGACATGGGCTTAAACTAGGGATGTAAATGGGCTGGGCCTGTGCTTGGCTTCGGCTCAGATTTTGAACTGTTTGGCTGGGCCTGCTTGCCGGGGCTATTCAAAATTGTGATTTTGCTTGGCACTAGAGCTGGGCATGGGACGACTCTACTCAGCAGACTCGACTCGTTCAGACCCAATTCGACCCAAACTGAGACGGTGAGTCGATCCGAATCAAGTAGACTTCGCCCAATCTGAACTCAAACTGAGTCGAGTTCGGGTCACCCAGTAACTCGATTCAACTCAACCTGAAATCCGACTCAGTACTGACTCAACTCAATTCAAAACCCAACTCGTACATAAAATAAATAATTCAAAAAAAAAGAAGAAAGATTGGATGGTTCAGATCTGAGATGTCGTGTAGTTGATGGAGAAGTTGCAATTCCAGCAGGTGCACGTAGGTTCTGAGCTGTGATTTCAACCCATGGATACCCATCGCACCTGACCCAACTCGGTGCTAACTCGAGCCGACTCGGTACCTGTGACTGGGTCGAGTTTGGGTGAGGTCTATTTCAAAACCAGATCGAGTCGGGTCAGCCCTAACTCAGTCTGACTCTACTCAATGCCCGGCTCTACTTGGCGCAGACATTGACAGCCGTACTTAGATCCAACATAATTTCTATTTGAGGCCCACCTGAGCCCAAAACAAGGCCCATTTGTTTCTGTGATGAGCCACGTCAGCCCAGCTCTAATCAATAATAATATCTTGTTCCTGATTCAGAGGGGCTATTATGATATTCAGAAATGATATTTTGACACTTGATTGCCATTTACGTTTGTTCCGCATGTCAACATCAAATCATCAATCTGGACCGTCTGCTGTGACGAAATTGCACTGATTGAGCTCTTAGGAACATGGAGGCCAGCGATTGGATTATACAGATCGACAATCTAAGTTCTCATTGTCGGTGGATAGTGACACTGACTAGAGCATTAAAATAAGAGGGGAAAAAACATTGATACTCGGCATAAAAAGCAGTTCAGCTTGGCCTAGCTCGACTCGACTCGGTCAACAGGTTAACCTAGCTCCAACTTGACTCAACTTGGTCTTCGAGCTTGACTAGGCAGCTCGGCTCAGCTCAGTCAGTAACTAGGGCCAGCCTGAGCTCAGTCTTTTGAAACAAGTACGAGTTCGAGCCTACCAAGAGTTCAAGTTTAGGTTTTACAGTTTTTAATATATACTATAATTTAAATAATAAATAATATATAATGTATAATTTATTTAAATATATACAAAATATTTATATTAAGTAAACCATCTGAGTCGAATCAATTTGAACTGATTCAAGTTTCGAGCTGAGTCGAGTCGGAGTGGTCTAGCTAGGATTGGGCTTGAAATTTTTTTGAGCTAAAAAAATTGGTTCAACTCGGCTCGAATCCAGTTTGGAGTTGAATCGAGTGAAGTTTTTCCAAGTCCAATCAAGCGAGTTAACCAAGCTAACTCGGTTCATGTAAGGCTCTCTCTCTCTCTCTCTCTATATATATAGGGCCCCAAAACCAGATCTTTTGTATCCTCTAATCAGATGGTTAGGATCCATCTTTTGTACTCTTTGCTAGTTTGTCCCACGACAATGGGCCCAGGGTCTTGAATGGCTACAATTAGTTACACATGGAAATTGAATGAGCGGCATACATTAACTCAAATTAAACCGTCTAAATTGTGGAGCCCGTTGTCATTTAACCACATTCCTAAAATCAGATTGGTTGAACAATCCTGATCTCTGATTTTTGGACACTTGTGGAGATAGGATCAGTGGATAGTTTTTGTTTTTAACCGTCCAATAAATGTCCACCAATCTGATAGCTAGTTGATCAAATAAATGTAATTTGTGATTGATGATGCATCTAAAATAGGACCTATAATTTGGACGGTTTAATTTAAATTATTTTTATGCCAAGTATGAAATTTCTTAATGATATATAAGCGCCTACATATCATCCATCACACCCTGCAAGAGTATCCAAGTTTTTCTCATTAAGCTATTTATGGACGGTGTGATTCAATGGCTGAGATTTGCTAGAATATATCTCGATGTATTGCCATGGGACATCTGGGACTTTAGTCTTTAGATCTGAAGTCACGATCGATATTTCAACGATCCAAATCGTTTATATGATGAGGCACAAGTTGGATAGCGACAGAATCTAGAAACTCTTATTGGATATTTTAACTCATTTATCACTTGACTCTTTTCCTCTGAATATAGACCGTTAGCATAAGATGAGGCCCATAGTATAAACGGCTTGGATCAATGAAAAGAAACTGGATCCAATGGCTAAAATGTTGATTGAAAACAGTACTGTTAGACTTCTGTGATAGTTTACCACCATTTTGAAAATGGCGGTCAATCATATTCCTCACATGTGGCACTCATTTACAGGCATCCATTCCATCAAAATTGTCAGGAACATTGCGGATGGAGCACATCTCTAGAATCACATTGATCAAGCAATCCAACCGTGCAATTGGTGGCTATCAAATGGACACTTAAAAGTAGAATAATAAATGCTTAAAATCCCATGGACAAAATCGAACGGTTGCTATCATCTCCTCACCTTGATTTGTTGGTCATTCTCCATCCGCAATTGGGTCAGCAATTTGGTTGGTCTGGATTGCCTTGTAAATGTTTACATGTATGTTTGAAGAGTTACCACAAATTTTTAAACGGTGAAGAAGTATTGGAGAACTCTATCCTATTCCCTAAAAAAATCCATCATCCATTGTTGGCTGCACCTTATATAAGTCAGATGACCGAAATCAGATAATAAATTAAACCATTCTAACCTCCCATTAATGGATGATATATATTATATATATATATATATATATATATATATATATATATATATATATATATATATATATATATATGGGAAAAGGTACTATGCGCTCGAGTGATTTTAGCGTCCCATGAGGTCGAGCTGTGTGGGCCCCACCGTGATGCGTTTCGAAAATCAACACCATTAGTCAGATGAGTCATTCCATCGTGGGCCTAGGTCTGAAAAATCAAGTCAATCCGTGACTTTTGTGGGCCACACCACATACAAAAGTTGAGAGGGGCCGTGCACCATTAAAACATTCATAACCATTTTTTGGGCCCACCGAGATGTGGTTTGCAAATCCAGCCCATCCTTTATGTGTGTACCACTTGGATGAGGGTTCCGACCAAGTTTCAGACGCATATAAATTTCAGGTGGGCCCCACCAAGTGGTTTTATATGTTTTTGGCATGTCTTCACATGATTTTAGATGATATGGCCCACCTGAGTTCCGTATATGGCTGATTTTTGAGATATCACATAATTTAAAGGGGATACATCAAATGCACGGTGTTGATGTTCGAAACGCATCACAGTGGGGCCCACACAGCTCGACCTCATGGGATGCTAAAATCAGCTCGAGCTCATAGTACCTTTTCCCTATGTGTATAAAACCAATCTTCAATTGGAAAATTACAACGTCAATCTGGTATATTTTTTGGTTCATGACCCATTTTAAGTGGGATCCATTATTTGAACGGTTTAATTTTAGTCATATTATATAATTTTTGCATGTGTATAGACCATCGGACAAAAATGTCAAAAGTTAGTTAATAATCAGGTAGAGCTTCATTCTTACAAGTGGGTTGGATGCTTGTAAATTGAGCTAACCCTAAATGATTTATAAGTAAATGGCTTATGGTTAAATAATTTATAGCTTGAAGTCTCATTTGATTTATAGGTAAAAAGTTGTTATTATTCGATTTCATGCTTTTTATTTATAATTTAACTACTATGTTCTTAAAGATTCACTCTCCATGTATAGAACTTAAACAATTTGCAAGCTATTCAAATATAAATAATCATTTACCTATAAATCATTTATAGCTTGCAGTTAAAGTTGCTAAGCGATCAATGAGTTACACGCATATATATAAATCATTTACTACTTAAATGATTTATGGGCATCGGGACAATTTGTTAATAACAACTTCTAAATTTGTCAGCATGCATATCGAGTTTGACACGTGCCTGGTGCTGGAAGGTCAAAAGGAGAAGTGTTATAAGCTTTGAATGGAAGCCTCCGGTAAACAGCTGCAATAACTCTAATTGTCCTAAGGCAGTGAAATTTCTTGTCGCATAAGTAGTGACTTGCACGAATGGTGTAACAAGTGCCCTGCTGTCTCTGACATGGACCCGGTGAAATTGATGTCATTGAAAGAGTGAGATTGTCTGGAGAAGGGTGGCTGATGGAGTTCGGATGAAAGCATACTAACGAATGTACCTAATCACTCGCTTGAAAGCAAAACCTGCATGCATTAGCATGATCCCATGTCCCTACCATTAATATTGATCCGTCGAAAGCACGGTATTTTAATAGAGTGCAGGTGTGTTAGGAGAGTGAGGGAGACATTCACAGGAAGGTAGACTGGACGATTAAAGCGACCTCCATATGCCAGCTGCGAAGCTTGAGCGTAGTTCTTCATATGAAGGGTTGTACGCAAACGCTACTAAATTATATCATGCTACAGCATCATTATCTTTAAGGCGATATTTATACTCTATGATAATTATACCAGAAGTTGTAAGAGAGTTGCAGTAAATCAACCTTGATAATACAATATCCTTTGCAAAATCAAAGAAAGGTAGGTTTTAGCTTGCCCCGCCACACTCATTTGGTTCAAACCGTTCTCCAACTGTTAACACATAAAGAAACAGATGCAAAGTTGAGAAAACCAGCCGAAAAATATATACGACAATGGCATGTGGTGCTCATGTAGCTTTCATGTGTGAGTGTGGAAAGTGCGCTTATGGTGACTCTAACCTTTAAAAAACAAATTGCTTTAAACGCCTAATCATCACCTCTCCATTTCTTGGAAAAATAAGAAAGAAAAATAATTATTTTATGCTTTTGTAAAAGCAATCTCTTTAAAATTTGAAAACAAAGTTCATTTTTTTTTTCTTTTAAAAAGAAAGTCTCAAATTCTAACCATTTGGCCCCAACTAACAGTCCACTCAGTGAAAAACTTTCAGCCCGTTAGGCGATGTGAGATCTAACCCTTATTATAGGTTGGCCTGCTAAGGGAATCACCCAATATAAAATAAATAAATAAATAAATAAGCTCTACTTGCTCATGAAGTGGACTACACGATATAAAAGGATCTAGATGATGGGGATTTTTCTCCTCATTGTTGGGATCGATGAAATCGAACAGGTTTCGATATCATCGATAATTGCAGGATTTTTCACTGTTGATTGCTGGACAGTTTTTTGGTCCTGTCGATATCATCGAGAGACTTTCAGATGATATCGAGGCTATCATCGAGAGTGGCTCAATGACATCGATAATTGTTGGAATTTCTACCCCTGGTTGCTGGACTGTTTTTGTTCCATCTCGATATCATCGAGAGACCTTCAGATGATATTGAAGCTGTTATCGAGATACCTTCGATATCATCGACGAGTTCCGCAGATGCGATTGCGGAAACACAAATTTTGCGGATTTTGTTTCCTATTTAGGTTATACCTCTTTCTATTCTTATATAAAGGGGTGTATCCGGGATTGGAGTATATTCCAGGGCATTCTAAGTTTCCTAAAGGTTTTCTAGGAGGGCTTAGGGCTATCAGAAGGTGAGAGAGAGAGAGAGAGAGAGAGAGAGAGAGAGAGAGAGAGAGAGGAAGCTTGTGGAAGGGAGATTCTGCTCGTAGAGGTGATCTACTTCGCAGTCCACGTCTCAGTGCTTCTACGTCCTCGTGATTGGTGAGATATCTCTGTTTTCTCTTGTTTCTCTTATTGTTTATCCACTCCTGCGTAAGTGAAGAAGGTTTGATCCAAGCGGTGTGTGCTTGTGATTAGTTGTAACGTTCTGCTTTATAGTGGATTGCTGATCTGGACGAGGTCCTGTGGTTTTTACCTCTTTAAGGGTTTTTCACATAAAAATTTCTGATGTGGTGTGGTTTATATTTTGATTTAGTTCATTACATTATTATTTTATAATTCTGGTTTATTTCGGGAGGTTAGATCTTAAGGTTTTGTGCAAGGCCCCCTAACACTAGAGACATTGGGAAATAACAAAATACGACTTCATCATATGGACTTTAACTTGGTGGTCCAAAATCAAATTTGGTGAACAAGTTATTCACCTTTGATTAGTGGACACTTTTTTTTTTCTTTCAGAAATAGGACCATTGGAAATTTTTCATTACAACTGTCCAATAAATGTCCATTGATCAGAATGGTAAGATAACCATATGAGTATAATTTTTGGTTCATGAAACATAAAGTTTTAATCTGACTTGTATACTGCCTGTGTATTTGCCATCATTGGGTCCTTGCTCTTGCTCCGATGGCAGGCTCTTAGGAGTTTCAACACCTGGTTAAGGGTTCGAGCACCCATAAGTGGTGAAATCCCACTAAGTGAGTGAGTGTGCGGCGGTGTGTTAAAAAAAAAAAAAAAAAAGCATCACATTCAACCAGAGTATAAAGTTTTTTATATTATTTCGTACCATAATCAGTCATTGATAATTGCATGATGACCATTATGTCCGTACAAGTAATGTCGATGGGTCGGTGATCCAGACCATTAAAAAAATAATAATAAAAAAATCTCAGTCTGGAAGATTTGAAACATGAAATTCTTGGTCTTTTCTTCTATAATTCTTTATTAACCGTCTATTTACTAACCACCAACTGAAATGTGAGAAATACCGTATGGGAAATATTTACAGCAAGGTCCATACGTTGTGAAAACTATCAGCTCAACAATCTTAATCTCCATATCATGGGCTCTACGTGTGCATAATGAAAACCCAAGGAACGTATTCGAATCCTGGGACGAGGATCGTACAACTCCATTCATTCTGGGAGAGTTAATTGATACTCTGGATGTCGTATGACACTTGATACGCATGCACTTAGGAATGATATGCATGGAAATTATTAACTCGAATTAAACCAACTAAATTGTGGGTCCTACTGTCTCCGAGTTTAAAAGCTAAAAAATCAGGTTCCTTGCGGAGTCCTACTCTGATTCATGGACACTTGTTTTTTTTTTTTTTTTTTTTTTTTTAATAAATAAATAATAAGGACGTAAGATATTTTTCAGCCGTCCAATAAATGTCCAACAATCTAATAATTATAGAACCGAATAATAAAAATATTTGTTCAGAATATATCTTAAACGGTGACCCATAATTTAGACAGTCTATTTTGAATTACTTAATATGCCACTTATGCAATTTTTTAGCAATTTTTAACTGCCTGAGTATCATTACAATTCGCTTTAAGAGTATCAAAGTATTCATCCTTATTTTACGACTTTAATAATCGGTTTTGCCTCTCTCGCGACTGATACCAGCGTATATTGACACCCACTGGGGCCCACATACTGATAATTATAATGATCAGAACCGTACATGTTATGTAATTTATCATATAAGAGCACTTTAATAAAATTTCTTCAAAAAAAGATTATCTAAACTCATCAATATTATAGATGAATTTCAACTCTAAAAATCAAAGATCAGGAACTCATCAAAGCATAATTATTGTATAATATCTTATTTAATATAGAAAAGAGACTATGTACGGTTTAAATCATCGGTCCATCTCAGCATGTTGGCCCGAGTGGGTGGCGACATATAATGCCTTCTCAATCGCGACAGAGGCAAAACAAGCTCATAGTTAAATTAGTTATCTTGGTCTAGATCCGATCTCACCTTTGCTATGATTGCAACATTGCTTTTGGCGGATTATTGTGCGGATTTTGTCTTTTGTGTATACGTAAGTGCGGTCCACCGAATGCACTTTCTCATCACTCGTCTTTCACACGTGGAAACATGGCACGCGTGTGGAGATCCAATCCGTTCATTAGATGGTCTCGGCTGTTTGATGTCTTGTCTGATAAGGTAGGCACATGTGTACAAAATAAATGGACGGTCGAGATAAAGTGATCAATAAAAGTACTCATTTGGCCCACCTGGTAATCAGTCAGCTTGACTTTTCTTTTATCACAGGCATCTACCTGGTTGGACCCACCTGATGAACAGCACGGGCCTTGATCATGTCTTACATGGACGACCATTAGCTACTGACAGGTTGAGTAGGGAGACTGGCTACCCATGATGTATCTTTTGTATCCACGTTGTTCATACATTTTGAGAGATCATTTTAAGGCATGAGCAAAAGAATGAGTCAAATTCAGATTTTGAGTGGACCCACCATATAAATAATGGGGAGAGTAACACCCACCATTAAAAACTTCTAAGAGTTACAAAAGTTTTTGATAAAACTGATATTTTTTTCCATTAATTATTAAATGTCCATGTTAATTTATGAATAAGTTAGATCTCAAATAAACATGATAGTGGACCTTAGGAAGGTTTCAACGGTGGGCATCACTCCACTGTTTTCTGTGGCGGTCTGCTGGTTTGCATCTGCCTTATTCTTTGGCTCATGCCCTGCAAGAATCTCTCTAATTGGATTAACAGTTTCGATACAATAAATACATCACGGTGGGGCCACATAACTTGGTGACGTCACTTCATTAACGAGTCTTGCTGCTCAACGTGTCCGTAGCTGATCCGCGTCTGTTTTATTTCCAAGTCTGAGATGAGAGTGCCGACAAGCCAGAAAGTGCACCGTCTGTGGCCTGCATCTTTACCGAAATTGGATTGCGTACTGAGTTACTCAGTACGCTTTTATCGTACCGGGTAAACTCAGTTGGGCCTACCGTGAAGGAAGCGGTTTGCGTACCGAATAACTCAGTACGGTAAGCGTACTTCCTAAACTCTGTAGGATCCAGTGTCATTCATGCATTATATCTACTCCGTACATTTCTTTTAACACATAATTTTATGGCTTTATCTCAAAAATGGAGTATATCCAAAACTCAAATGGATCACACCATAGGAAAGTGTGTGAATTGAACATCTACCATTGAAATATTCTTGGAGACAACAGAAGTTTTAGATCAAGCTAATATTTGTGTTTTCCCTTCATCCATGTCTTTCTGATATTATGAAGGTTGGATGACAAATAAACATCATTGGGGGCCTTAGAAAGTTTTCAACGGTTGAAATCAATATTTTCACTTTTTCCAATGGTATGGTCCACTTATGGTTTGTATATGCATCAATTTTGGGTTGAACCTATAAAATGATCTGGAAAAACGAATGGACGGCGTGGATATACCACACGCTTTCACAGTAGGCCCAACTGAGTTTACTCAGTATGATAAGTGCGTGCAATCCGTCTTCTACCGAGAATGTGTGTGGGCTATCCATGTCGTACATCCGTTTTCCAGCTAATTTTAATGGTTGAGCCGAAAGTTGAAGCATGTCCAAAGCTCAAGTGGACCACACCACATGAAACAGTGGGAATAATGACTTCCACCATTGAAACCTTGGTAGGCCCCACAGTGATGATTATTTGTCATCCAACTTGTTAATAAGATGACACGGAGACATGGGTGAAAGGAAAACATAAATAACAAATTGATCCAAAACTTCTGTTGCCCTGAGAAATTTTCAACGGTTTGACTTCAATTCACGGAGTGGATAAAATATATAAATCATGGTGGAACTCTGGCAGAGCATGAGGATGACACACGGGCACTCGGATGATAATTTCTTCAAAAGTTTCCTTTTGCAAGACCATCTTAACATTTGATTTTGGCTAACGCGTGGTCCACATTCTATTGGAAGAGGTTATAATCTTGGGAGAAACTTTAGGACTGTGGACCCCACATTTTATCCAGCTGTTTTTATGAAAGAAGACAAACCTTCTTTTGCAACTTAGACCTGCGCATACGGACAGCGAATTTGAGGACGAAAATACTCCTCCCTTTCGAATATGAGCGCTGACGCTCCTCTAGCCAAGAGTTGTACGAACGGCTCAAAAGGGATCAAAGTTACATAGCCCCACAACTATGTATTTATTATATCCACAACGTTCATCCACATTTAGAGATTATTTCGGAGCATTATCCA
Organism: Magnolia officinalis; assembly: GCA_021015155.1. Lineage (NCBI taxonomy): Eukaryota > Viridiplantae > Streptophyta > Magnoliopsida > Magnoliales > Magnoliaceae > Magnolia > Magnolia officinalis. Next base: position 76,958,103 of record JAJHSJ010000005.1, on the reverse strand, counting down.
AAAAAAAATATCATATCCAGATCAAATGGACCACACCACAAAGAGCAGCGGGAAAACTAATTTTCACCGTTAAAAATTTTGCGGGGCCCACCACTTGATAGTTAGATCTGTCTTATTTTACGTCTCAAGCTTAATATGAGCTCGCCAAATCGATGGACGGTTTGGATATAACACAGACCTCATGATAGGACCCACAAAAGGCGGTGGGATTACATTAGCAAAAATAAATAAATAAATAAAAGAAAAAAAAAAAATCTATAGCTACGGATTATAACCGTAGCCATATCCGTAGTCTAGAAAATCGGCGAGGCAAACTAGAATACAGCGGGGCAAACTAGAAAACGGCGGGACAAACTAGAACATCGGCGGGGCAAACTAGAAAACGGTGGGGCAAACTAAAAAATGGGCGGGGCAAACTAGAAAAATGGTGGGGCAAGCATGAAAATTGGCGGGGTAAACTAGAAAATCGGCGGGGCAAGCATGAAAATTGGCGGGGCAAACTAGAAAATCGGCGGGGCAAACTAGAAAATCGGTGGGGTAAGCATGAAAAGCATGAAAATCAGCGGGGGAAAACTAAAAATCGGCGGGGGGCAAGTATGAAAATTGGCGGGGGAAAAAAAATTCCATGTAACGTCGATATATCGACAATACGTCGATATATCGATGCTTGATTTTGTCGATATATCGACATATGGTCGATAATATCGAATTAAGTCCTCATTTGTCCAATGACTTAACCAAAAAATTCCATCTAACATCGATATATCGACAATATGTCGATATATCGATGCTTGATTTTATCGATATATCGACATATAGTTGATAATATCGAATTAAGTCCTCATTTGTCTAGCGACTTAACCAAAAAATTTCATGTAACGTCGATATATCGACATATTGTCGATATATCGAAGCTTTATTTTGTCTATATATCTACATATTGTCGATATATCGATGCAGTCTGCGTTGTTTTTTTTTTTTTTAATATATATATGTTGTGTTGCTTTTGTGGGTCTCATCATGATGTCTGTGTTATATCCAAACCGTCCATCTATTTGGCGAGCTCATATTAAGGCTTGAGACGAAAAATAAGATAGACCTAACTATCAAGTGGACCACACTGTAAAATACAATGGGGAATTGAACGTCTACCATTGAAACCTTTTTAGGGGTTACAGAAGTTTTGGATCATTATGAAATTTGTTTTTCCTCTTCATCCAGGTCTTTGTGACCCTATGAATGAACTTAGACGGGGAGGATTTCTCACAAACATCACAGTGGGCCCCCAAAAAGTTTTTAATGGTCGATGCTCATTCAACACTGTTTCCTGTAATGTGGTACACTTGAGATTTGCATATACCTCATTTTTTGTCTCATACCATAAAATGATGTGGAAAAATATATGGACGGCATGGATGAAAAGCATACATCATGGTGGGGCTCACAGACCACCGAACATCCACCATTGCGTGGTGGCAGGGGAGTACCCAATCCGTTTCCGTGAAAGGAGGGGTATTTTCATCCAGAAATTCTGTCTCCGCACGTGGAGGTCTAAGTTGCAAAAGAAGGTTTGTCTTCTTTCATAAAACCAGCTAGCTAAAAGGTGGGGTCCACAGTCCTAATTTTCTCTAATCTTGGTTGATAGGATCTTTCGATACAGGAGAGTGGGAAGGTTGTGAGGCATGCTTGCGGCATGATAGGACATGACTGAGATTACCCAAATGTGAAGTGGGTATAAGATTACTATAAAGGTAAGCCTAATTAATCAACATTTTGGATCTTACCAAGGGTTGGATGCCATGACTAGGTATACTGTTGAACCCACTTAAAATGTAATTAGTCTAAAATCTCTTAGGAGTGGTGCGCTACTGTTGTGTTACAGTCAAAATGTTTTAGTAGGATTAGGAGTGTTAAATTTATGTGGAGCATGACCGAGAGGAGTCTCGATGGGTTTCAAACTTCTCACCCTCAATAATTATCAAAACATAGCTAGGTATCTAAACCAACACGTCAAAAGCCTTTTCTTCCCATCTCGGCACTTCTCTAAAGGGTGTATTGTGCGGAAGATCCTGGTGATTCATTATGCAATGGTTTCCCAATCAAGTATGCCTTTATTTAGTTTATTCGATCTCCATACTCTATGCATAGTGCGATTCATTTCAATTTCACATTATAGTTGACTGTTGGTATCAGAGTCATCTATGCATCTGTTATGGTGGATTATTTTGAGAATTTTTTACCAAAATTTTTTGGGCAACCTTATGGAATTCTATTGCATTAATCTGGAGTGTTTGTATAGACAGTGTGTCAATAGACACAGGCCACCCATCCCCATCAGTTTTTCCATCAATTAATAGGGCCATCACCCTGATCAAATGAGTGCCAGATTTTGAATCTTCCTGGCACCAATCTAATATGTTAGGAGATCATGGGGTATCCACTTTTAGATCTGGCTTTAATTATAATAGTTTCAAATGGTGCCAAGAGTTTTGGCAGTTGTGTCTGGAAACCCTATGGCTGACAATCAACCTAAAGATCGATCAAGTGGTAAGTGGATAAAGAATAATAACTGCTTATTCTGTAAGAAGCCAAACCATCAAGTTCAAGCAGTGGCTCGTAGAGAAGGGTAAAGATCATGTCTTGGTCAGTTTTAAGTCCAATCTGACCGATGTGTCGAAAGATTCCTGGTAGATCGATTCTGGTAAAACCATTCACATTTGTAATTTCATGCATAATATATTACAGAACCGGCCACCAATTGATGCAGAGTTGTAACACCCTAGTTCTCATAACCCGAGGACAGTCACTCGCAATTGAGAACCTGAGTATTACGTTATAAAGTGAACTACCATACATCTAATTAATAGCAAATTTCATAACATGAAGTAAGGCAACTACTGTATAAACTAAGGATAAAATGCGTAATAATGAGGAAGTTCAATATATGTAAATGGAAATAAAATGAAATCCCTCAGTAGGGAAATTTTTATTACAATTCAAGTAAAACCCAAAGTCTGAAACATGAAAATATGTAAATCCTAAAATATTAGTTGAGCTCCAACGGCTCAACTACATTCACATAGAGTCCTTCCTCGCTGAACATCTTTAGTCGTCCCTGGGATCCCATCAAAGGATCTCCTTCCATCATTAGACCTGCATCTATTTGGTGTAACCACATGATTGGATGAGTGATAACTCAGTGAAAATTTTCCTCAAAGATTCATGCATATCAAAGCATTCCAACGTAGTTTAAACCAATATATCCATTTCATAAAGACAGCAATATTATATGTACATATGCATGAATGTATGGATATATGGTAAAGTCACAAATCTGAGGATGCACATCCAGCAGTAAAAAAAAAAAAAAAAAGGTCACCCATAGTAAACTGACTACCTGGAAAAGACCATGTAGATAAGTGCGCCCAAGGATATCTAACCTCTTGAAAAAATACTCAGAATACACCCAAGGAGGTTCTAACCTGGAAAAGCCTCATGTAAAGAGTGAGCGGGCCATAGTGGTGCAAATGCAGACATTCTGAGGGTTTAACTTAAGTAATAGAACTCTTAGTAAACTGTTGTTAAAAAGAATGTCTTAAATCTGAAAAGTTTTGGAAAAAGTTCGACTAGTCGAAGTAAGTTCGACTCGAAGTCCAGCAACAATGTTTCTGAAATTTCTGAGGTCTTCGACCAGTCGAGGGACCGGCTCGACCAATCGAAGGTTACGCAGATGGTGCACAGATTTTGTGCTGACTGCATAAATTTGAAGCGGTTTTAGAGAGGTATGTAAGTGGAGTTTCCTAAACTATAAATAGGAGTCTCTAGGGCTATTCTAAGGTATGCTAAGGATTTCTAAAGGTATTCTAATAGTTTCTAGAAGGGGTTCTATGGTTATCAAAGGGTGTAGCAAGGGTGAGATTCGAGGTTGTTCGAATCGGGTAAGTCCTTTCTCTTTGTAATTTATGCTTTCATAGTGGATTTCTGTCATTTTGTGCCGTGGTTTTTTTCTAAAAGGATTTTCCACGTTAAATCTTTGTGTTCTCTTGCGATTACTTGGCGTTATTAGATTACTATCTTAGATCCATATCTATGTGATTCCGCAGCATAAATCATCATAGAAATCGTTGGGGCACAGATCTGAATCTGAGAGATAAGCAATAATGGTAAGCACTAGGTATGATATTGAGAAGTACTCAGGGAAAAATAACTTTGAGTTATGAAAGATCAAGATGATCAGTTCCTTAATCAAGCAAGGCGAAGATGGTGCTTTTGAAGAGCGAAAGTCTACTATAACTGATGTTGATTGGAATACTCTTGATAAGAAAACCTTATCATCGATCTGTTTATGTCTCACGGATGAGATTCTCTACAATGTCATGAGGGAGAAAACTGCAGCTAAGTTATAGGCAAAGTTAGAGGATGTCTATGCAAAAAAATTCTCTGAAAATCACCTACACTTGAAGTGTCAGTGGTATAACTTCAAGATGGCAGAGGGTGGAGATCTGGAGGTTCACATCAGCAACTTTAATAAATTGGTTTGCAAATTGCTGGATATAGAAGTGATAAAAGATGAAGAACAAGCGTGTATGTTGCTGAATTCTCTTCCGACATCGTATGAGTCATTCAAGGATACAATGTGTACCACGAATAAAACCCTGAATGTCGACACCATTATCTCAACCATTCAAGGGAAGGTCATGAGAAAACTAAATGGCGACATGGGGGACATCTTCTGATGCACCGTTTATAAGGGACAGGAATTTTAAGCAAAGTACAAGATCTTTAGGGTCAAGATCTAGATTCATCGACAAAGGCAAAGGGAAGTTAAAGTGTTGGAACTATGGGATGGAAGGACATGTAAAGAAGGATTGTACAAATCCTAAATCTAAGAGAGAAGAATCTGAGGCTTCGTACAGGGAGGCCAACACTGCCACGTCAGATGGACCGAGTGGATGTGATAGTGATGTCTTGTCTGCGTCTACGATCAGATGCCCATACGATGATCGTAAGGGCAAATGGATTCTAGACACAGGGGCATTTTTTCATATGACTCATCGGAATTGGTTCACCAGGTACATGGAGTGCAATGGTGAACATGTATTTATGTGCAATGACAGTGCCTGTAATGTTGTGATTGTTGGTACGGTGCATATGAAAATGTTTGATGGGACAAAGCGTACCCTGATTGGGGTGAGGCACGTTCCTGACATGAAGAAGAGCCTGATTTCTCTCGGTGCACTCGAGGCTATAGGATGCGATTTTACAAGTATTGATGGTGTCCTTAAAGTATCTAAGTGAGTACAGGTAATCATGAAAGCGTAACGACTCGATAATATTTACAGGTTGATCGGGAGCACTTTAAAAGCGTAGAGCTGCAGTAGTTGTAGCAGATTCCACCTCTGCACGTGTGTGACATGCTGGGCATGGCCGCATGAGCGGGCAGGGCATGAAGGCTGAAACGCGCGGACAAAGATACAAAGTAGGTGGAGCAACCACCTGTGAGAAGAATCACACAGCATAATCGCATGATATCGGTGAGGTATATGGACGACTCCAATATCGCAGGAGATTCGTCTTCTATTTAGATCGCTTTAGGTGAGACTAGTGCTAAGAAGTGAAAGCTGACCATGGACGATGTGATGGACTTGTTATACCAAATTGACACATGGGAGCTGGTGGAGCTTCCAGTGGGCCGAAAAGTGGTTGGATGCAGGTGAATCTTCAAGGGGATACAACATAAATACAGAGCGAGGTTGGTAGCGAAGGGTCATGCTCAGAGAGAAGGGATCGGCTTCTCAGAAATATTCGCGACGACGGTATAGCAAGTGTCTATAAGTTTCGTATTAGCGCTGGTTAGTTAATGCGATCTTGAGCTGAAAATGATGTATGTGGAGTCTGTACTTTTGTAAGGGAAATTGGAAGATCAGATCTACATGAAGCAATCAGAGCAGTTTGAAGTTTAAAGGGGCTGAGAAAAAAAGTTTGCAGGAGGTCGTGGTACGACCTATCGCCTAGGCAGTGGTATAAAATTTGATTCCTTCATGGTGAGTCAGGTATTATATGTTGATGATCGCCAATCATGACTTATTTGAAATCAATGTATTAAAGACTCGGTTAAGTGGGACATTCAGGATGAAGGATCGAGGGGCTGCAAAGAAGGTTCTCGGTGGTGATATTCATAGAGACTGGAAGAGGCGCAAGTTTTGGTAATCACAGGTAGAGTACCTTGGGTAAGTATTAATTAAGAATGTGATGAACCAAGCAAACCCGGTGAGCGTTCCCTACGCGTCTCTCCTCAAGTTTTTCTTAGGACATGTCCCAAAACAGATGAGGAAAAGCAGGATATATCTCATAAGCCTTATTCAAATGCGGTTAGCGGTGCATGCCATGGTCTGTATTAGACCAGTTGTTTCACAGGCTATCGGTGTTGTGAGAACATACCCCGGCAAGTAACATTGGATGGCGGTGAGATGGTTACTTCGATACATTCGAGGTAAGAAGACTACGTCTTTACTTTTGGGAAGACAAGGACAAAGTTGGTATGGTATGTGGATTCAGATTACGCAAGTAGTGTGGATTCCAGAAAGTTAACTTCGGGTTACTCATTTATACTAGTGGGTGGAACAATTAGTTGGATGTCCATGTTATCCGACAGGTGCTTGAGGAAGGAGGCGTAACTCTGGAGAAGATTCACACCAGCGTGAATCCGAAAGACATGATCACCAAGGTTGTTCCTGCAGAGAAGTTCAAGTTCGTGCAACTTCTCTGGGCTTGGTGATGACGTAAAAGGAGGACGGAGTGTGTACGAGAAGCTATGATGTGGTGCAGAGATAAGAAAATGGGTCAAAAAGCTACACATTTAAAGATTGAAGACATGATGGAGATTGTTGTTAAAAAAGATGTCTTAAATCTGAAAAGTTCTGGAAAAAGTTTGACTAGTCGAAGCAAGTTTGACTCGAAGTCCAGTAACATGTTTTTGAAATTTCCAAGGTCTTCAACCAGTCGAAGGGGTCCTTCAACCAGTCAAAGCCCAGGCTCGACCAGCCGAAGGTTACGCAGATGGTGCGCGGATTCTTCGCAGACTAAGTAAATTTGAGGCGGTTTTAAAGAGGTGCGTAAATAGAGTTTCCTAAACTATAAATAGGAGTCCCTAGGGCCATTCCAAGGTATGTTAAGGCTTTCTAAATGTATTCTAAGGGTTTCTAGAAGGGGTTCTAGGGTTATCAAGGGTGTAGCAAGGTTGAGATTCGAGGTTGTTCGAATTGGGTAAGTCCTTTCTCTTTGTAGTTTATGCTTTCATAGTGGATTTATGTCACTTTGTGCCATAGTTTTTTCCTGAAAGGGTTTTCCACGTTAAATCTTTGTGTTCTCTTGTGATTGCTTGGTGCTCTTGGATTGTTATCCTAGATCCATATCTGTGTGATTCCGCAGTACAAATCCCAACATAAACCTAGTAGAATGTGACTTACATCATGGATGTTACGCACCATGGTATCCAGGTACATTCCTTACATTTGACAAGATTGCTTTTCAATGTGTAATTATAATCAAATCTTAAGATTCTTAGTAAAAGATTAAACATCCAATCATGAGTTCAACATGGATCCTTTTAATTTCTCTAAGCTCAAATAAGGGCCCACAAATGTGGCAAGTCAAGATCAAGTATGACTAACCTATTGGAAACAATTAAGAGTTCATTCAACATTTCTTACAAAAGAAGACATTTCACACATATTCTTCATCATATAGTTTACAATATAAGGCGAAATGAAATTTCAAGGCTCATGACTTGATTAATAGAAGTATGCTTATAATCAAGCAATCACTAATGTAACATAAAGGATGTAAGTCTAAATTCTATACGCATGGTTAATTAATGTAGGATTAGAGTAATAGGAATTAAAGCCTTACTTCATGATCATCAACACTAAATAGGAGTGAAATAACATTCATAATATTCTAGAATTTTCTACATTTTAATTTCAAACTAATATGGAAATTAATGAATGTAAGAAGCAATGAGGGTAATTCCTCACCTTGGGTGGGTGTTGTCCCTGATCTGGATGTTCTTAAAAGGTGAGTTCAAGAGTCTTAAAATCCAAGTGTAAGTTAGATTTCTAGTTACTACTCACATATGAGTTATTAATTACATGAACCTTATCAATTTCTTACTTGTTTTGGATTTGGTTGAAGGGAGAGTATTCCTTAAGGTAAACAATTGTAGATAGTACCTGAATGAGTTGTCACAAGCCTCAGTGAGTCACTACTGAGTCGACTCAGATGGGATTTCCAAACAATAGGCTAAATGAGTTAGAGTTTAGGAAATTACTCGTTGTAGCACAAAAATCTCTGGTTTCCTAGTTCTAATGAGGCTTCCAAAGTTCTCCTTAGATGATCCCTGGTATTGGTTTATGGATAGGTTAGTTTTGATTCAGTTGGATGACCGAACGAGTCAACTCACCTTTGGGTTGAGAGTAATGTCACAGAAGGTAGTAGGGGCTTTGGTTTCATACTTGAGTAGGGGGCCGTTTGTATATTAATGAAGGAGGATGAGTGGAGATTGCCTGATCCAAGTTCGTCCTAGTCGGGGAACTCGCTCTTAGATGTGATTCAGTCGATCAAGATATGTTCCGGCGAGTTTAGAGTAGAGTAGGCTTGGATAGAAGTTCGGTCCTCAGTGTGAATGGGGGTAGCTGGTGCGAGTAAGCTCTCTACAAATTTGATCTAACCAGTAGTTCGACACAATGATCGACTGAGTTAACCTCCAATCGAGTTCGATTCTGACCTCAACTGTGATGGCAACCTAGTTGCAATGAAGCAAAGGCCTTGTGGAGGATTCTGTTGGGAGACTTCCTGATTTAGTCGGAGTGGTGGCACCTTGGCGACTCAGCTGTATATCATGACGACTCGGTTCAGCTACGCCATGACTCGGTCGTTGGGTGTGTACGATGGTAGTAGGAAAGCTCGGATTCGTCGAGTCTTAGTGCTGGCGTGGTTTAGAGGAGTCCTTGCTCCTCCTAACCTCCTTCTCTTCAGCAAGTGGGCAGGTCAGGGATCAGCCCCTGACTGGCAATCACTCGACGAGTTGAGTCGAGTTGCGACACTAGTTCGCAACTCGCTTCAATGGTTGCTTCTCTCTTCTCTCTCATTTTCTCTCTCTATCTCTTTCCTTTCTTAGCTTTCTTGAATTTTGCCCTAAATATTCGGCTATTTATAGGTTCTCATCCACTTCTAGAGATTTCTGAGCCTAATCACGGGATTAGTTGTATCATTAGTGGGAGAAGGATAGAGAAAGTTGGTTTGAGGCTTCTAAACTTTGGTTTAACAGTTGCATGGGTCTATACAATTATCCCAGATGGGTTCCTGGTGAGGTGGGCCACACGATGGACCTTTTAGATTTGTGAATGGGGTAGTTTCAAGGAGGTGGGTTTTTGGGCTGATTTGGAGGAGAAGACCAATCGATCATGGTGTTTTCATAATGACCGGATGATCCGATGATCGGGGGCGTTTAAATGGGTTGGATTATATTCAAGAGGCTCGTGGGGTCCATTGTGATGTTTAATGAAATCCACTCCAACCATTTGTCTTGAATGGTGATGTTGGGACATCCCACCAAAGATGGGGTGGTTTCAATGTTCAGGTGGGTCATAATGCTTGATTATGGTCTTTTAATTATAGATTTTGTCGATCCGACGGTCAAGTTGCCTTTGATCTGAACCTTCAACAGTCATAAGGGTTTGTAGTCCTATTTAGTAACTCGATTGAATGAATGATCGTGAGTTTAAACGGTTAAATTGCTCAGATCCGATTATCAGGGTCTAGGAATCTTTAAGGCATTTATATGAATCTGAAACTAGTTTTGGTTTGTCAGTTTCTTTATCATATGATGTGAGGTCTAATTTAATGATTGATCTCTAATCTAATGATCTATTTTCAATCTCAACGGTTAGATCATGAGGTTTAAATTGTTTGAAATCACTTTTCACCCGTCCTAGGTGTCCTAAAAACTATCTAAATGAAAAAATATATATATATTGATTTTATAATTAGACAATCAATTAGTTCGATTCATGGATAAAGATTACTCCAAATGTATAAAGTGTAAGTGAACGACTCCAAAAAAGTACTTTTGGTAACACCTGAGTACTTGAAAGTACGGTGTGTTACAATCTACCCTCCTTAAAGAGAATTTCGTACTCAAAATTCAATGGTCCTACCATACTGTAAATGAGGATATTTCTTTTACAGTGTTTATAATCATTCACCACTTTCCTCATAAGGCATATTTGTAGGTACCGACGTATGCAACTACCATTAAAATTAGAGTTGTTACAAGAGTGATCAGTACATATTGGCAATGGCATTAAAGTGGACGTAGTGGTAGTCGGAGTCTATAGGATTAAATTAGAGTTGGGTCATATGTTCTAGTATATACATTTTAAGTGCCTTCCATAAGGCACAATTTAGTCTCAATTTCTCGTTTAGACAAATCTGATTATATGTCTAAATTAAATAATAAAAAGTTTAATATTTACTATAATTTAAATATGGTTGGCATTGACACTATGGTTAATAACTTGTATTAATTGGACTTGAATACCTCACACATCTATAATAGGAATGCTCAACATGAAAATAAAGTAGGATATAATCGAACACTAAACTATACAAATTTCTTCATGTTGTGGCATAGTTAATTAGGACATATATCTCGTGAGAGATTGGAAAAGCTAGTGCAGGAATGAATTCTACATTCTCTAGATTTCTCCAACTATAAAATATGCACAGGTTGTATTAAAGGTAAACAAATCATAATAAGGAAGAAATGTGCAACTAGGACTGTAGGACTCTTAAAATTGATACATATGGACATTTATGGTTCATTCCCTATAACATCTTAGAGTGGACATAAATATTTGATCACTTTTATAGATGACTACTCTTGTATTGGATACCTCTATCTTATAAGAAAAAATCAGATGCCCTAGATGCTTTTAAAATTTATAAGGCCAAAGTTGAAAATCAACTTGATAAGAAGATTAAAGTCGTTTAGTTTGACTGTGGTAGTGAATAGTATGACAATATGATAAATCAAGTTGCAATCCAGGACTCTTCGCTAGATACCTACAATATTGTGGCATTGTCGCCTAATATATTATGCCTAGAACTCCATAACAAAATGGTGTAGCTAAAAGACGTAATCGCACCCTTATGGATATGATGCGTAACATGATGAGCAATTCAATATTGTCAGAATCTCTATAAGGTGATGCAATTAAAACCACAGTTCATATCCTCAACAGAGTCCCCGACGCTGTAAGAAAATTTCCTTTTGAATTGTGGAATGAGAGAAAACCAAGTCTCTAATACCTCCACATTTGGGGATGTGCTGTTGTGACCAAAGTATATAACCCGCATGAAAGAAAGCTAGATCCCGTAACCATATGTTGTTTCTTTATAGGATATGAAGAAATGTCAAAAGGTTATCGATTCTACTATCTTTTCCACTCCATCTGGATTATTGAAACTGGAAATGCCAGATTCATTTAGGATATTGAAAATAGTGGGAGTGTGAACATTATGAGTTTTGTATTTAGGAAGAATGGATTGTGACTCTTGTCACAGTTATTCCGGACCACGTGGGTATTAGTCTTGCAGTTGAGCTTATAATCACTGTAGATTACCACGTTAAACCTCATATACAATCCATTAATGAAAGAAGTCAAAATCAAACTCAAGAGATTGAGCCATTAAGAAAATCAAAGAGAGAGAGAGAGAGAGGAGGCTTGAGATTTCAGACGATTACATCGAATATAGGGTTGTACATCGAGCCGAGTTGAGTCAAGGTGGACCAAGATCAGATTGACTCATTCGTGCTCTACTCGAGCTTAACATTGAAGCTCGGCTTGACTCGCCCATGCTCTACTCGCCCTCGAACTTAACATTGGAGCTCGCCCAACATAGCACTCAACCCGACCCAACCCAGGACCCAACCCGCACCCACCCGACCCAGCACCCAACTCATCGCTCAACCCGACCCAACCCAGCAATCAACCTACACCCAACTTATCCCACGACCCACCCACTCAACATACCCCATATCAAACAAATAATCAAATATTAAAAAATTAGATAAATCAAATAATCAATAGATGATAAATGATGGGTTTGGGTGTTACCTTCATGGGTGCTGAGAGAGAGTGTGTGTGAGAGAGCTGGGCAAGTGGCTAAGTGCAGATGTTGAGCTAGGTTGAGGCGAGTCAGGCGGATGCTAATCCGGGCTCGGGCAACTGGCCGAGTGAGGAGAGAGAGAGAGAGAGAGAGAGAGAGAGAGAGATGAGTGATCGCTCGACGGATGAGTGCTCGGGCAGGCAGCGGTGGGTTGGTTAAGGGAAAAAGAGGAAAATAGAAAGGGAAAGGTTTTGTTTTTTAATATATATATATATATATATATATATATAGGGCAGGCAGCGGTGGGTTGGTTAAGGGAAAAAGAGGAAAATAGAAAGGGAAAGGTTTTGTTTTTTAATATATATATATATATATTCGAGTTGAGCCGAGCTCAAGTTCGAACTTCGAGTCTAGCCAAGCTCGAGCTTGAGCTTCGATTCAAGTTGATTCGAGTCAAGATGCACTTTGCTCGAACTCAACTCGTTTTCAAAATGAGTTGAGACCTATGAAGCTTGACTTGCCCCAAGTTTCCCTTCAAACCAAGTCAATCCGAGCTAAATTGAGCCGAGTCAAGAGAGCTTTTCGAGCCAGCTCGACTCGTGTACAAACCTAATTGTATACTTGCAGAAGCACGAGTTTGACAAAGGGGTGGAAAATGATCTTAAATCATTTACACTGGCTAAACAAAGTGCTAATTTGTCTCAATGAATTGATGCCGTGATAGATGGGTTGAAATCCATGAAGAACAATAAAGTTTGGGATCTTGTCAAATTACCCCAAGGAATAAAATCGATTGGTAATAAATGTGTGTTTAAAACCAATCAGACTTCAAGGGTAATATTGAAATAAATAAAGCAAAACTTGTTACTAAGCGTTTTAACCAATGTAAATGCATTGATTTTAAGAAGACTTTCGAACCAGTATCTAAGAAAGACTCATTCAAGATCATAATGGCTCTTGCGACTCATATAGATTTGGAGCTACACCAAATAGATGTAAAGACTACGTTTCTCAATGGAGATCTAGAAGAGAACGTATACATATTGCAACCCAAAGGTTTTAAGCCGATGGCTTGAAACATATGGTGTGTAAACTCCCAAAAATCCATTTATGGGTTGAAATAGGCGTCACGACAGTGGTACCTAAAGTTTCATGAAGTGATTTACTCATATGATTTTGTAGAAAACACTGTAAATAAGTGTATATATATCAAGATTAGTGGGAGCAAGTTCGTCATATTAGTTTTGTATGTTGATGACATTTTGTTAGCAAGAAATAACATTAGGATGATGTGTGACACTAAGAAATATCTATCTTAAAGATTTAAGATAAAGGATCTGGATGATGCCTCCTTTATCATCGGCATTGAGATATGCTGAGACAAATCACGTGGATTGTTTAGCCTATCATAAAAGGCCTATATTGATAGGGTACTCAAAAGGTATGACATGCAAAATTGTGCTTCTAGACAATCACTCAGTGTAAAAGGGTGATAAATTCAGGAAGTTGCAGTGTTGTAAAAAATGATTTGGAAAATAATCGCATGAAGTATTTTTCATACACGTCTGTAGTGGGGAGCATCATGTATACTCAAGTTTGTACATGACTGGATATTACTTTTGTAGTTCAAATGTTGGGCAAGTATCTCTCCAATCCGGGTATACAACATTGGATAGTTGCAAAGAAGGCATTGCGCTACCTGTAAAGGTTAAAAGACTTTGGACTCACATACAGAAAGTCTAACCATTTGGAGTTTGTTGGATACTCAAACGCAGATTATTATTGCTGCGTTGATACTAGGAAATCAACCTCCAGATACTCAAACGTAGATTATGCTGACAACGTTGATACCACGAAGTCGACCTCAAGCTACATCTTCATGATGGTTGGTGGGGTTGTGTCTTGGAAGAACGTGAAACAATCAATGACAACCTCACCCACTATGAAAGTTGAGTTTATTGCTTGTCATGAAGCATCAAATCAGGCATTATGGTTACAACGTTTCTTCTCTAGTTTGCGTGTATTGGAGCATATCCTAAAACCAATGAGAATCTTTTATGATAACTCGGCTGTTGTTTCCATCTCAAGCAACAAGAACTAATCCAGGTCAAGGTATATCGACATCGAGTATCTTGTTGTGAAGGAAAGAGTATAGAATCATCTAATGTCTAGGGAATTCATTAACACTAAGTAAATGATTATAAATCCTCTCACTGAAGGGTTCCCTATCTCTATATTTCAGGAACATGTGACATTCATGGGAGTTATCGATCCCACGAATATATTCGATTAGTGAAAACTGAGCGAGATTTATTTTCGTAGACATGTATAAAGATCTTATTTATAAAGTTTTGATGATTCTGACATAAAGTTTGTTTCTGTTTCTCCTTAAGTATGCGTAATTTTTTTGGGTAAGCGGAACTAAGGTCTTGTCGTATTGAAGGCATTTAAAAGCTTCAGGACCTCTTGTGGATAGACATATATGATCACATTACATGTGTAATCCTCATACCACATTTTCATGTCATTGATCTATGTTGTTAAGGCTGGTATTTGGGACCTTGCTTAGTCTCACTTCATAAAGATTAAATGTTGATCCAATACTATTAGTCTTGATGAACCAGATTATAGAAGCATTGCCCGTAGTATGCAACAATTGAATTGGTTAACCATTTGGATGTTTTCATCAAAATTAAAATACATTTTTTAAATGCTTTCAATATTAAACCTTAACATTGATCAATGTGTTCCAAGTGGGAGAATGTAAGAATTCTATAAGGTGGGCCTAATTGACTAACGGTTTGGATCTTCCTAAGGGTTGGATACCATGATCGGGCATATTGGTAAACCCCACTTAAGATGTGATTAATCTAAAATCTTGCACGGGTGGTGAGCTACTGTTGTGCTACATGTAAAGTTTTTTGTTGGACTAGGAGTCCTAAATTCGTGTGAAGCCTAATGGAGAGGAGTTTTTATGGGTTTCGAACTCCTCACCCTAAATAAGTATAGAAATATAGCTAGGTCTCTCCTACACACATCAGAAGCTTTTTCGTCCCATCCCAACGCTTCTCTAAAGGATGCAATGTGCGTAAGATCAAGGTGATTCATTCTGCAATGGCTTCCCAATCAGGTATGCCTTTATTTAGCTTATTTGATCTCCATACTTGATGCATAGCATGATCCGTTTCAATTTTCGCATTATAGTTTACAGAGGATTGTAAAGGTTGGATTTTAAAAGGATTAAAAGGATCTTCGACTGTAATGGAATTTTAATATAAGGAAGTGAAAGGATTATTAAATTTTGGATGTCTGTGTCTTTCCAGGCAAGGACGATTCAGAACATATTGTCTCATATTAAGGAAGTGAAAGGATTACAATAGAATATTTTTTATTAAGTAACTCAATACTGTAAGACCTGTATCCTACACCGTACTGTTCTGTAAACTCCCGCGGTCCTCCCGGTTGAATTCTGGCAACCCGCGACCTGTAATCGACGTTTGCGTTCGATTCGAAGTCTCATCCTGAAGATCTGAGTCGGTTCGACTCGAAACTTGTACCCTAGCGACCGCGTCGTGGCCGCTGTTCCAATGCTGCATCTCGTGTGCCGATGCGATACCCTGGCCAGGAGATGTGAGCCCGTGTTCATTTGGAGGAAAACGCCACGTATTGTGAATTCCGAGAGAATCTCTACAACCCATCACATCAATCAATCACTTCAAGTCAAGTACACATCTCATCACTCCCCTTACAACACCCATACCTCTCCCATTCCCAAAGTCAACTCTCTCTCTCTCTCTCTCCACCCATCCCTTCCTTACACCCATCACCCATCACTCCATCACCTTTTCATCCCATCACTTCTCTCTCTCTCTCTCTCATTTCTCTCTTCACTCCCAAGCAACCAAGAGACCAACGTCTAAGCTATTCCAAAGAGCTAGGTGTGGCCCACTTCTTCCCCCCCCCCCCCCCCCCACATCTCTCCATCCAACCATCCTAACTTCATCATCCTCCATTAAAGAAGGAGCTTAGGAGATTAACATTCCAAGGAGCTAAAGAAGAAGGTCAATTAGTGGGTGATCCACCATTGATTTTCATTTGAGGGCCTACTAATGATGGGACCTACTTTGATGTATGTGTTGTGATCTAGGAGGGGCCCATAGTGGTGGGGTCCCTCCACTACACCGTCTCTCTCTCTATCTCTCTTTGTCTCCCTCTCTTTCATTTCTTAATGGTGATGTGGCCGTGTGGCCCACCCGGATGGATCCCACCATGATGAATGTATTTTATCCATGCCGTCCACCGAGTGGGCCCACCTCGTAGTCTGTTTGGACGGATCTAATTGAAGGAAAAACACAAATATCATCTAGTCCAAACTAGTGGGCCACGCCGATATGGACCCACCTGATTCATGTATTCTATCCAGGCCGTCGTGGACGACCATGATGTACGTGTGAATCCACACCGTCCAGACCCCTGGACGGTGGGACCCTCTGTAATGGATGTGTTTTAAATCCACACCGTCTGTCCAGCGTCCAGGGTCTGGACGCTAGACCTTTTTCAAAAATATTAATTATAATAATATAATAAATAAATATAAAATTATATATTGTCATATATATGTGGTGGGCCCCATGTGGGACCCACGTTGATGTATTTGTTTTATATCTGCACTATCCCTATGGACGGTGCTTATGAACCCTCCATGATGTATGGGTTTAAATCCCTACCGTTTGTCCAATACATGGACATGGGACCCACCATAATATATGTCCTTTATTCACCCGTCCATCTGCTGGTCACAGATGTATTTACTGAGATGACGCCAGCAAGTTCTATGGGCCCCAGCAGCATGTGATTGCTGTGATGACGCCAGCAAGTTCTGGGACCCCTGCATGATGTAGGTGTTGTATCCACCGTCCATTGCTTGGATGGTGGGCCACTTTAATGTATGTGTTTTATCCAAGATCTGTGGTTCCCTCCATGATGTATACGTCAATCCACCATCCATGTGTGGGGCCCATCGTACGATGTATATGTTACATCCAAATGGTGAGCTCGTCTTAAGGCCTAAGACTAAAAAATTAGGCAGATTTATTAGGTGGACCACACCGTAGAAAACAGTGAAGAATTGAACGCTTACCATTGAAATTCTTTAAGGATAACAGAAGTTCTGGATCAATATGATATTTGTTTTTTCTCTTGATTCAGGTCTTGGTGACCGTATGAACAAATTGGATGGGAAAATAAATGCTATGGTGGGCCCTAGTAATTATAAGAGTGGTGATGTTTTATTTAAACCAACCTGATTTAAATGATTTTAAACTCGCAAGTATACGAATCAGGAGTAGACACGGTACGTATTACGAGATCGTTCCCATGAGGACTAGTTGTCGCAATTCGAAATTTATGATTCTTCTTAACTAATCCAACAAATAGTTTAGCGAACTAATAACGAAAATCTATGAAAAACAACTGAGAGCAATAAGGAAAATTTAATCAAGGAGAATACCAGGACTTTCGAATCCACCCCTAATTATCTTAACCCTTGTTTTACCTGTTGATTCACCCTAATTCAGATTGATGTAAATTTAATAAATAAAGCACACTCTATGTCCTTGGTCGGGCACACAGAATGTATAATCCCTTAAAGCATAAGGATTACATCTTTCCATCCATGGTCAAGCATGAAGAGATGTAATGCCTATTTCTTTCTCTATAGGAAACTTGTTCATGATCAGACACAAGCACCTAGAATAAGATTCCAAACAACATTCACATCTAGACTTTGGTTAAGCTCATAGAATGGAGAAGTACAGAAATTTCAGTTAAGCACACTAAAGAAAGAAACAAATCAATCAAATCAAGATGAAATCAACACATAACAAGAGTTATTCAAATTAGGGGCTTCATCTCAGCCTCATCTAAAAGATTAGCAACTCATGGAATCAATTAGGAAGATAAAAAAATAAGATTTATAAAAGAAAATTTTCATTCTCTCCCTTCTTTCTTCTGTTTCTCCAAGTTCTCCTCCAAGCTCCCAAGATCTGCTCCCCTAGCTGCTGAAGTCGGTGGAGGAGTCGGTCGGTGCAGCTGTTACAGCAACAGCGTTCGCATGCGCAGCGAAACACTTCCACACCTAGAAAATGGAGGCTGTTTTTCCCCTCTACTCTTGCGTATTTCTAAGAAAACAACGCCCCCTAGGACGTTTTGAGATGGCCTACCCGATAGACGGTTTGAATTGTCCATATGATCACTGACCATGATCGTTCAAGTGGCCAAAAAGTGCATCAGTTTCGGACGCTGAAACCAAGCCTACGTAACAGGCTTTACGTTGCAACATTGGTGGGCCCCATTCTTGGTGTCAGGTGCAAGATCTACTCCGTCCAATAGATTCAGGACAAAATTTTGGTTAATAATGCACAGTTTTTATGGTCTGTTGATGCGGCTCACATGATTTTCTGTTCTACCGTCCAACCAGTGTTTGAACGGTTAAAAACTAATCTTCGTTGTCTTCTGTAACTTTCGTCACCTAGGCGTGGATTGTGGCCGACCCAGGGAACGAATGGACGGTCTGGATCACCCGTTTGGACAATGGGTGGGGACCACAACTGCATCCGATCTTGGACAGCGTTAACGCTGTTGAAAAAATGAAAACTTCCATTTTTGCGGAAGACGTCGGTCAAACTGACTTTGACTGGTGCGTTCCTGTTCGGTGCACGCGCGGGTGTACATGTGCACTATGTACACACTGCACTTAGTGGGATCCACTGCAATATTATGGAAAATCTGCACCGTCCATCTGTTTTGTCTCCCAGATTAAGGGGTTGAGACCAAAGTTGAAGCATATCCTGTTATCAGGTGGACCCCACTTAATGAATTAAGGGGCTGATCTGGCCGTTATCCCACTTTCCACGATATCCAATGGTTGAAATTTAATATGTACGGTTAATTTATGGCCCCCAGTCCATGTAAGAAGTTTCAGATCGAATGGATGGCGGGAACCCTGTGATCTTGCATTCTAGACCATTTTCGGGCCTCTTTAATGTGAATGGCTTGATTTCCTCGGATCCCTGGCATGTAAATCTATCAATCTTGGTCCTCTAGAGACCGTCCCTTGTTGTGGTGACTTCAGAGCATCAAATCTACGCTTGTAGTACTCTTTTTCAGTCCACGCTCCTAATTACTCCCTGCAACAAAAACACAATTAAAATATGACATTAAACATTATCATGTACGTAAAATTAGGTAATAACTAGGGTCTGATATACAATATTCAACCCTCATCAAGTGGAAATCATTATCTCCACTGTTATTTGTGGTATGGTCCAGATGATCTTCTAATGTGATTCATTTTTGGGTAATGCCCTAAAAAGATCTCTAAAATAGATGAATGGTGTGGATGGTGTGCCCCATTGTTGCGGCCCACTTGATGTACATGAGACCCAATGGTACGACCAATGTAATGTGGCCCACCTTGATGTATTTGTGGCTCATCCATGAGGCCCACCTTGATGTATTTGTGGCCCATTCGAGAGGCCCAATGTGACGTATTTGTGGCCCATTCGTTAAGGCCCACCTTAATGCAATTGCGGCCCATTTGATGAGGCCCGATGTGATGTATATTGGCCCATATGATGAGGCCCAATATGATGTACATGAGACCCATGAATGAGGCCCGATGTGATGTATATGTGACCCTTGAGTAGGCCCATTGTGATGTATGTTAGGCCCTTGTGTGAGGCCGTGTGCCCACTATACGTTTGGCTTTATGTGGGCCACTTCTTGGGAGCGATGTTGGTTAAAGGACCACATTGATCGGCAATGATGGTTGAATGTCCACATTGTGACCTTCCCTTAGGCCTTGTTAGGCCCATTCTCATCATTTTCTAAGTGGGTCAACCCAAATTACTGGGCCCCATTAATATTGCATGGTTCATCTATTCATCGGGCTAACCCATAATGTTGGGCCCCATTGGTTGTTAGTAGGGTTATTTCTTTTATTTTGGAGTCCACCTAGGACTTGTTTTGGGCCCCCTAAGGCATCTAGCAGGCTATGAAATAGTATGATGAATGAACCCTTTCCGGATCCTTAGGTTATAGGTAGCCCACTTAGGCCCAACCTTGATATGGGAGAGTATATTATTATAGACCAGATCTGCGGTCCTTCCGTGGACCCCGCTCCTTTTATAGGCCAATTATCGATGTCGATTATGAGTATGTGACAATATAACATCATGATACATGCCCATATGCATCATTTGCATGCTTGTGATGAGATGAGGTTGACCATTGCATATACCTTCTAGCAAGTTGTTTATGGGACTCCCTGATAGGTGGTATTGTCCCTCATGAGCGCACGGTACGCGCGGGATTGATGCATGACTGGATTGTATGACTCATGCATCTTGCATTGTGTGATGTGGTTACTATACGCCCTAGCGACATCAGGGCCTTGGCCTCCACAAGCACATCGTAGAGAGCCAGATTGGATACAAAAAATATTGTTACTAGTATCGGACGCCATAGATGTCCCTGCGTGAAAATCTCTAAACCCAATGGTACCAGAGGATGACTCCAACGTCGAGACCGAGTAGATACATGAGCGCACGAGGGCCGTATACCAGTAGGTCGTGTCTCCCACTGTGTCGTGGTCGGTTGAAAATGGGTGTGACCTTACCCTCCTGAATGAGGGGGCAATATCTAGGTTGAGTTTGACCAGCTTGAGGAATGGGTTCGCTATTGACGAACCGAGTCCGATATTAGCAGGCGGATAGTGAAGTCTTTTCCACTTACCCAGTTGTGCGCTCGGATAGGGGCGACAATCTGGCGTAGAGTGTACTAGACCCCGGTGATTGTCAAGCATGAGAACTGTACTGATATTTGATGCTCTAGTGATATGCTGCATTGATATGTGGATTCGGATGATGACCGGTATGCTTAAGTTGCATCTCACATAGCATGGCCTTAGTATGACCGACATCATTCATGCCTTGCATCGCATGGCCATGATATGGCTAACAGTATTCATGGATTCACCAGCATATTCCATATTACTCTGATATTGCATTATAAGCATGCTTATATTGCGCATACACTCTCACCGCCCTCTAAGCTTTCTATAAGCTTATGCACGACCGTTACGTGCAGGTGGCGCTAGGACACCGCAGTAGCATTGAGATTGGAGCGTGCAGCGGACTTTTGGAGCTTCCGATTCTGTTATTATATTTCCTTTTATACGCATTGTACCTTAAAGTTTTTTTTAATCATAGTGGATTTTGTGATGGTGTCTTGGTTATTGTTCGTGGGTTATGCTTATGGTTATGCTTGTTGCGGAATAAATTCACGTTGAAAATCCTCCTTGTAGGATCCCAAGATCGGAACCTGGTATATGGGTGCCGGGAGCCGAGAATGGGGTACTAAGGAGGTTTTCGGTGCCGGATTCGGCGATCGAGAATTTTGTGAACCCGGTTTCTGAGTTTGGGGAGTAACAAATACAATTTATCGTACCAAGTAAACTCTATGGGTCTCATCATTATGTATGTCTTATTGTAAACGCCGCTCGCCACGTGAATGGACACTATCGCTTTTGCTTGTCAATTGCATAGATGGGGTGTGGAATTAAATCAGATGTAAAAAAAAAAAAAAAAAGCATTTGATTTTTTTGGGTCAACACTAGCTGAATGAAGCTTATAATATATGGCCGACTATAAATTGTAGAATCACTTAGGGGTCGGGAAAATGTGAAATTCCTTGACTTAAGTGACTCCTGTGGTTGACTAACGACCATGGATTCTGAATAAGAGTCTCGATTACAAAAAAGTAAGGGGATAGGCACTATTTTCCTCCTGCACAATGTGTGGTTTTTTACTTTATGGGATTTTAAGACTTTTAAGAGGATTTAAAATAATTTTGGCATTATTTCATCTAATCGTGCTTCACGAAGTTTAAGACTCTGAGCAGGCAAAAAGAGAAAATAAACAACACTTGGCCTTACTAAGCAAGTTCTAAGACCCCAAGTAAGACAAAATAAAGAAAGAAAAAAGGATAGACAAGAGAGAGTATTGTAGAATAAAAGATAAAAGAAAGTGAGTGTGTGCTTTTGATGTGTCTGGGATGTGTGGAATAAAATGCAAGTTGATTTGAGATGTTAGAAGGAAAATGGGAGACCCAACACCCTTTTCGGCAAAAAGGGATGGTCATATATCCCCAATTCCAACCCTACTCTTGACTTTGCTAGCTTCTTCTGACGAGTTGGTTTTTCTGTGGTTGAACTTCTAAGTCGAGCAGGGCCTCGACATCAATCAAGAATCTCTGAAAACTTCAGAGAAGAGGGCTCACCCGAATGTATCCCTCTCAGCCTCTCTCTATATTTCTCCCTGACTCTATGTTACTGCCATTTCTGTCAAAGGTTAGGGTTGAATTTATAAGCTAAGAGACCGTCAGCCATTCGATGGTCGATGGATACTTGACAAAAGATTTCCATGCAAAATCTGTTAGAGGGGATCTAAATCCCTGGTCAATGCAAAGGTGGGACAATTGTCCATGGTTGGTTGATGGTTAGCCTAGGTGGGGTGTCTACACTTATCCACACTGTCCATCCATTTTACCAACTCATTTTTAGGGCATGAACCCAAAATTTAATCATCTCCAAAGCTCAAGTGAGCCACACCACGGGAAACAGTGTGAAGCCAACTGTTGAAAACTTCTTGGGGCCATAAAAGTTTTAGATCAAGCTGGTATTTTTGTTTTCCCTTTATCCATGCTTGTGTGACCTTATGAACAGGTTGGATGACAAATAAACATCATTATGTGCCCTAAAAAATTTTAACGGTGAGTGTCATTATCCCCACTATTTCATGTGGTGTGTCCCACTTGAGCTTTAGATATGCTTTAATTTTGGGCTCACTCACTAAAATGGGCTATTAAAATGGATGGATGGAGTGGATAAGACACATAGATCATGGTGGGTCCCACAGAGTTTAATTACTACGTCATCAGCATCCCAAACGGAGCTGGTGTTATCACGTGAATTTTTTGGTATTTATACCATTCAAAATGCACCACTTTCTTTCTTTGCACATGGCTGGCTCCCACGCCCTCTCACCCGCCACCCTTTGTCTCTCATGTAGGAGCTTGTAAATGAAGGTAAATGAGAAATGAAATTGGAGGTAAATGAATTAGGAGTAATTGGATTACTCAGTTGTGTTTGAATGAGAGTAAATGAAATGCATTTGAAATCCAAATATTCTATTTGGATAGGAGTAAATGGAAGGAAATGGAATGCATTGGAATTTTTCAGGAGAAATATCAGTCGATGGGACTAGAGAGGCTGAGATGTCGACCTAATAAACCTCTGTAGCTCAACCAAGAGAGACTGTAGTTGGTCGAGAGTTTTCTTCTTCCAATACTTCAGTTTCGTCCAAACGAACTATCATGTGTTCGTCTGCCAAGGTAAGGAATACTTAATCAGTCGGTTCCGTGGATGGAGTAGGCTTAATGCAAGATAGAGTTGTCGGCGCGACCGATTTCAGAACTCCCTGATCCTGATCAGGCGCGAGCGATGAAGTGATAGATTGTAAAAGGAGACTGAATGACTCCACAATATGGTATATTATTAACTCCTCTTGAGCTTAACTTTCTATCTGATGTTCTGATTGACAAATGTCGGTCGAAGTATCTTCCGAGTCAGAAACTTCAAGTCTTTCTGTAGGATACTGAGCAGCATCAATCGAAGTGCTTGGAATAGAGACCATCTTTTCAAAGGTCGAGAGCTCTCTGGTTACTGTGGAAAAAAAAGAGAGAGAGAGAAAGTAAGACAAGAGGATTGTAAATTAATTAAAAAGGAAAAGAACAAAATATTGAAACAACATCCACCTAAATCTAATCGAACAACAATATTGGTAAATCAGTCAACTACTGGTGAGATTTTGGTGGGGTTGATGACCAAAGCTAGAGCACAGTTGGAACGAGGAAAATGAGGAGGATTAGAACTATATGGCTTGAAAAATCGATCAAAAGGAAGATTAGGATCGTTCAATCTTTCCTTTTCACTCTGCCATTTATTAAAAGTTCCATTGAAGTAAGCATCTTTGTTAGGGTTGAAAGTTGGGCAGGTTGGGTCGGGTTGGTACTCAACCCTAGCCCAATCCAAGGTTCCTATACCTCAACCCTAACCCAACCCAACCCAACCTCAAGTTGGGAATTCTCAACCTAAGCCCAACCCAAGTGGGCTCGGTCGGGATGGTCAGGTTGGTCGGGTGGATACATGCTAATATTTTCATTATTACATTAGTCTATTATATTTCAATACACGTCTTATTTTTTGTACCTATGATTTTATTAATTATATATGTAATTATTTATCATAAAGAAGTTCTTTTTTTCTAAATAAACAAGCTAAAATATAGGAAACTACTTTAAAAGTTGTGTTGTGTAGCACGTAATCTATTTAGGAGAGAGAAATCTAGCGTATCTTGTTAGCTTGAGTCATCGAAAATGACATGGAATAATGAGACCCGACAATGTTGGAATTTCATGTGCTTTCAACACAGACGATCCGCACTCAATTATACTTTATAACTTATATATCGTTCGGGTTCGGGTTCGAGTTGGGTCGAGCAACCCGAGACCTCAACCCAAGCCCGACCCAAGTTTTATCGGGTTGGTGTTTGTATAGCCCAAGCCCAAGATTGAACCCGATACATCCTGCCTGAGCCCAACCCAATGTCGGGTCAGTCACGAGTTGGTCGGGTTGAACCCGCCCAACTTTCAACCCTAATCTTTGTGTCTCTTATATGCCTCTTCCATCTCCCAAGAATATTTTAAAGGTGGAATACCCAACCAGAACTTGATTTTGTATTATTTTTCAAAGTCGGTGATAACTTTGGCCGAAGAAAAAAAATACCTACAGCAGATTGACCAGAAGTTGCAAGAAGTGTAGGGCGAGGAGCTGAGAGAGGCCCGAGCTTAGAAATCCTTAAAATGGTTGGAGGAGCTGTAGGTGTTGGGATTGAAGCAATTTTCGGAACCACCTTTGTTGGACCTGCCACTGTGGTCTTCTGATGTTTCAGTTTAGGTTGAGCTGGCTCGACTGTCATGAAAGAAGGTTTGATCGTCTTTATTAATGTTGGGGATGGGACAGTCGATGCGACCAAAGTTGTCTTCTTTGATCGTGTCTTCCTCTTAACAGAAGATATGGCCAACTG
This sequence comes from Magnolia officinalis, assembly GCA_021015155.1. Classification (NCBI taxonomy): domain Eukaryota; kingdom Viridiplantae; phylum Streptophyta; class Magnoliopsida; order Magnoliales; family Magnoliaceae; genus Magnolia; species Magnolia officinalis. The sequence goes on along the minus strand of JAJHSJ010000005.1, from coordinate 76,932,727 downwards.
AGGTGCAATTAATTTTTTAGTACATTCTTTATTCGCCTCCTTCTTCTCGGTCATAGGTTTCTCCACTTTGGAAGAAGAAGAAAGTCAGTCGATGATCAATTCATGGGATCCACTAATTAAAGTCCCATATTAATTTTTTTAATCAGGAGTGGAATGACGTTAGCTGTTGAGGATAGTTGGTAAAGAGGGGAACCCTGAAAGAAGAGCTTACAAAGTCAAACCCCTATATGGAGAGTCTGAAAGGTGATGACAGAATCTGCAACTGGTCGATGAGTTGAAGGTTGATTGCAAGTTCGGTAAATAAATGGAAAGGGGATGCCTTAAGCCAAACCAAATTGACGAGCAAGAAGATTAGGACATTATTGTTCGATATCGGCCTTGACATTAACACATGTATCTATCGTGTCATCATATGGTAGGTCCCTGCAGATTAAATAGTTTTTCCAAGCTGCATCTCTAAGTCTTGCCATCTCAATATTGGTCGACTCGCGGTCTTCAGTGAACCAGGTCGACCTAAACTCTTTATCTTTAAAAGGATAGAAAGAATGTAGGAAAAACTCATACACTCGGTGAAGGAGTAACTGGTTTTGGAGCAAAGGATATTGTGATGGACAAAGGAAGTGAATTCCACATCTGTTGGAACAGATTTGACAAATTTTGCTATAGAAAATTCATAAAACCACATCTGGACAAGCCAGATAGGCCTGTCAGAGTAATAAAAACCCTTCATGGTTGCTTCAAACATACTGCGGTAAAGGTGGTCGAGCATGAAAAGGGTGAGAGCAAGTTGACGTCCTTGAGCAAGCGCCTCAGCCAGATGGTATATTCCTTAGTGATTTGAAGAGCACTCACACACGATAGAAATCAACAAATCCACATTAAAAGGAAAGCCATGTGCTCTTGCCCATCAACTTCATCTTGAGATTTACGTTGTAGAGCCGTGAAAGTAGAATACGCATTTCTGGTCTTGTCCAGAAGGGTGAAGGGATAATGATTCTTCGAAGTGAAGCCCAGATAAACAGGCTTACTAAAGGACAAAAGTTGGGTAAAGGCACATACATCTATGATTGTTGGAACCATGGGGTCGCGTCGAAAATGAAATGTATTGGTCGACCGACTCCAAAAAGTTGAAACTGTTGTAAGGAGGAAGGTATTGGTCGGATATTTGTTTTGAAAAAGTTTGATACATTCATAGATTCTAGCCTGCCTCCATATGCCACCATGTTGTGCTTCAATGCGAGGAAACCATTCTGCCCAACCATTTATCAATTTTGGCCATGATCTTAGAGACTTAAACCAATTGGAAGGATTCGAGAAATGATTCAATTGGACAAAAAGAACTTCATCAAGACACTTTAGAAAACTTGGTTCGATCTCACGAAGTTATTCATGAGTAACTGTAGAGTGAAAGGCTAAACTAACTTATTCGGTTCGATAGGAGTATTGAAAAGGAGATCATTGATTGCTCTTGAAGACGGAACATCTAGATCTTTGATGAACGATTTTAGATGACACTCTGGAATGGAAGATGAAGAAGTTTTAGTCATGATAATCGAGGAAGAAAATTGGAAAAATTGAGTTTCGACATAAGAGAGAAGAATCAAAGGGTGAAGGAAGGGAAGCACCAACTTAGAGCTATGTTTATGTATTGGACACTATGCATACACATTAATAAAAGGGTATTTATAACTCCCCGTACGATATGATTATATGCGACGTGTCACATGAACAACCTATAGGGAAGAGGCAAAGGATATCTTTCAATACGGCCTCAATCAGGTAAAATCAATGGGGAGAGGACACGTAAACTAACGACTGCTTACATTAATTGCATTGGGAAATGGAACAATGTCACTTTCAACTTTTTCCTAAAGGTGAAGTAATGTGGGGGGCAATGTTGTACCCTATTTCTAGCCATTCTGAAAAAACCAATAGGAGGGCGACCACGAGAAATAGGAGGTGAATGAAAAGATCTTTAATATACTTAGAGCACCTTTTGTGGAATCATAGATGGCGTAAATATAGTTTTGCACATCAGAGGATAATCGACGAAGTGATACGGACGAGTTATCCAAAAGTTTAATGAGTGAAGAGAGAAATGCAGTCAAGCAGTTGAAGATACAGAAGGTGACTGAGCAACGGAACAGAATTTGGCCGACAAAAGAGGAACAATCACAAAAAGGAAACGTGAAGATCTAAAAGAATGTTTTTTTATTACTATAACTGTTGAAGTAATGGAAGAATGATATGGAAGAATAAGTTGTAACAAAACTATATAAATATCAAAGGAATTCAACTATTCAAAATATCATCAATCATCTACGAATCCAATCAAACAAATCTATCAATTTACTTTATCTTATCCTGAGAGTAGCGATAATCCAATAGCGATAATTCTTAGTTTTTATTTTAGTTGTAATCTAAATATACGCTTAAAGGCTGAATTTGTCCGTAATCCAATATCACACATTTCTTTTTTTTTTTCTACCTATTCTTGTGGTCGCACCTAGTGACTGATTGTGATTTTTTTTTCTTTTATTTGATTTGCACTAGTATACTGAAAGTCCTTTCTTGTAGAAGGCACAAAGCAACCTATCTTCGAAGGAAGTGAAAGTAGAGAGATGCAGAAGATTTTTTGTGTATTTGAGACAACCCAATGGGGTCGAATATATAGAGATTACAACCATCTATACAAGGAAAGTAATAAACGTAGAATCTCCTACCTATAGAAACAAGATATACAAGGTAACAAGATATATAAGGTATGTGAGGTGTCTAACATCCCCCCTCAAACTAATGCTGGTCATCGACAAGTAATAGTTTGCCAACAAGAAACAAGTGGCGTGCAGACGTGAGGGACTTGGTGAGAATGTCAGCAATCTGATCATGGGATGCCACATATGGAAGAGAAATGAGCCCAGACTAAAATTTCTTGCGAATAAAGTGCCAGTCAACTTCAATATGCTTCGTCCGTTCATGAAAAACCAGGTTAGAGGCAATCTGAATGGCACTGAGATTATCGACATGGAATGGAGTAGGATTATGTAAAAGAATGCCCAAGTCTGAAAGAAGTCCACGTAATCAGACAAGCTCACTACACACAGCAGCGAACATCGCCGGATACTCGGCTTCTGTACTCAATTTGAAAACAGTGGCCTGCTTCTTACACTTCCAAGAGATGAGAGAAGTGCCGAGAAAAACACAGTAGCCAGTGGTAGATCTTCGCGTGAGAGCGTATCCGGTCCAATCAGCATCCGAATAAGCACGAAGGTCTAGAGTCGTCGTGGAGGAGAAGAACAGAGATCGATCTAGAGTTCTACGAAGGTACCGTAGGATACGCAACACCCCAATCATATGAAGAGTCCGAGGAGCAGAAACAAACTGACTGGCGACTTGGACAGCATAGGCAATATCAGGGCGAGCCATAGTTAAGTAAACCAGACTCCCAACCAGATGGCGGTATAAATCGGGCTGTGCAAGTAGATCACCATCATCATGGCTATAGTGAACGTTAAGTTCTAATGGAGTCTGAACCGTCTTCTAATCTATCAATGATGTTAAAGCGAGAAGATCCTTGGTATATTGACGCTGACTGACCAAAATCCCACGGTTGGAAACGTGAAAATTCAAGTTCAAGAAAGTATGTTAGATGACCAAGGTCTTTCATCTTGAAGAATGATTGCAGAACTTCCTTCAAAGCCGAAATGCTAGTAGAATCACTACCAGTCAGTAGGAGGTCATCAACATAAACTAGAACAATAACAATGCCATGAGCAGTGGTGCACAAAAATAGGAATGGGTCATGATCACTTTGAGTAAAGCCAGCACCCGTAACCACATTGTGAAAGCGTTGGAACCACGCCCGCGGTGCCTGTTTGAGGCCATACAGGGCTTTCTTTAGGCGACATACCTTATTGTCAGGAATTAATAGCCAGGAGGAGGTTTCAAATATACGGTTTCTTGGAGGTCTCCATAAAGAAAGGCATTTTTCACATCCATCTGAGGAGTGGCCATGAGCGAACAGAAGATATAGTGAGAAGAGTACGAACAGTTTTCATCTTGGCCACAGGAGCGAAAGTCTCATCGTAATCAATTCTGTATTCCTGTTTGTATCCCTGAACAATAAGTCGAGTCTTGTATCGATCCAATGATCCATTAGACTTGAGCTTGACAGAATAAATCTATTTGCTACTAATTAGCTGTTGGTCAGCGGGTCGAGGCGCAATGTCCTACGTATGGTTATCATCCAATGCCGCAAGTTCTTCTGTCATAGCCTTCTTCCAACAATCATGAGTGGCTGCCTGAAAATATGAAGTAGGAATAGAAACAGTATCCAGAGTAGCATTCATGACAGACATGGAGCATATCAAGCGATCAGGTACTCGATGTTCACGAGCAAAACGACGTATCGAGGTAGGTTCAGGATCCGCAACAGGTACAGTAGGTTCGGGTTGAGTAATAGGTGGTGGATCTGTACATGGTCGACGTGAGTAAACCTGCAATGGATGACAGAATTTGGAGAGTACTTGAGACAAACGGAATTTCAGGAAAGGTGGTTAGACCAGAAGAATTTGGAGTGTGCGGAGGAGGAAGAGATGAATGAAAGGCAATATATTCAAGAAAAACAAAATGTCGTGAAATCCGAACACGACGAGAAACAGGATCATAACATCAAAAACCCTTTTGAGTTTCCCCAAATTCCAAGTACATACATTTTACCAATTTTGGAGATAGTTTATTACGTTCACTTGAAGCTAGGTGAACATAACAAATACAACCAAACACACGGAGTGTGGAATATGTAGGAGGTAAGCCGGTGAGAACAAAGTAGGGAGATTTACCATTCAGAACTTTGGTTGGCATCCAGTTAATCAAGTAGATTGAATGTAACATGGCTTCCGCTAAGAAAGAACGATGAACACTCATATCTGTCATCAGGGTGTTGGCAGTTTCAACAATATGACGATTTTTCTGTTCAGCCACCCCGTTCTGTTGTGGAGTATTAAAACAGGTGGTCTGATGAATAATCCCATGACCTTGAAGAAATGTACGAAATTTGGTTGAGAGATATTGCCCCCTTAGTTAGAGCGGAGAGTTTGAATTGGAACCCGAAATTGAGTTTTCACTATAGAGTGAAATAACTTGAATTTTTAAAAAACCTGTGACTTTGATTGTAGAAAGTAAATCCAAGTGTACCGTGTGAAATCATCAATGAATATAACATAGTATCGTAACCTAGAGAGATACATAATTGGTGATGGACCCCAGACATCCGTATGCACAAGTTCAAACATAGAAGATGATTTTGTAGTACTTAAAGAAAATGGAATACACTTACTTTTTGAAAGACAACAGGAAGAACACGAATAATCCAAATCATTTTTATTAAGAGAAATATCCCCTAACATGCCAGATGAAATTAACTGAAGTAACCTATCCGAATGTGGATGACCCAAGCGAAAGTGCCACAGTTTCCACAATTTATTTGCTGAAGTAATATCTGATAAAGATGGAGAAAAGAAACAACTTGCCGGAGTGATAGATGGATCAAATTCCAGCACGTACAGATGATCATGCCGCCTACCCTTCCCAAGTACCTTCCCCGTTGCCAGATCCTGCATAAAACAACAGTTGGGAAGAAATATGACTAAGCAATTATTGGATGTGAGTTGACCAACTGAAATTAAATTGGAGGAGAGGTTAGGGACATGAAACACATCATGAAGAGTGAACTGGCGATGAGCAGAAGGAGAAAAAATCAATGATCCAACGGACTGAATAGGTAGTCTAGTGTCATCCGCAGTAGAAATAACTTGATTGCCGGTATAGGGATGAATATCGCGAAGATGGGATACATCACCGGTCATATGATTGAAAGCACCCGAATCGAAGAACCATGTAGAAGATGGGGATATACCTGACATACCAGCGGCAGAAAGGGCCTGAACAATTTGTTGGAGCATTGTAGGAGTCAACGGAGATGAAAGACCTTCAACAAAAGTAGTAAATGCAGAATCACTCACAGATGGCTCGGAAGAAATAGTGGCAGCCGTAGCAGAAAGAGCAAGACCACGGCCACCACGTCCACGGCCGAAAGAAGATGCATAAGCTCGTGTATGGCAGTCCTAAATACCATGACCAGTCCGTCGACAATAAGTGCACCATTCCTTGCATTGAGCGACAACATGACCCACCTTGTTGCACCCGCGACAAGTCAAAGGAGAGGAACCAGAACCACGTGTTGGTGGAGTTGTGGACACAGCAAACACCATATCAGATGAGCCCGAAGTTGAGAAAACTTTCAGTCGTTGTTCCTCAGCCAATAAATCATTAATAACCGAATTCAATAAAGGAGTAGGGCTACGGCTCAAGAGAGCAGCCCGACAATGCTCAGATTCTGGACGTAGCTTCATAAAGAATTGACGAACTTGCGCACTCTCGCGCATAGTTTGGAATATTTTAAAGTCATGAGGAAATGTTGGATCCATCATAGCCATCTTTGTCAAAATTGTGATAATTTTGGAGTAAAATGATTAAATACTATCGTTACCCTGAGTAAGGTTAATGTAACGACCTGAAAATTTCTGTACATTGGGCCGAGTACTACCTCGACCAGAAATCACATAGGGTTAAATCCTTTAGAAATTTAACAAAGTTAACTAAGTACTAAACTCGGTAAATCATGAAATCCGTTGGGATCGCTTTAAATACGATCTGCAAGACCCAAAACTTGCAGAATTGGTGACTCTAGGTTACCCTAAAGTCTAGAGCCAAACTCATTACCCGTCTGCTCTCGGGACTGAAACGAAACTTCGTATGAGGTCTAGATCGCACATCGGGAGTCCGATTAACACGAAGCTAAGGAACCAGGACCGCCCCACTGGGCTTGACAATCATCTCAAAAATCAGATGATTCCGATGTCCCACGGCCATTGTTTTCACTCCGGAGCGAGGGAGTGTGAAAAACACTATTCCCATCCAAATGAAAATATTTGGAATAGTGATCTGGCACCTTTCGGTTGCGCGTCAGTATTAAGCAACCTGACCGTCGAAATCAGACCAAATTACACCCTCGGATTAAGAAAAATTTCAGGAACATTTACATGTACTCAGAAATTCTGATCGTGGCCCACGGACCGTCGAACTGAAAGTGGTCCGCCACGTGCGATCTGGGAATCCGATCGAGCCGAAAACGTAATCCCACGTAGATCCGGAGAGGGTGAGCTTAAGTCTGACGTTTGGCTCAAAGAGGGCTACCAGAACACCCCTTTTGAGCTTGGAAAGTGGCGAACTGCCTATATATGCAGCCACCCTTGAACCTAAGTCTATTTTGGTTATGTTCTAGGCTATAAAAGGGGCTTAGAACAGCCCCTCTCACAGCCATACGAATTTGGGTCCAAACCCTAAGAGAAAGAGAGAAAAGAGAGAGAAACTTGCGGAGATCGAGGCCGATCTTCCTCCTGCTACTTCCACTTCTCCCACGGCCTACACCGCTCTATTCCAAGGGATTTTCCGGCGGTTTCCACCCCATTTGAAGGTAAGAAACCCTAACCCTAGGTCTGATTTGAGCTTGATTAGTGATAGGTTAAGGAAAGACTAATTGAATGCGCTCTTTAGGCTAGGAAACTCCCGTATACGGAAGCACCAACCCTCTTGCTGATTCATTGGAATTCCAAGGGCTGAGGTGAGGACTCTAAGCGTATAAGTTACGGTTTTCAACGCTTTCAATGTCAGATAATGATAGATTCATGATCTGCATGCAAATGCACATGTACAAAGTGCTTTCCGTTTCCTGTTTCGATTAGCGATAAAGAATATGGAATTTTACATACTCTTGATATACGTAGAAATACCGTATACGTATTTTTGTTGAGAAAATGTTTAACATGTTTATTTAATGTTTGATTATATCATGTGTGGATAAAATGCTAGTTTGGCGAAAGGGATCGCAAAAATACATGTTCATGTGTAAATGTCATATATGTGGAAATTGTGTATTCCAGAAATTCCGCATACGTGCGGATTTTGGAAATATAATTGTGATGATTATTTGCCGTATGATTATGATATACACGGGAAAAATACTCTCGAGGCTTAGGGACAGCCCAATCACGAACTTGCCTAACATACGTCATGTATGTTGGAAAAGTGTATTCTAAGTGTTTATAAGTGCATGTATGTGTACATGTGTATGTACTAGTGCCTTAGATAGGCGCTGATATGGGTTTTCCAACTCCCTTAGAGACATGTAGGATCCCCTCCATGCGGTGGTTCACCGCAACCACTTAATTGTATTGCACACACAAGTGTATCCCTATGGGGATAGTGCTTTATTACATGCATTACAACATGCTTGACTTCATGTTTTACTTCATGCTTTATAACATGCCTACTAACATGCTTGTATTGCTTGTTTATCATGCTTTATTTCACATGCTAACGATGAAAATTGTTTGAGTTTGGGACTATGAATATAGTCCAAACACTCGGTACCAGACTTGTGATTGTGGCTGAGATTCATGTCGCCACAAAGGACGGGTCCGGCGAACCCGAGTCGTACTTCGGTTGGCGATAGTGGTTGGCCACGCGGAGTGCTTTTGCGCTCCATATCGCTCAACTTGTGGTGCGCTCGAGCTAGTCAGGCTCGCCAATGAAACCGAAGTGTAGTTGTGTGTTCATCCTGTTTGGTCGCTACTGCTTGAACCTAAGGTACCAAACTTACCAGTGGTGATTCCTGTTTAACCATGGTACCTAGATCCGCTAAGACGCATGAGCCGGGCATGGTGGTATGGGACACCGTGGTCGAGCTGTCGGCCTATGCTGGGGCCATGTGCCTCCCCGTAGTGACCATTGCGCAACTATCTCGTGAGCCGAATACGGTGGTATGGGGCACTGTATTCGAGCTGTCGATACTTCGGCGAGAGCCGAGTACGGTGAGATCTGTGCTCGTGCTGACGGGCGACGAGTCCTCCGTGGTATCACCGAGTACACTCCAAGGGTCTGTGATTGGCCGCGTGTCTTTCACAGCAACTAGAGTGTGAGTTGAGCCGAGTATGGTGAGACCTGTACTTGAGCTGACGGCTAGTGATTGAGCCGAGTACGGTGAGACCTGTACTCGAGCTGACGGTCAGCAATTGAGCCGCATACGGTGAGACCTGTATCCGTGCTGACGGGCGACGAGCCCTTTGTGATGCCTTCACTATGCCTCTCAAACCATAATATCGTATGAGATTAACTGGGATTGACGACCCTAGAATGGATCATGTTGGGAATGATACAAGGGAGGTACCTTAGTTTCCCAATACTGCTGATTGAAATGGACTAATAAAAACTTGGAAAACATGAGCATCATCGCACCGCATGTGCTTTGTAGATGTGGCGCACTGAGGGAGTAAGCATTCGCGAACGTAAGATGATGTCGCTTGAGGGTGGTTTGGCAAGGGCATACAACATCATGTCATATCATTTTTGCATTTAACAAGAGTAGATAGAAATGCTTGATTTGTACTGCCTTATCATTACTGCTTGGTTGATTTGATAACATGTTATCTTATGCATTATTGTTCCACTGAGTTAGCTACTCACTCCCACGTTATGGGACGGTGTTGTACACACCAACCAGACTCTGTCGCAGGGTTAGAGGGCGCCGTGGTTCAGGAGCCAGAGCCCGACGTTGATGAGGACCAGGAGGAGTTCTCTTTCATGCAGTACCCTGACGGCTACGCTTAGGCCGGCTGCATCGCAGGATTCTCGGGGCCTCTTTTGAGGATGTATTTTGGGTTTTTGACTTACAAACATTACATGTATATTGGTGCTCAGCTAGTACTCATACTCTGGAGTTCAGAAAATTTTGTTACTTTACATACTTGAATATAAAATTTCAGTCTTCCGCTGTTTTTAATGCAATTGAACTGGAGTATGAATTACTGTTTTGGTTTAATCTCATTCATGTTTATTGCACTAACTTAGACAACATTTAACCGGCATTGTGTATGTTGCATAAGTGATGCGTTGGAACTCGGGAGTTGAGTTCATACTCGACCTCCGAATTTCAGGGCGTTACAGTTAACAAGATCCTATTCCAGGCGGTATAACCGGCCGCATTACTCTGTTGATAAATCGTCTGGAGATGTTCCCACATCGTCTTAGCAGTGCGATGAGGTGTGAAGCTAACAACAATGGACTGATCGACCGAATCGAGAATCCAAGTAATAATCCATCCATTGTTCATTTCCCAATCAGCTAAATTGGCGACATCTGTGGGGATAGTAACAGATCCATCCAGTAGTCCCCACAACCCACGACTCTTGAGGAAGTTCTTAAAATGGATGGCCCATAGAGAATATTTGGTACCATCAAAACTACAACGTGGGGCTTCTGTACGTGATGAGTCCTTATCTATTGATTGATCTGAAGTAATGGAAAGCACAAAAGAAAGTTTTAGATGTACCGTACAGCAGGGGATCGGAACAGAGAGTGCTGAATCCGGATCTGGAACAGAGGGTCGCTGGATATGGATCTGAATCTGGATCTAAATCTGGATCTGGATCGAACGAGCAGAGGCTGGATCTGGACGAGTAGAGTGCGCCGGATCTGAATCTGGATTTGGATGAGCCGGATCTGAATCTAGATCTGGACGAGCAGAGGTCGAGTAGGGCTTGCCGGATGCAGTAGGGGCTGGCCGGACGCAGCAGGGATGAGCAGAGGGACAGAGGCGCAAAGGCGAGCAGAGGCAAGCAGGGACGACCGGACTACGCGGTAGGGTCGGACGAGCAGATCTGAAGCAGAGGGGTCACAGGACGACGCAACAGGGGCAGCCAGACGACGCAGGGGAGGTTGGATGAGCAGGAACAGTGGCCGGACGCAGTAGGGATGGCCAGACGATGCAGCAGGGGCGGTCGGACGGCGCAGGAGGGGAGGCCGGACGACACAAGGGCGGTCGGATGAGCAGGGGCACTTCCCAGACGCAGCAGAGGTGATGACCTAACGACACAGGAACGGTTTCGGATCAACTTGACTTTGATACCATGAAAGCAGAAAGATGCAGAAGATTTTCTGTATATTTGAGACAACCCAATGGGGTCGAATATATAGATATTACAACCATCTATACAAGGAAAGTAATAAACGTAGAATCCCCTACATATAGAAATAAGATATACAAGGTATGTGAGGTGTCTAACAGGAAAAACCTCACTCTCCAATTATTACATCATCATTACAAAGTTCTGCAAGTAACCGTCACTTGCTTATTTTAATGCTACATGGCGAAGACGATGGATTTTGATCAAACCACTTTATCGATTCCGATATGCTGTGCAATGCACATTATACGTGAATTAAAACAAACCGACCACCGACAATTTTATTTACCACTCACCTTGCAAAATGAAATGTCTACGGGAACTACACAATCATTGTGCTGAGTTTGCTGTCTTCAATTTCTGGAGGCGAGCCCATGGTTTGGTGATCCAAACCATTAGCATGATGGGGTGGATAGTGATAGCCCATGCACTAAAAATGTGGGAAATTTTTAAGCCATCCATGGGCGGACCGACGAATAGACAACTTGCAAACAAAATAAGGCAACGGTATAGATGAAGTTCAACCGAAGGAAGGCTCTGCAAAGTACTGAGTTTTAGGTAACTTGTAAAACATTGGAGCTTTTAAGGATCCATAATGTTGTATATGTTAAATCCACTCGGTCCATCACGTATGCTCTTAGATTTTAGAGAATGGAACCAAAAATCAGCCAAATCAAAAATACATGTGGACCACACTACAGGGAACAATGAGGATGGAACGCCAAATATAGATTTCTTGTCGTGCGGCTGCAATGGCATGTATCTTTCAATAAACCCACTCATCAAGTTCGAATATATCACCGGGTGAGAACCACTAGGACGAAGATACATCCAAAAAGATCATCCTGAACCAAAACTCAGGTGGGCCACACAAGAGCTTTTGGGCGTGGCTTTATACTGTCCTCATGGTGTGACCCACCTAAGTCTTAGATCAATCTTATTTTTGTTATGTACGGTGAAAATGAGGTGTCTGAATGGATGAACAGAGTTGATGTCAGAAGTACATTTCAATCGGTGGGCCCACAGAGCTTGGATATTGACCGTTCTTCTGGAAAAGCAAGTGTTGTACAGGATTTTAGAGCTTTGTTATATTTATGTGATCTTGAAGTAAAAAACAAAAGAAAAGAAAAAAAGAAAACTTCAGGATGCCTCTTGGAATTTAATTTTCTTTTGCAACTTTAAATTACTTTCTCTTCTGTTGGGGTCCACCAAATGGACGGCACCAATCTCGTTATATTAAAATAAAAAATTTTAAAAACAAAAAAAAAAAAAAACACGGATGCTTTCTCCGTTACAATTTCGTAAATCTTTCATAGAAAAAAAAAACAGAAGCACATCAAAGTAGGCTATCTCAACTATCCAAGCAAGCCAACATTTTAATCGTCCATTCATAATCCTACTCTGATAAGATAGCTTATCCTGGACATCCTCCCAAGATGCCTTTAACGTCCCGGAAAAATCCGTATAAGAACCCGAGTACCACTTCAGACAGAAATCACTAAGGGTCAAATTACGTAGAAATTAGACGAAAATTAATTAAGTATTAAACTGAATTAATTAGTAGATTAGCTTGAACCACTTTCTATATGAACTGTAAGACCCAAAACCAGTAGAATCGCTAACTCTACATTACCTAAAAACCTAGGATCAGTCTCAAAACCCAGTTGCTCTCAGGAGCACATTGAAACTCTGTATCGGACCTGTACCGCGTGTCGAAAGTCCGATAACTACGAAACTATACGGTTATGACCACCTTACTGGGCTTGACAACCATCGTGGGAATCGAGCCTGAATAGTATCTAGAAATGTACAACTAGAGCCCTGAGTAAAGTGTGTGAGAAACGCGAATAACTTTAAAAAATGAACTTAGATTAAATGAATTGGGTCGTTCGCTTGCAGGCCAAATTTAGGGTTTCAGACCGTTAGATTCTGACCCAACCATACCCTTGGATCAGAAAAATTTCCCTATATAGGTCAGTGTACTTGTAGCCCTGATCGAGCGACGATAGCCGTTGAACTGAAACTGGTCCTCCACGATCGATCCACTGATCCGATCAGACCGAAAACTTAACCTGGCCTAGATCTATTGATAGGGAACTTACCCTGCACCGTAGGTGTGTAATGGACCTCCAGATGTGTCCCGTTTTTCAGAAACGGACACCTTTTGACTATAACCTAAGTATACCATGGCCCTAGGGCCATTGACATCAGTTCTGGGCTTATAAATAGCCCTTAACCCACCCCTCTCTCATTCCATACGATTTTCTCAAACCCTAGGGGAGAGAAGAGAGAAAAGAGAAGGAAAGAGTGAGGAGAAGAGAGTGAGATCAGAGGATCGTTACTGGGATTCACTCCCACTATTCCACATACTGAATCGCCTCCCCACAATCGCTACACGAGTGATTCCAACTCCGATTTGGGTAAAAAATCCTAACCCTAATCTTATTTTAGGAATCCAAATAGAAGAATTGGTGAAATAGCTAACTTATTTCAATGATTAGGTAGTTGTTGTGTCGTAGACAAGACGTAGTATACAAACCGAGTTCGTAACAAACATACCAGTGCGGACTATAAACGGTTAGGTTATGGTTTTCAAGGCTTTCAATGTCAGCTAATGATTTATGTCTGACTTGATTGCTATCATATGATCTTAGTTACGATGTATTCGATAATTTATACATATGCGTGAACTATGTGAATATATGATGCATTCCATGTGTTTGTTGAAATATTCGAATGAATATGAAATCATGATTTGTGCTTGCCATGACTATTAACCTAGAATACATGATTGTTGTATGTATGACAACTCCTTTGTGAACGGATTTTGTAACGACCTGTAAATTTCCGTACATTGGGCCGAGTACCACCTCGACCAGAAATCACGTAGGATTAAATCCTTTAGAAATTTAACAAAGTTAACTAAGTACTAAACTCGGTTAGCCATGAAATCCGTTGGGATCGCTTTAAATACGATCTGCAAGACCCAAAACTTGCAGAATTAGTGACTCTAGATTACCCTAAAGTCTAGAGCCAAACTCATTACCCATCTGCTCTCGGGAATGAAAAGAAACTTCGTATTAGGTCTAGATCGCACATCGGGAGTCCGATTAACACGAAGCTAAGGAACCAAGACCGCCCCACTGGGCTTGACAATCATCTCAAAAATCAGATGATTCGGATGTCCCACGGCCATTCTTTTCGATCCGGAGCGAGGGAGTGTGAAAAACACAAATTCCATCCCAAAATAAATATCTGGAATAGTGATCTGGCATCATTCGGTTGCGCGTCAATATTAAGCAACCTGACCATCGGAATCAGACCAAATTACACCCTCGGATTAAGAAAAATTTCAGGAACATTTACATGTACTTAGAATTTCTGATCGTGGCCCACTGACCGTTGAACTGAAAGTGGTCCGCCACGTGCGATCTGGGAATCCGATCGAGTCGAAAACGTAATCCCACGTAGATCCATAGATGGTGAGCTTAAGTCTGACGTTTGGCTCAAGGAGGGCCACCAGAACATCCCTTTTGAGCTTGGAAAGTGGCGAACTGCCTATATATGCAGCCACCCTTGAACCTGAGTCTATTTTGGACATGTTTTTGGCTATAAAAGGGGCTTAGAACAGCCCCTCTCACAGCCATACGAATTTGGGAGCAAAACCCTAGAGAGAGAGAGAGAAAAGAGAGAGAAGAGCTTGGATTTGTGGGACCACCTTCCTCCTACTGCTTCCACTTATCACACGGCCTACACCGCCTCATTCCTGGCATTTTTCCGGCGGTATCCATCCCGTTTGAAGGTAAGAAACCCTAACCCTGGGTCTGATTTAAGATAGGATCGTTGTAGGATATGAAAAAGCTAATCGGTTCCGCTCTTTAGGCTAGGAAACTCCCGTATACGGAAGCTCCAATACCCTTGCTGATTTATTGGAATTCCAAGGGCTGAGGTGAGGACTTTAAATGAATAAGTTACATTTTTCAATGCTTTCAATGTCAGATAATGATAGATTCATGATCTGCGTGTAAATGCACATGTACAAAGTGCTTTCCGTTTCCTGTTTCGATTAACGTTGTAGAATATGGAATTTCACATACTCTAGATATAGTAGAAATACCGTATACGTATTTTTCTTGGGAAAATGTTTGACATGTTTATTTAATGTTTGATTATATAATATGTGGATAAAATGCTAGTTTGGCGAAAGGAATCGCAAAAATACATGTTTATGTGTAAATGTCATGTATGTTGAAATTGCGTATTCTAGAAATACCGCATACGTGCGGATTTTGGAAATGCAATTGTAATGATTATTTGCTGTATGATTGTGAGATACATGGGTAAAATACTCACGTGGCGAAGGGACAGCCCTAACACAAATTTTCGCTAACATACGTCGTGTATGTTGAAATAGTGTATTCTAAGTAGTTGTGTAAACGCTCGTGTGCGCAAATGTTCATGTATTAGTACCTTAGAGAGGTGCTGATGTGGGATTCCCGACTCCCTTAGAGACAAGTAGGTTTCCCTCCATGCGGTGGTTCGCTAGAACCACTCACCTGTAATGTGTATGTAATTGTATCCCTATGTGGATAGTGCCTTACTACATGCTTCACAACATGCTTTACAACATGCTTTGTAACATGCTTTACTTCATGTTTTACTTCATGCTTTATAACATACCTGCTAACATGCTTGTATTGCTTGTTTATCATGCTTTACTTCACATGCTATCAATGAAAACTGTTTGAGTTTGGGACTGTGTATATAGTCCAAACATTCGGTACCAGACTTGCGGTTGTGGCTGAGATTCGTATCGCCACAACAGTCGTGTCTGGCGAACCCGAGTCGTACTTCGGTTGGCGATAGTGGTTAGCCACACGGAGTGCTTTTGCGCTCCATATCGCTCAACTTGTGGTGCGCTCGAGCTAGTCAGGCTCGTCAAGTAAACCGAAATGTACTTATGTGTTCACCATGTTTAGTCGCAACTGTTTGAACCTAGGATACCAAACTTACCAGTGGCGATCCCGTTTAACCATGGTACCTAGATCCGCTAAGTCGCATGAGCCGGGCATGGTGGTATGGGACACCGTGGTCGAGCTGTCGGCCTACGCTGGGGCCTTGTGCCTCCCCGTAGTGACCATTGCGCAACCAAACTCGTGAGCCGAATATGGTGGTATGGGACACTGTATTTGAGCTGTCGATACTTCGGCGAGAGCCGAGTACGGTGAGATCTGTACTCGTGCTGACGGGCGACGAGTCCTCCGTGGTATCATCGAGTACACTCCAAGGGTCTGTGATTGGCGACGAGTCTTTTACAGCAACTAGAGTGTGAGTTGAGCCGAGTACGGTGAGACCTGTACTTGAGCTGACGGCTAGTGATTGAGCCGAGTACGGTGAGACCTGTACTCGAGCTGACGGCCAGCAATTGAGCCGCATATGGTGAGATCTGTATCCGCGCTGACGGGTGACGAGCCCTTTGCGATGCCTTCACTACGCTTCTCAAACTATAATATCGTATGAGAATAACTAGGATTGACGACCCTAGAATGGATCATGTTGGGAATGATACAAGGGAGGTACCTTAGTTTCCCAATACTGCTGTTTGAAATGGACTAATAAAAACTTGGTAATCATGAGCATCATCACACCGCATGTGCTTTGTAGATGTAGCGCACTGAGGGAGTAAGCATTCGCGAACGTAAGATGATGTCGCTTGAGGGTGGTTTGGCAAGGGCATACAGCATCATGTCATATCATTTTTGCACTTAACAAGAGAAGTTAGAAATGCTTGATTTGTACTACTTTATCATTACTGCTTGATTGATTTGATAACATGTTAACTTATGCTTTATTGTTCCACTGAGTTAGCTACTCACTCCCACGTTACGGGACGGTGTTTGCAACACCCACCAGACTCTGTCGCAGGTGTAGATGGCGCCTTGGTTCAGGAGCCGGAGCCCGACTTTGATGAGGACTAGGAGGAGTTCTCCTTCATGCAGTACTCTGACGGCTTTGCTTAGGCCGGCTGCATCGTGGGATTTTCAGGGCCTCTCTTGAGGATTGTATTTTGGTTTTTGACTTAGAATAATACATGTATATTGGTACTCAGCTAGTACTCATACTCTGGAGTTCAGAAAATTTTGTTACTTTACATACTTTGAATATAAAATTTCAGTCTTCCGCTTGCCTTTATACAATTGAACTGGAGTATGAATTACTGTTTGGTATAATCTCATTCATGTTTATTACGCTAACTCAGACAACATTTAACCAGCATTATGTATGTTGCATAAGTGATGCGTTGGAACTCGGGAGTTGAGTTCGTACTCGACCCCCGAATTTCAGGGCGTTACAGATTTGCCATAATATATGCTATAACTAATTTAGTTCATATATGTGGTAATGTGTAGTCTAAGTGTTTGATAAAATGTCTAAAGGAGAAATTGTCCGATGAATTGTATTTATTAAGGGCATTGAGATAGGATTCTCAACTACTTTATCTAGATATATAATTTCCTTCATGTAGTTTTAATTTCAACTACGTGATTTATGTATAAAATGCATATGTATAATAACATGTTCTATGTGATTGACAAAATGCCTGAATGAGAAAATGTTGGCTGAAATGTATTTAATGAGGGTGTTAAGATAGGATTCTCAATCACCTTATCTATAGCTACAGTTTCCCTCATGTAACCTATCTTACTACTATGTGATTTATGAATGAAATGCCTATGTATGATAACATGTACACTGTGTTTGTAGAAATGCTCAAATGAGATTTATATTTGAATTGGCTGTCACATGTTGTTTGACTATCACATATGAATGCCTCTTGTATATGAGTATGATTGGGACTACTACGTAGTCCAGGCAATCGGTAACAATTCCTGTTCGGGGGCCGAATTAGTCTCACCACATTTGATATGTTCGGTGAATCCGAGTCGTACGATGATCGTCGACATGGTACCATGCCGATTAATTCAGCGTACGCTCGTACCAGTCGAACTTGTCTAATAAACCGATTGGCCTATTGTGTGTTTACCATGTATGGATGCTATTGCTTGAATCTAAGGTACCACTTACCAATGTAAAGCTCGTTTCAACCATGGTACCACGATCCGCTAAGACTCATGAGCTGGGCATGGTGGTATGGGACACCGTGGTCGAGCTGTCGGCCTACGCTGGGGTGACGAGCCTCCCCGTAGTGACCAGTGAGTAACCCAAACTCGTGAGCCGAATATGGTGGTATGAGACACTGTATTCGAGCTGTCAGCCTACGCTAAAGTGACGACCCTTCCCGTAGTGACCTCGAGTATAAACGAGGCCTACCCCGGCACAGCCTGACTGTGGTCTCTAGTCGGGTTGGTGACAATCCTTCGAAAATAGACTGTCAGTTGGTAGGGCATCGGTGGAGTAACATCGAGTATAAAATAGGCCTACGTTAAGGTGACGAGCCTCTCCGTAGTGACCTGAACTTGCCTATTGTATGTGATAAGCTAGGATTGACGGCCCTAGATGGATCATTGTTTGGGTAAATGATATAAAGGGAGGTACCTTAGCTTCCCGAATCTGCTGTATGAACAAGTTTAATTAAGAACTTGGCTAATCACGCACATGTACCGCATTGCATGTGCCTTTGGCGTTGGAGTTGAGCACAGCGAGAGTGTTGCATGCGTGACCATGAGATGATGTCGCAGAGGGAATGTAGACGAGGGCATGCATCATTACAACATATCATCCCTGCATTAATAAGAATAGCTAAGATTGTTTGATGTATTGCTTTATCATTACTACTTGACTGAATTGATAACATGTTAATCTTTACTTTATAGTTCCACTGAATTAACTACTCATTCCCACCTGGGATGGTGTTTTAAAACACCAACCAGACTTTGTTGTAGATGCAAGTGGCGACGGTGTCTACGCTACTGATTTGGATTTCATAGGTGAGGAGGAGGAATTCTCCTATGTTTAGCTATCAGGCGAGTCTATGTAAACCATGTACTGATCGACGAGGTTACAGGGACTATAAGGATTAGTTGGACATTTACATTTTCGTATTTTGTAAATTTTGAATCAATACATGTATATATATCCAGCCTGGTAACATACTCATACTCTGGGAATTGAGAAACACTTATATGCTTTATATACCTATCTCAGTCTTCTGCTTGCTTAACTTAATTATATCTGGAGTATGATATGCTAATTTAGTATAATCTCACTTATGTTTAATGCACTAATATGGACAACATTTAAACATCATTATCCATGTTGCATAAGTGATGCGTTGGAACTTGGGAGTTGAGCTTTGCTTGACCCCCGATTTTCAGGGCGTTACAAGTTGGTATCAGATCATGATTTGGATTAAACTGTACCTGGATTATCGTAACACGATGCACACTGACATACTTTGACTTAGTAGGGAGCGTTAAAACGTAGAAACGATCATAGGATACCAAGTTTCGCTCGACAGTGATCATATGATCGTTGAAGCGAAACTGACCGTAGAAATGGGACCCGTAGGCATTTATGATCATGCGAGATGGCCCCAATCCTTTTCTAGACCATCAATCGACAAGTTTAGACCATAATTCGACATATTCCACACTCAAATAACCCGAATAGCGTGAATACACGCGAGATTGGACCCGAAACGCCTCAAACGGACTAAGGGGCCCAAACGGCCCAAATCGAGGGGAACCAAAGTGGTCCCCTCACACATATGGCACCTCGAGGAGGATAACATCTCCCCTAAGGCTAGCCATCCCCCCAAGGTCCAGTGGACGATGATGGCATCGCCCCAACGGCGAGGCCTCGCCGTCCACGAGGAGTGGACCTGTCGCGCCGCTCCGGGCCGTGGGGCCGATGCATGTGCACGCTAGTGGGGCCCACGAAAATGTGTGGGGACCCCTATAACACCCCCATTTGCTTCATTTCCCTCATTCCTACCCCTCTAAGCTTTCCAAATCTCCCAAAACCCCATTTTCTCTCTCAAATTCTCCCTCCATTCTCATATCTTCTTCATTTTCTTCATTCCATACACACCTCCCACCATTCCTTTCAAACTCATCTCCTATCTCCCTCATTTCCTTTCATTTGAGCACACAAACCCTCCTTGGTGTCTCAAAAATATCAAAATCCAACAACCCATCTTACCCCTCCATTTTATTTCACTCAAATGGCTCTTTTTGAGCTTGTGGCAGCCATATTTTTCCTTTCCACACTCCTTTCCCTCATGGGGAAGAAGAGGGCTTCCACGGATGAAGCCAGGCCTAGCCGCCCTACCCGTTCAAGGTGGCAGAAAGGCGTCGGGGCTAGCACAAGCGTCGATCGGGAGTTCAGGACGAAGTGGGATCTCGATCCTCAGTCTCCTCTCGATAGAGCTCTACTGGCGGATATGACACATGGAAGGTTTCAAGGCCGTAGAGTTCTCTTTGAAGCACACATGGATGAGAAACTATTTGGGCTTTATCCGGTGATGGATCTCCTATTGGACGCCGGTTGGGGTCCCATATTTAAAGGCAAGTCTCGTGTGAATGAGAACACTGTCTGAGCTTTCTACGCCTATATACGAGAGCCACTGCCGGAGCCTCTACAGTTTTCTATCCCTGTGGGAAGGCGGGAATCTACAGTTGACGTTGGTTTGATAGTTCGGATTATGGGGATGTCGCGTGGAGAGGTTCATGCTAGCGAGAAGAACCTCAGGAGTATGCGTGAAAAAGATCGACGTATGCGATTTCTTTGTGGCCGACTAGTCCACTAGAATCCATGCAATTGCCTCCTGGCATCCAGGATGACTCCTGACTTCCTCTTGCTCCATCACATCTTCACACATAACGTGTATCTTAGGTGGAGCAATCACAGTGAATGCACGCGTCTGCTGGTGGACTTCCTATATCTAGCTGGGCAAGGAGACAAGTTGTGCCTGCCCACATATGTACTACTACAGATAGTTTAGACCGCACGCTCTCCTAGGACTGACATTTCACTCCCATTCGGTCGACTCATATGTAAGCTTGCTCGTGATTTCAGCTACAGACTTGGCTCAGAAAGGCTTGCGCCGATCCATTTCAGCAACAACACTACTCTCAACAACATGAATATTGGGCCACGACAACATCAAGCCCAACTCGATGAGAGTGAGGATGAGACGGGAAGTGAAGAGGAAGAGAGTGATGAAGAGGGAGACGGAAATGAAATAGAGGAAAAATGCGAGGAAGAGGATGAGCAGGAAGAAGAGGATGAGGAGGCCCAAGACACTTATGAGGGCTCTCCTCCTGCTATACAAGAGTGCGACAGTGATTGGGCTACTTTAGAAGCCCGTTTGGCTCGGATCGAGGAGGGCCAAGTTGCCCTGTGACAGGAGGTCAGTGAGACCCGGGCCATGCTTAAGGAGAAAAGGGCCTTCATGAAATAAAAATTCAAGAAGGTGTCTCGCACCTTGAAGGCTCTCCTGTGCTGCATGCAGGACAAGGGTGTCCCTCCTCCATCACCAGATTCGGACAACTAGTCCTATGTTATAGTCGTCTTTTAGTTTGCTTTGTTGTTAGTCTTCCTTTGTGCTTGCCCTTGTAGGCTTGCTTGGTTGTTGTTGGGTGTTAGTATGCCTTAGTGTTTAAAGCTTTGGTAGATTAGTTCACGTGCATCTTCTGTCATGATTCATGTAAAAATATATCTCATGTATTGTGACAAATTTTGGTAAATGAAATGCATGCAGCTCTTTTGTTATGAAATGTATATAATGCTCAGAAAATTGAGAGTTGTTGCTCAAACCTTACACATGTTGCACCCTATGTTGTATATAGGGAATCCCTCCGAAAACCACTCGGAGTACAACACGTCTTGCACTTGACAGATCTATTGACGGGGCATCTCCCCTGAACGATGGTTGTACGGACCCTAGCTTGGGCCCGGACTTTGAGATGATGTCGGATTCACAGCCGACCACTGGCCCCACCAATGAGCCAACACCTTATGCACCACCGGTTCCCGAACAAAACCGTGCGTTCACATCGACGCCACATATACCTCAGTCGGCTCCTCCTCTTGATAGGTTGAAGCAGATGATGCTCCTAATGCAGCAACAACAACAAGTTTGGGCCACTATTGTGGGGGCCATTGTCCAAAACCTGAATATGGTCCCGCCTGCACCACTTGTGCAGCCTGCTGGGGATATGAATACCAGTGGTCTTTTTTAGCACTTTCATCATTTCCGTCCTCCCACTTTTGTGGGTACTCACAGACCCGATGAGGCTGAGTACTGGCTAGATCACATCTCTAAGATGTTGAAGCCGCTGCACTGCACTGAGGCAGAGCAAGTTAAGTTAGTCACCTATATGTTCAAGAAGGAAGCTAGTTTATGGTGGGACAACATCCTACGAACAGTTCCCTCAGGACACGTGTGGACTTGGGATGCATTTGAGACACGCTTCCATAGGAAGTACTTCCCCCTCACTTACCGTAATGAAAAGGAGGGTGAGTTTCTCCACCTCCAATAGGGAGGAATAACCGTGTCAGAGTACGAGAACAAATTTACGGAGCTAGCCAAATACGCTCATCTGATATTGGCAGATGAACCGATGAAATTGTGGCATTTTTCAGATGGGTTGTGGGGCCCGATATCCGCACTAAGATATGTTGCGCTAGCATTTCCAATTACGTTGAGCTAGTCAACATGTCTCTACGAGTCGAACGAGATAGATACAGAGTTTCTCAGACCTATATACCAATGGGCCCGAGGCCTCAGCCCGAATAACAACGTTGGTCAGTCCTAGATAAGAGGCCACATGTGGACTCGCTTCTCAGGCCCATGACTCCACCGACATAGCAGAGGAGAATGGGCCATTGGTGTACATATTGCAACGGGACACACTGACCCCTTCTGTTTTACTAAGATGAAAGACAACGGTCTCACGCCACCTCAGAAGATCGACCGTCATCCGCCACATGTTATAGCGACTCCACCTCAACGACCTATGACATCGCAACTAAATCGCCCTCAATAAGCACGTATACATGCACTAATGGCTGGAGCATCTGGGAAAGCAGCTGTTGTGCCCTTAGCCTCTGAAGTCATTGCCCACATTCAAGGTACCAACGTCATAGTACACATCATCGATGAAAGGAAGACCAATGTATTGAGAGGTCATTTCCCATTTCATGTCAAGGATAGGTCCTAAATTACACCTTGTTCCAACACACGGATTGGGACATAGATTCTTGAGCCTTGAGAGTAAGAATAATTTTTAAGGGGGGTAGAAAAGTTATGAGCTCAGTTGGGTTAAGTAGGTACACTTGTCTACCCACTGAGAGGCGCAACGGAAGCTTGTTGGCTAATAGCCCACTGGCCCAGGATTGAAAGAAATTGATCTCGGTTATACGTAAGGTTAGGTCACTAAATAGGATCTGAATCTTCCTTAGAATATCAATAATGAAGTCACTGAAGGAAAGCAATTAAGGTTCAATTATTAAACCAGTTCATATTAAAGAATAGGCCTAACAATGGATTACTATAAAAATTATAAAAATAATATGGTAACTAGAGGTGACAAATATGTTATAAATAATAGAAGGGTCGAAACAAAATAGAAATAAAAATTCTACAACTTCGAGTTGCCAATAGACTGGTCATATCTTTTCATATTAAAGTTTAGTATTTTGTGTCTATTTAGGAATTATTTATAATCATAGTAGGAATCATCATGTGATTAAATTTAATTATATATATATATATATATATATATATATATATATATTAGTTTTTTGTGTAATGAAATTAGGACCCTTGAGTAGGATTGAGTTAGTTTAATACTCTGTAAGCTCATGTTAGAAGCAGATTAAAGTAATATATTTTAAGTTTCTTATTCCCTTGTAAATTCAAGGTTCATATCGTGTCGAGGGGATGCCCCTCCTCTTTCCTTTTCCACGGCCTTATGTTGCGAACATTTCAAACTTATGAACTCTCGACTCTTCCTTCCTTCCCGAAGTAATAAAACCGAAGTACAATCTGCCCATAACCCCCTAGCAGCATGATCGAAATGGTGACATACAAATATAGTTTTAGGAGATTGAAAACCCTTCTAGTATAGTCTTTTGACTATGAGCACCATGGAAGAACTTATTATCCACCAAGTTAAACATAGGTTAAACAAGAACTTTCTTTGAACAAGACCTCAAAGGACAACCTTATAAACCTGAGGCTTGAACCTCCTAATGAATTATAATACTCCTTAAATACTTAGGATGATCAGATTTCGAAATTTCAGAACCATATCCCTACGAGGAATTCGCGGCTTAACTCAATTCTCAATCCTAGGTGATTGCTAAAGGACTCACTGCTTTGATCGAGCAGAAAACCAGGATCCATCAAGATTAGGAAGGGATACAACGAGTTGTCTGCCCTGGTTAGGCAGGCAATCAACGTATCGAATTTAAGCCTACCACAACTGTCTTTCCATATTAGCTCAATCATAAAGAGTAGATTATACCACCCTTACGTAAACTTTATCATCAAACACTTAGCACGATAATAATGATTTGGACATTTGTTTTCAAACCACAAAGGTAGAAACTTTTTAGGGGGTAGACGAATATGAGCTAGGATGATAGTTATTATATACCTTAACATGTATATAAACTTGAAACCAACAGAACTAAGCAAACGAAATAATAATACCTTCGCTTATTACCCATAGGCAATTTTGAGAATGAAATTATTTCTTTAAGGGGGGTAGATTGTAACGTCCCGGAAAAATCCATACAAAGACCCGAGTACCACTTCAGGCAGAAATCACTAAGGGTCAAATTATGTAGAAATTACACGAAAATTAATTAAGTACTAAACTGAATTAATTAGTAGATTAGCTTGAGCCGCTTTCTATATGAACTGCAAGACCCAAAACCAGTAGAATCGCTAACTCTACATTACCTAAAAACCTAGGATCAGTCTTAAAACCCAATTGCTCTAGGGAGCACATTGAAACTTCGTATCGGACCTGGACCGCGCGTCGAAAGTCCGATAACGGCGAAACTATACGGTTATGACCACCTTACTGGGCTTGACGACCATCACGGAAATCGAGCCCGAATAGTATCTAGAAATGCACAACTAGAGCCCTGAGTAGAGTGTGTGAGAAACGTGAATATCTTTAGAAAATGAACTCAGATTTAAGTGAATTAGGTCGTTCGCTTGCAGGCCAAATTTATGGTTTCAGATCGTTAGATTCTGACCCAACCACACCCTTGGATCAGGAAAATTTTCCTACATAGGTCAGTGTACTTGTGGCCCTGATCGAGCGACGATAGCCGTTGAACTGAAACTGGTCCTCCACGATCGATCCACTGATCCGATCGGACCGAAACCTTAACCTGGCCTAGATCCATTGCCAGGAAACTTACCCTACGCCGTAGGTGTGTAATGGACCTCCAGATGTGTCCCGTTTTCCCGAAACAGACACCTTTGTCTATAACCTAAGCATACCATGGCCCTGGGGCCATTGACATCAGTTCTGGGCTTATAAATAGCCCTTAACCCACCCCTCTCTCATTCCATATGATTTTCTCAAACCCTAGGGGAGTGAAGAGAGAAAAGAGGAGGAAAGAGTGAGGAGAAGAGAGTGAGATCAGAGGATCGCTACTGGGATTCACTCCCACTATTCCACACACCGAATCGCTTCCCCACAATCGCTACACGAGTGATTCCAACTCCGATTTGGGTAAGAAATCCTAACCATAATCTTATTTTAGGAATCTAAATAGAAGAATCGGTGAAATAGCTAACTTATTTCAATGATTAGGTAGCCATTGTGTCGTAGACAAGACGTAGTGTACGAATCGAGTTCGTAACGAGCATACCGGTGCGGACTATAAACGCTTAGGTTATGGTTTTCAAGGCTTTCAATGTCAGCTAATAATTTACGTCTGACTTAATTGCTGCCATATAATCTTAGTTACGATGTATTCAATAATTTATACATGTGTGTGAACTATGTGAATATATGATGCATTCCATGTGTTTGTTGAAATGTTCGAATGAATATGAAATCATGATTTGTGCTTGTCATGACTATTAACCTAGTACATGATTGTTGTATGTATGACAACTCCTTTCTGAAAGGATTTGCCATAATATATGTTATAACTAATTTAGTTCATATATGTGGTAATGTGTAGTCTAAGTGTTTGATAAAATGTCTAAACGAGAAATTGTCCAATGAATTGTATTTATTAAGGGCGTTGAGTTAGGATTCTCAACTACCTTATCTAGATATATAATTTCCTTCATGTAGTTTTAATTTCAACTACGTGATTTATGTATTTAATGCATATATATAATAACATGTTCTATGTGGTTAACAAAATGCCTGAATGAGAAAATGTTGGCTGAAATGTATTTAATAAGGGTGTTGAGATAGGATTCTCAATCACCTTATCTATAGCTACAGTTTCCCTCATGTAACCTATCTTACTACTACGTGATTTATGAATGAAATGCCTATGTATGATAACATGTACACTATGTGTTTGTGGAAATGCTCAAATGAGATTTATATTTGAATTGGCTGTCACATGTTGTTTGACTATCACATATGAATGCCTCTTGTGTATGAGTATGATTGGGACTACTACGTAGTCCAGGCAATCGGTAACAATTCCTGTTCGGGGGCCAAATTAGTCTCTCCACATTTGATGCGTTCGGTGAATCTGAGTCGTACGATGATCATCGACAGTGGTACTATGTCAATTAATTCAGCGTACGCTCGTACCAGTCGAACTTGTCTAATAAACTGATTGGCCTATTGTGTGTTTACCATGTATGAACGTTATTGCTTGAATCTAAGGTACCACTTACCAATGTAAAGCCCGTTTCAACCATGGTACCATGATCCGCTAAGACTCATGAGCCGGGCATGGTGGTGTGGGACACCATGGTCGAGCTGTTGGCCTACGCTGGGGTGACGAGCCTCCCTATAGTGACCAGTGAGCAACCCAAACTCGTGAGCTGAATACGGTAGTATGAGACATTGTATTCGAGCTGTCAGCCTACGCTAAGGTGACGACCCTTCCCATAGTGACCTCGAATATAAAGGAGGCCTACCCCGGCGCAGCCTGGCTGTGGTCCCCAATCAGGTTGGTGACGATCCTTCAAAAATAGACTATCAGTTGGTAGGGCATCAGTGGAGTAACCTCGAGTATAAAATAGGCCTACGCTGAGGTGTCGAGCCTCTCCGTAGTGACCTGAACTTGCCTATCGTATGTGACAAGCTAGGATTGGCGACCCTAGATGGATCATTGTTTGGGTAAATGATGTAAAGGGAAGTACATTAGCTTCTCGAATCTGTTGTATGAACAAGTCTAATTAAGAACTAGGCTAATCACGCACATACACCGCATGCATGTGCCTTTGGCGTTGGAGTTGAGCACAGTGGGAGTGTTGCCTGTGCGACCGTGAGATGATGTCGTTGAGAGAGTGCAGACGAGGGCATGCATCATTACAGCATATCATCCCTGCATTAATAAGAGTAGCTAGGATTGTTTGATGTATTGCTTTATCATTACTGCTTAACTGAATTGATAACATATTAACCTTTACTTTATAGTTTCACTGAATTAAATACTCATTCCCACCTGGGATGGTGTTTTAAAATACCAACCAGACTTTGTTGTAGATGCAGGTGGCGACGGTGTCTATGCTGCTGATTTGGATTTCATAGGCGAGGAGGAGAAATTCTCCTATGTTCAGCTATCAGGCGGGTCTATGTAGATCATGTACTAATCAACGGGGTTACAGGAACTATAAGGATTAGTTGGACATTTATATTTTCATATTTTGTAAATTTTGGATATATACATGTATATATATCCAGCCTGGTAACATACTCATACTCTAGGAATTGAGAAACACTTATATGCTTTATATACCTATCTCAGTCTTCCGCTTGCTTAACTTAATTATCTCTAGAGTATGATATGCCGATTTAGTAAAATCTCACTCATGTTTAATGCACTAATATGGACAATATTTAAACATCATTATATATGTTGCATAAGTGATGCGTTGGAACTCGGGAGTTGAGCTTTGCTCGACCCTCGATTTTCAAGGCGTTACAATGCCGGAGCGATATTCGGTCGAGTCCGAATATGTCAGAGTGAGATTCGGTTGAGCCTGCATCTGTCGGAGTGATCTTCGGCTGAGATCTGGTCGGCTCCTCTTCCGAATCGAGGGGAGATTCCCTACGAATTTCTTGTACCGCCTCTCTGACAGTAGTTATCCTGTTCGGCTCGAGGTGCTAGGGAGCTTGGAGCTCGAGCTCCTTCCCCACGAATTCCTTACTTATGTTATAGACATTCCTAGACGGCTCAGCTTGACGGATTGTCTTTGAACCAGAGGAACTGCTCATCCCATGTCGATGACCCTTCTGCTTAGACATCGTTCACCCCAGCTTGGGAGTCTTTTTTAGTTTAGAAGCCAATTATAAGACCCCATCTATTCCATACGACTTTTTATGCTTATGTACACGATGATTGACGCCCTTAGCTAGACCTAGATTGACCGTTTATAGTACACACCCAACTAACCGGAACCCCAAGACCTCAAAACCTATCTCATATCGACCGTCCCATCGCTACGATCACGTAGGTACCACCTGTGCTTTTGTACGATACTCCGTTAGTGAGATACGCCGCGAAGAATCATTGTTGTATCATGTGTGCATGGCGCCATGTACTCCACTCCACACATGTACACAACACATGTCATGCACACATGCACCATGCCACACATGGGTGAGAGAATCTCTACCCATGTGTGTGATGTCACACACCCATACCCCTCCCTCTCTCATGTACACCCCAAGTCAACTCTTCTCCATGCCACACCTCAAGCATGACATCATCACACCATGCCATCCCTTGTCCCTTTAACCTACCATTAATTACTAATCATGAATTAATTGTCATAATCCTAGGCTAAGCTAATATTAATCACATTAGCCTAACTTAACCAAAATTTTATCTATTTCTCCATAAATACCCCTACATCCCTTAGCATTTCACCATTTTCTACACATGAGAGAGAGAGAGAGGAGTGATTTTGGTGGGCCATCAACTCCATCAATCCCATCCCTTCCATCCATCTCAACCATCCATCTAATCCATCAAGGTGAGTACACCCCCTTTTCACTTAGTCTTTTTTTTTTTAATGGTTTGGATAATGATGATCATGATGATAACATGTTGTTGTTATTGATGATGATAATGATGATGATGATGATGTGGGACCCGTTGATCGTGGCCCCACTATGATGTTTGGAATTCATCCAACGTCCATAACATTTCAAGACCTAGATGAAGGGAATACATTAATATCAATTGACAAAAGGGCATGGATCCACTATGATGTTTTTTAAGCCATCTAAACCATCCAAAGTGTGGCCCATTGGGCTAGCCAAACACATAAATGCACACACGTGCACACACACCACAATAAACAAAAAAAAAAAAGAAGAAGGCTAGATGCCGCTTGGTGCAGCGACCAAACACCCCTGCCGCTGATTAAAATAAAAAATATAAAAAAGGGGGGGAAAGAGGGTGTGAGTCCATAACGGGCCCCACCCATGATGTATATATTGAATCCACGCCGTCCATTAAATTTCTCAGCTCATTTTAGGCATTGAGTCGAAATATGAAGCCCATACAAATCTCTGGCGGGCCACATCATAGAGAACAATGATATTAATTGTTAAAATCTATTAGCGCCCACTGAAATATTTCTGCACGTCAAAATATATTGAATATTGGGCTTGTTACATCTGTCCTGGGCCATAGAACCTAGCAGACAGACTGGATCGTCCTCTTGTGAGCCTCATATTTGAAAAACAAAAAAAAATGAAAACAACAACATTGACGTTGTTGCTGACAGCGTTTGACGCTGCAACAAGCAGCGTCCTGCTGCTGACGCTGGTGAGAAGTGGGCCCCACCACAGGCCCCACCTTGATGCATGACGAGCATCTACACCGTGCATTCGATGGGTCCCCTTTAGAAAGCGGGATACCCTAAAATTCAGCCGTACACGAAACTCAGGTGGCCCACACCATAAAAAAAATAAAAATAAAAATAAATTTATGAAGCTGAATAGATCAGCAATTTTCATGGGTTTGATCATGAGGTACATGTTATATCTAAACTATCCATCCATTTGGTGAGCTTGTCGTAAGGCTTGAGAAGAAAAATAAGATAGATCTAACCATTAAGTGGGCCACACTACAAAAGCAGCAGGGATTGAACATCTACCATTGGAACCCTTTTTGGGTCAGAAGTTTTGGACCAATACGAAATTTATTTTTCCCCTTAATTCAGGTCTTTGTGACCTTATGAACAGATTGAATGGAAAATAAACATTATGGTGGCCCTATGAATGGTTTAACGGTGAAATCATTTTCCTCACTGCTAATTGAGGTAAGGTCCAGATAATCGTTGGTTATGATTCATTTTTGGTTAATTTTCTAAAATGATATCTAAAAATAGATGAAAGGTTCGTACAACTCGAAGCTCGAGCATGTAAAATCACTTGTGAGGTCCACCTAAAATTTTGGTGCATCTAAAACTTGGTTTGACCCCTTAACCAAGTGGGACACACATAATCAATGGGCTGCATTCATGGACCACATCTCTGTGGGCCCAACAAATTATTATGAATATTTAATGGAGAGTAACCCTCTGAACTTGTGTGTGGTATGGCCCACTTTGATGTAAGTGTTATGCCACTTAATCCACCATGGCTACAACTGAAAAGGCCTAGCTATATGTCCTAGAGGGGGGGTGAATAGGACAATGCCAAATAAAACTTATAACAGCGGAATTAAAAAGAATATGATAGCCAAAATAAATCACAATGCCGGAAAGTAAAACAACCTCAAAATTCAGATCTTGAGAGGTTGATACAAATGTTGTTCTAAGGACAACCTTACACCAAAAACCAGAGTTTATGGTAGGACAACCTTATTTCTAGAAAGATCTTTGTATCAAATCTCAAACCAAAGAGGAATACAGAAATAAACACAAGCTGAACTGAAATAAATTGTAATCACAAATGTATTGTTCTAGGGACAGCCATACACCATAAAAATGGCAGGGCAACCTTGCTGGAACAATCTTTAAAGGAAATTGAATATCAAGCTGATAAAGGAATAGTAGAAAATAAATTCTAAACTATTACAAAATTCCCACAATACTTGAATTAAATGATTACAACATTCACCACCATACATACATCCCACAAATGAATAATTAAATATTAGAAGTATAAATCATTCAACCACAACACAAGGGATTATAGTGGTTCGCCTGTGTGTTCACCAACTGTTAAACAACAGCCACACAGAATGCTACTGCACTCCTAATATCCTCACACAGGGGAGATTAGCGTTCACTAACAAAATAGGTTTTCACAGGTTCACCCAAAATCTTTACAATTGTGTCTTTGTCTGTGGGCTTATACAATTAAAAAAACCCCACTTCTGAGTTTTCCTGGCTCTCATCAGATAACCAATACAACAAGATTTTTCTGGCAAATCTTAAAAGAAACCAAAACAGAAAGGAATTTACAATTAAATGTAAAATACCTGATTATCTCCTTCGTTGTAGCAGCCCGGTAGAACCAAGTCAGAGTAGATGATTGAATGTCCAAGTTCAATGTCCAGTACTCAATTACAATGGTTCTAGTTCTAATAGATTTTAAATTAAACCAAATAGGGCTTGCCTTAATTGATTTTGATTCCAAAGAAAGGGAATAACAATTCCTCTTATCAAATTAAATTGGAATAGCAGAAACAAAATCAATTAAATAAAGCTAAAGAAAGAGAATATTAAATAAGCACACTTAGCTTAGATGGAGCACAGAATTATCTCTCAGAAGTTCGACGAAGATTGGCTTGAATGGATTAATTAATTCAAAAATTTCTTCTGAGATTTGTGCTCTATTTATAGGTGAACAGATCGCGTCTTCGACTGGTCTAGGGAGCTCTTCGACTAGTCAAAGAATTAACAGATATTTGAAAAATCGGGCACGATAAGCTTTGACCGTTCTACGACTGGTCGAAGGTCTCCTTCGACTGGTCGTAGGTCACCTTCGACTGGTCGAAGGTCTCCTTCGACTGATCGAAAAACCTGAATTTCATCGCTGGATTTTGAGTCGAAGACTTTCGACTGGTCGAAGATGCAGTCGACACTATTCCTTCGACTGGTCGAACAGATTCCTGGACTAGTCCAAGCCTAACAGAAAATATTCGAATTTTATAACAAACTCACGACTGATCGAGGAATTTCTTAGACTGGTCGAAGCAAAGCTAAGACTAGTCGAAGAAGGCCTAGGACTAGTCGAAGAATAGACCAAACACATGTAAAATAAACATCCGACTTATGTATCCAAAGTGACCTACTCTTAAGGTCAACTTAAGGTCAGTCAAACCTCAACCATGAAGTAAGGACATTGAAACATTAGGAACAAGTGACCTTGAAGTTTAAGCTTTGAAGTCTTGATGTAGTTCAATCTTGAAATCTTGATGTAGTTCAATCTTGAAAGTGTCTTGAGTTCTTTACGAACTGCCTTGTACTCTTCTTGAAGTCTTGTATTCTTGAGTCATGTCTTGTGAGCAGTTCTTGCAGTCAAGGTTGATCTTTGTACTTGTGAGCTTTGCTTGTTGTGAGCTTTGCTTGTTCATGAATGTTGATCTTTGAGAGAGCTTCACTTATGCAAGTTATATAATAGTGATTTTGGCACCACAAATTTGACAACAGACAGGGATATAAACTATAGCACTTACAATCTCCCCCTTTGTCAAATTAGTGACAAAACACATAACCAAGATAAACATAAAGTAAAACAACTGGTTAAAGAATCATGAACCAGTTAATATCAACAAGCTTACCTGCAAATCAATATTCAATATTCAACATTCAACATTTAACCAGTTCATTCAACTAGTTCAAACATACTCCCCCTGAGTAACATAACCAATGCTACTCCTCTCACAATCACATCGTTAAGAACAAACCATTCTCTCCCTTTTTGTCACAATATGACAAAGGAAACAACAATAAAGGAGAACTAAATAAAGGGATATATGAGAGTAAACATGAGGAGTTACGAGATTATAGAAAAAAACCAGAGATAGAGATACTCAGCATAGTTTCACAGAGAACAAATACCCAACATAAAACAAAGATAGTATCCAACTCAAAATCAGTCAATCTAGTGCTAAGTTATAAAGTTATTACAGACCAGAAATCCCATATAAACTAATCAGAACCAGAACCAGATGACGGAGCAGGAATAGAGGGATCAAGTTGGTGCATACCTTTGTTCAATCGCCTAAGATATTTGCGCATGTACTTGAATTGTAAATCATGAGCAACAGACATGTTTTTCATCTTTACATTTATATTCTCAACTTTATCCTCTAATGCACTCAGACGAGCATCAACATCAGATGGTTTAAAATCTGGATCATTTGTTAAGTCAGAATCCAGTTCCTCAAAAATGTCATCCATATTAATGTCATCACCAGCTTCTTCATGACTACCACCACCACCATCTTGTTCAGGAAGTAAATCCAGCTTCATCTTATTGATATTAGTATTGTTAAAAATCAGATGATGGATCGGTGCCTCATCAACCGGCATATTGACTAACATATATGTAGCTAATACAGTCATTAAATAGGCAAAATGAATGTCACTATGACCAGGATGGAGTCTAAACTGAAGAATGAAATGACAGATTAAGGATGGTAAACAAATCTGAGTACCACTGGAAATAGCATGGATAACACGAACCATAAACGAGGTTAAGTCAGTTTTATTACCCGAACGAGGATACAGATTAGACACAAAGATTTTGTGGAGAATTCTGTACTTGGGTAACAAATACCTTGCGGGAAGCGCATTCCCTTTTCGTGTCCATTGAACATCCATGTTGCACAAATCTCTAGTGAGCATGCGTTTTTTAGAAATTGAGGGTTTATCAGTTAGGTTATGGATAGAAATACCCTCATCATTCACAGGAATGTCCATAAGGGCTGAAATTAAATGACGATCAATATCAAAAGGCCCTTCTCTAGTAGATATTTTAAAAGTTAAATTTTCCTGTGAGAAAGCACTAATACATGCAAACATGGATTGGGCAATGGACCGGTATGCTGGCCCACCCCAATGTAAAAAGTTAACCCAACCTACATCTTCAAGCATAGGAAGGATGTCAAAAGGTGCAATATGATTAACATCAACAGGATGTTCAACAATAACATTACGTAATCTAATGTCCCTAACATAAGATGGATCGTCATTGGAAACAAGAAGATGACGCTTAGAGATAATGGTCGATCTGGAGGAAGAAGAAGGACCACGGTAAGTAGTTTTTCTACCTCTAGAAGCGATTTGCAACAAAGATATCAAGGAAATAAGAAGTTGCAAAGGATTGAGAAGTGGGTTCACTCAAAACAGATTTTTCAAAATTCAAACCCCAAATCTCAATGAAATCCAAAATAGAAAGCTTCAAGCTAGAAAAGTAAACAATCTGGACACAAATCTGCAAGAAAAACGTAATTGGAACACTAACCTTGAAGAACATGAACAATGGGTTCGACAAGTCGAAGCTTGGCTCCTTAGAGAGGAAAAACGGAATGAGGAAGAAAGCAAAATCCCCAAATTTTAAGTGATTCCCGAGATCTACGACTGGTCATGGATATCTACGATCGGTCGAAGTTCGACTGGTCGAGTATACTCACGACTGGTCAAAGAATGTCCAAAAATTCATATTTCTTGCAAATTATTCAAAAATTGGAATTCAACCTAGCAAATATATACACTATGATACAAGTAGGTATAAATAATCATTTCAAAATACACATACCAAGATCAAATTTCATCTTTTTAAACCTGCTTTTATCGAGAGGTTTTGTGAAAATGTCCGCTCGTTGATCTTCGGTAGGAATATATTCCAAAGATATAATTTTTTCTTCTACTAATTCCCGAATATAATGAAATCTAATGTCAATGTGCTTAGAACGAGAATGCTGAATAGGATTTTTTGAAATATTTATCGCACTGGAATTATCACAATGTAATAACATAAAATCCTGTTTAATTCCATAATCACTTAGCATTCGTTGCATCCAAACAAGCTGTGTACATGCATTACCAGCTGCGATATACTCAGCTTCAGCTGTTGAAAGTGATATAGAATTTTGTTTCTTACTAAACCAGGAAACTAGACAATTTCCAATGTAAAAGCAACCACCACTGCTTAATTTTCTATCATCTAGATTACCAGCCCAGTCAGCATCCGAGTATCCAGCTAATTGGACACTAGTCTCATGAGGATACTAGACCGAGATTTACAGTACTTGCGACATATCTAATAATCTGCTTGACAGCAATCAAGTGAGATTCTTTTGGATCAGATTGATATCTTGCGCAAATACCAACACTTAGAGAAATATCAGGTCTACTAGCAGTTAAATATAACAAACTACCAATCATACTTCGATAAAGTTTTGAGTCAACACTTTTACCATTAGAGTCTCTTGAGAGTTTCAGGGTAGTACTCATAGGAGATTCGAAATTCTTGTCATTCTCAAATCCAAATCTCTTGATTAGATTCAAAGCATACTTAGATTGAGAAATGAATATTCCTTCAGGTTGTTGCTTTACTTGCAATCCAAGGAAATAAGTCAATTCCCCAACCATGGTCATTTCGAACTGTGATTTCATCAAATCTGCAAACTCAATAGTCAAGTCAGTACAAGTTGATCCGTAAATGATATCATCAACATAAATCTGTACCATTAAGATATGATCATTATGTTTTTTAATAAACAAAGTTTTATCAACAGATCCCATTTGAAAATTATGACTTAAAAGAAATTTTGTTAGTTTCTCAAACCATACCCTAGGTGCTTATTTTAATCCATAAAGTGCATTTTTAAGCCGATACACATGATCAGTATTTTTGGATCTTCCAAACCCATTGGCTGTTCAACATAGACTTCTTCATGTAAATCGCCATTTAGAAAAGCACTTTTCACATCCATTTGATAGATCTTTATCTTTCTAAAACATGCAATGGATATAAATAGTCTGATAGATTCAAGACGTGCTACTGGTGCAAAAGTTTCATCAAAATCAATTCCTTCAATTTGAGTATAACCTTGTACCACTAGTCTAGCCTTGTTTCTAATTATATTTCCACACTCGTCAGACTTATTTTTGAAAATCCATTTTGTTCCAATGATGTGTTTATCTTTAGGTCTTGATACGAGATACCAAACATCATTTCATACGAATTGGTTGAGTTCTTCTTGCATCGCAACAATCCAGTTCTCATCAGCAAGAGCTTCTTTTACGTTAGATGGTTCTATTTATGATGTAAAACATACATAATTACATATATTCTCAAGTTATCTATGGGTGCGAACACCGGTGAGAGGGTTTCCAAGAATTTGTGTGGTTGGATGATCGTTAACAGTCCTCAACTCAGAATCAGTCTAATTCGATGAAGTATCGGGTTTATCAATGATTAGAACTTCATCATTATCTGAATTAGAGATTGGCGTGTTTAAGTGATCATTAATGACAACATTAATGGACTCTTGAATCACACCAGTTCTTTTGTTCAAAACCCTATAAGCTCGACTGTTTAAGGAATATCCTAGAAAAATCCCTTCATCTCTCTTCGTATCGAATTTTCCCAAATTTTCACGATCTCGTAAAATATAGCACTTGCTGCCAAAACCTCGAAAGTATTTGACAATAGGCTTTTTATTGAACCACAATTCGTAAGCCGTTTTATTATTATCTTTGCTAGTGTAGACTCGATTAATAATATAGCAAGTTGTGTTGACTGCTTCAGCCCAAAGATTTTTAGAGAGTTTCATGCTATTCAACATGACATTAGCCATTTCTTGAAGCACCCTATTCTTTCTTTCCACAATTCCATTTTGTTGTGGAGTTTTGGGAGCTGAGAATTCATGTAATATTCCTTGGTCGGTACAGAACTTCTCAAAACTGCTATTCTCAAATTCAGATCCATGATCACTACGAATCTTACTGATTTGAGAACATTTTTCAGTTTGAATCCTTTTGAGAACTTTTCTTAGTTCTTCAAGGGTTTTAGATTTATCCCTTAAGAAGACTACCCATGTAAATCCAGTAAAGTCATTAACTATTACCAGGATATACTTTTTCCCACCACGACTTTCCGTTCTGGTAGGTCCTATTAGATCCATGTGGAGGAGTTCGAGCGGTCTTGATGTGGTATTTGAATTCACCTTTTTGTGTGAGCTCCTTGTTTGTTTGCCTATCTGGCACTCACCACATATTTTATCTAATTTCTGAAGTTTGGGTAAACCTCTTATAAGTTTTCGTTTGCTCAATCTATATAAATTTCGATAATGTACATGTCCAAGACGTTTGTGCCATAAATCAGTCTCGTCTGTATGGACCATGTAACATATTTGATTAGTTGAGCTGGATTCGCTAATAATATGGCAATTTTTAGACGTTTTACGTCCAGTTAATATTACAGAACCCTTATTGTTTAATATCTCACAGCTTTGATTAGAAAACCGAACACTATGGTTATTATCACATATTTGAGATATACTAAGCAAGTTATGTTTTAAGCCTTCAACATATAAAACGTTTTTAAACACAGGAAGATTAAAAAGTTGAACCGTACCTTGGCCTATAATTGCAGTTGCTACCATCACCAAATGTGACTGAACCATCAGTCATATCTTTCAGATCCGTGAATAAAGCTTTGTCACCTGTCATATGCCTGGAGCATCCACTGTCTAGGTACCACTTTGAATGACTTGTTGCTTTGAAAGCAGTGTGAGCAACCAAGCAGGCAACTTTAGGAACCCATTTCATAACTGTTTTGGGTTTAGGAACATAGTTGGCCTTCTTTTGTTTATAGTTGTAAGAATGACCTATAGAGTTAGATTTTAAGAGCTCCTTGAGTAAATCAACTATCTTTTCAGCTAGTGGATTTCGTTTCTGATTAAAGTTGACATGGCTGCTTCTAGGTTTTTGAAAAGTTTTTGAATTTCTAGAAAAACCTTGATAAGTACTTTTCCCTTTTGAGTTTGAGGACTCTCCTTTAACAAATATAGGAGGAGTATACTTTTGTTTAGGAGATAAATTTTTATCATAGCCCAACCCGGATAGATCGCCACATTTTCTTGATCCGGATAAAAGTTTTTCTAACTTTGGATCACCTTGCATATTTCCATGTGTCCTTTAGACTCACAAGAGAAGATACTTTAGTTTTGAGTTTCTCAATTTCAGATTTCAAATCAATAATTAGGGAGTTTTTGAATTCCAAATCGCATTTTGATTTTTCAAAACAATCTGAAATTTGTGATTTTTCTAAGACAAGTGATTCAAAACATTCTTTGAGTTTAGAAAACTTTTCTTTTTGAAGTTTAAGTTTGACAGCAATTTTACAACTTTCCTTATATAGGGCATTGTAAGCGTCTTGAAGATCATCTTCATTTTCACATTCACTACTCAGATTTTCTTCACTTGTTGAGTCATTATCTGAAAATGTGAATTTGGCTAGAGTCATAAGAGCTTTAACTTCATTGCCCGACTCAGTTTCAGAATCTTCTGATTCAGAAGAACCTTCAGAATCAGATGATTCATCCCATGTAGCCAACATACCCTTCTTCTTGGGTTTGTCCTTTTTAGGACATCTATTTGCTAAGTGCCCATATTCTTGACAGTTGTAACATTGACTATCTTTCAAAGATTTTTGAAATTTGGGTCTAAACTTCTTTTTGTCATTCGATTTTTGAAAATCAACCCTTTTCTTGCTTTTGAAAATCTTGTAAAATTTCTTAGCTAAAAGAGTCATATCATCTTCTGAATCAGATTTTTCTTCTGACTTATATTTAGAAGATTTTAGTGCGATAGATTTACCTTTAGGAGCTTTAAAGTTTAACTCGTAGGTTTGTAGAGAACCAACTAGTTCTTCTACCCTCATATTATCTGTATCACGAAGTTCCTGGATCGCGGTTACTTTAGAATTGAACCGTTCAAGAAGTGAGTGTAATATCTTTGCACACACTTTACTTTATGGGATTTTATCGCTAAGACCCCACATTGAGTTTACAATATCATTCAATCTAGTGTAAAAGTCCATAAACATTTCATTTTCCTCCATATGAATTTCTTCAAATCTGGTTGTGAGGAGTTGGACTTTAGATTTTTGTACAATTGTAGTACGCTCGTGTGTCATTTCTAATATATCTCAAGCTTGCTTTGCAGTATCACAGGAAATGATTCTTTTGAACTCATCCAGTGATAGTGCGCAAGTGATTGCATTTAGTGCTTTAGCGTTTGCACTACTCTCACTTTTCTGAAGAGTGGTCCATTAGTAATATGGTGTGACTTTCATAGATTTTGAACCGTCAACCCCAGTAACTTCCATGATAGGAGGTTTCCATTCAGTCACTATGGCTTGCCACACACTCTCATCCATTAATTTGAGGAAGATCCTCATTCTGGCTTTCCAATAGGCATAGTTGGAGCCATCAAAGGGTGGAGGCCTAGTAACTGAAAGGCTATCAAAATTTGACATCTTAAATAACTTAAATCGTTAGCTCAGGAATTAAATCCAAGAATTAAAAAGAGCTATTAGGCTCTGATACCACTTGAAAAGGCCTAACTATATGTCCTAGAGGGAGGGTGAATAGGACAATGCCAAATAAAACTTATAACAGCGGAATTAAAAAGAATATGATAGCCAAAATAAATCACAATGCCGGAAAGTAAAACAACCTCAAAATTCAGATCTTGAGAGGTTGATACAAATGTTGTTCTAAGGACAACCTTACACTAAAAACCAGAGTTTATGGTAGGACAACCTTATTTCTAGAAAGATCTTTGTATCAAATCTCAAACCAAAGAGGAATACAGAAATAAACACAAATTGAACTGAAATAAATTGTAATCACAAATATATTGTTCTAGGGACAGCCATACACCATAAAAATGGCAGGGCAACCTTGCTGGAACAATCTTTAAAGGAAATTGAATATCAAGCTGATAAAGGAATAACAGAAAATAAATTCTAAACTATTACAAAATTCCCACAATACTTGAATTAAATGATTACAACATTCACCACCATACATACATCCCACAAATGAATAATTAAATATTAGAAGTATAAATCATTCAACCACAACACAAGGGATTATAGTGGTTCGCCTGTGTGTTCACCAACTGTTAAACAACAGCCACACAGAATGCTACTCCACTCCTAATATTCTCACACAGGGGATATTAGCGTTCACTAATAAAATAGGTTTTCACAGGTTCACCCAAAACCTTTATAATTGTGTCTTTGTCTGTGGGCTTACACAATTAAAAAAAACCTCACTTCTGAGTTTTCCTGACTCTCCTCAGATAACCAATACAACAAGATTTTTCTGGCAAATCTTGAGAGAAACCAAAGCAGAAAGGAATTTACAATTAAATGTAAAATACCTGATTATCTCCTTCGTTGTAGCAGCCCGGTAGAACCAAGTCAGAGTAGATGATTGAATGTCCAAGTTCAATGTCCAGTACTCAATTACAATGGTTCTAGTTCTAATAGATTTTAAATTAAACCAAATAGGGCTTGCCTTAATTGATTTTGATTCCAAAGAAAGGGAATAACAATTCCTCTTATCAAATTAAATTGGAATAGCAGAAACAAAATCAATTAAATAAAGCTAAAGAAAGAGAATATTAAATAAGCACACTTAGCTTAGATGGAGCACAGAATTATCTCTCAGAAGTTCGACGAAGATTGGCTTGAATGGATTAATTAATTCAAAATTTCTTCTGAGATTTGTGCTCTATTTATAGGTGAACAGATCGCGTCTTCGACTGGTCTAGGGAGCTCTTCGACTAGTCAAAGAATTAACAGATATTTGAAAAATCGGGCACGATAAGCTTTGACCGTTCTACGACTGGTGGAAGGTCTCCTTCGACTGGTCGACTGGTCGTGGTGTCTCCTTCGACTGATCGAAAACCTGAATTCTCTTCTGTCGATTGACTGATTTAGCGACATTCTTCGACGACTTGGTCGATCGAGATGCAGTCGACACTTTCCTTCGACTGGTCGAACATTCTGAACTAGATCCTGGATAGTCCAAGCCTAACAGAAAATATTCGAATTTTATAATAACAAACTCACGACTGATCGAGGAATTTCTTAGACTGGTCGAAGCAAAGCTAAGACTAGTCGAAGAAGGCCTAGGACTAGTCGAAGAATAGACCAAACACATGTAAAATAAACATCCGACTTATGTATCCAAAGTGACCTACTCTTAAGGTCAACTTAAGGTCAGTCAAACCTCAACCATGAAGTAAGGACATTGAAACATTAGGAACAAGTGACCTTGAAGTTTAAGCTTTGAAGTCTTGATGTAGTTCAATCTTGAAATCTTGATGTAGTTCAATCTTGAAAGTGTCTTGAGTTCTTTACGAACTGCCTTGTACTCTTCTTGAAGTCTTGTATTCTTGAGTCATGTCTTGTGAGCAGTTCTTGCAGTCAAGGTTGATCTTTGTACTTGTGAGCTTTGCTTGTTGTGAGCTTTGCTTGTTCATGAATGTTGATCTTTGAGAGAGCTTCACTTATGCAAGTTATATAATAGTGATTTTGGCACCACAAATTTGACAACAGACAGGGATATAAACTATAGCACTTACAATGACATGATATATATTTACGATCTTCACTGTTTATCTATTTTATCAACCCTTTTGACGGTATGTTACCATGAATCAGGTCCATCCAATGATTAGATAGTTGTACATTATGAAATAATGTAAATTGAAACTCACAAAAAAAAAAAAAAAAAAAAAAAAAAAATTGTTATGGGCCATCCTGACGATGTATTAGATATTCAACCCATCCAGCCCATATACCGGGTCCCCTTTAGGGCATTGTCCTAAAGATCAGTCAATCCAATCTGAATTGGACCATACAATACAAGGCTGTGAGAATAAGTACCTAACTATTAAATCCAACCTAAGATCACCATGGTGCATCTATTTAATCTTTGCGGACCATCCACTTCCTCATATCATTTAGGATTTGGACTAAAATCAAAGAAGACCTAAGTCTTAAGTAGGTCACACACAACTCAACCTCATGGGAAATCCCCACGGACTCCACTGCATAGGACCCATTGTGAATCCCATTGGTGTGTGGGCCCAAGAATGTTAATGCCCATTTTTAGTGAATGCCATGTGGGCCCATTAGTGGTAGCCCTGTTTGGGCCAACCATTGGGCCTCTTCACCAAGAGTTTGTAATCTCATGTGTTGAATGTATGATGAACTGATATTGTAATATTAGAAGTAATGATGATTAATCCCTTAAATGGGCTGATTGTGGACAGCCCTTGATCACTTGGCACTTTGGTTAGAGTGCGGCCCCAAGTAATAGGATCATGCGACTTGTGCTTAAACCCTTAAACATGTTTAATTATAACAAATATATAGACTCTAGTGGTATGAGGATGTGATATACCTGTTTGACCCATTAATCATGTGGGTATTTGATGTATGTATAGCCACCTAATCATAGGCAATGGTGGAGTATATATAGTATATGTAGTCATCTAATTGTATGAATGTGAAATACGTACAAGGCCACCTAACCGTATGAAATCAAGTGGCATTGATGGTCATTCAATAATGTAAGTTTGTGCTTATCAATATAGATACTGCCACTTGAACCACATATGACCAAGTTGTACACTAAACCGAATGTGATGTATGGTTATGTTACCCAAGCTAATGGTATCAAGGTCCTGGATTCTATACGATGTGACCTCTGAACCATAAATGGTATGATAAAATGTGGCTCTTGGCCCTTAACCATGTGACACCGAATATGAGTCACTAACTATGTGACATGTGAAGTGGTTGTAGAATAAGACTCATCATAATTGGTGTCCTTGTATTCGTATGTAGGATTATGATTGCTCAATTATGTTTGGATATTTTGAAATATGGACACTAGATCATGATAGTAATCGTATACATACTAAACTATGTAAAATTGTGGTACTGGCCGCCTGACTATGTGAAAGTTTAGTAAAGCAGTTACACCATTAGTGCGGCCCATTGGTGCAGCCCACTCGATGCATATGAGGTCCATTATGATATATTTGAGGCTCATGTTTATGGTCCATGTGTCGAGGCCCATGTGATGTATATGCGACCCATATTTGAGGTCCATTATGATGTGTATTCAACACGTGTTTCAGGCCCAATGTGATGTATAAGAGGCCTATGTGATAAGGCTCATTATGATGCATTTGAGGGTCAGGCGATGGAGCCCATTGTGATGTATATTTGGCCCTTGTGTAAGGTCATGGGTCCACTATATATTAGGCTTTATGTGGGCCACTCATTGGGAGTAATGTTGGTTAAATGTCCACATTGACGAGCAATGATGGTTGAATGTCCACATTGTGACCTTCCCTTAGGCCTTGTTAGGCCCATTCTCACTAATTCTGATTATCGATGCCCATTATGAGTATGTGATAGCATAGCATCATGATACATGTCTATACGCATCATCTGTATGTTTGTTATGAGAGGTGGTTGACCATTGCATATGTCATTGGGTATGATATTATAAGACTCCCTGATAGGTAGAGATTGTCTCACATGAGTACACGGTATGCGCCGGATTGATGTATGACTGGATTGTATGACTCAAGCATCTTACATTATGATTATTGTACGCCCTAGCGACATCAGGGTCGTAGCCTCCACAGGCATATCATGGATGGCCAGATGGGACATCAAAAATTTGTTCTAGCATCGGGCTGCCATAAATGGCCCCGGGTGAAAATCCTTAAACGCTCTTGGTACCAGAGGACGCCCCAATGTTGAGATTGAGTGGATATATATATGAGCGCATGAGGGCCGTATACTAGTAGGTCGCGTATCCCATTGTGTCGTGGTCGGTTGGGAGGGGGTGTGGCCTTACTCGCCTGAGGGAGTAGGCATAGCTAGGCTGAGTTTGACCAGCTCGTGAATAGGTCCGCTATTGACGTGCTGGGTAGATATTGGCCGACTACTGGTCAAGTAGATAGTGAAGTCTTTTCCACTTACCCAGTTGTGCGCTTGATGGGGCGGCAAGCTGGTGCAGAGTATACTAGACCCCGGTGATGATCCTAGAGATGAACAATACTGATATGTGGACTTATTGGGCAAGAATTGCATACTCATTCATTCATTCATTCACTATCCACTCGGGCTGGTGGTGCGCAACTATTTGTTACGTGTACAATCGCAATAGCCAGGATTTCGGTTGGGGCACGTGACTAACCTGAGATCAGGAGTTTACCACATTGAGTCTGACTATCCAAATTTAGGTATGGGACTAGTTTGGATAGAAGTCCCTTGTGATGGACACCATAGCCTGCGATACTATGTACTATCATCCCGATTTCACACTCCAGCATGGTCATTCCATTCACACCGCATATTGCATTACATCCACGGCATATGACATTTTGGGTGACTGTGTTTCTGCATTTATATGGTTTAGATACGGCTGACGGTATTCGTGAACTCATCAGGAATTGAATATTGCATTGCATCCTCCGCATCTGATATTTGGCTATTTATGACTCCTCATTTGCATAGCCGATCTGTATTGTGTACTCTGATATTGTATGACTCATGGACTTGTCAGTATTTCCGCTTACTCTGATATCGTGTGATTATG
This sequence comes from Magnolia officinalis, assembly GCA_021015155.1. Lineage (NCBI taxonomy): Eukaryota > Viridiplantae > Streptophyta > Magnoliopsida > Magnoliales > Magnoliaceae > Magnolia > Magnolia officinalis. The sequence goes on along the minus strand of JAJHSJ010000005.1, from coordinate 76,887,836 downwards.
ACATGACAATATGATGATGATGATGTGATTATAGATGCGTGTAATACGGTTATGGCTGTGGTATAGGAGAAATGAAAATATGACTTAGTGATGTTGGTAGCATTGACTCCGAGTGTTCCTATGTTGCATATACATTGCATTGGCATTAGCATCATACTTTACATACTACACGCCTTTCACCATACATGTTTTTTGTGGCATACTTATCTTGCTTGCATGTAGGACAAACTACACACACGAGTGTACTCACTAGGCTTTTCGCCTAAGCTTCCTATTTTCCATTTTTTTCAGGGTTGGAGTAGCTTGGAAGACATACTTGCCTAAGTGGATTTGGGAATGTTGACGTTGTGTACCTTTTGGAAAGCATTTTACTTGTAACTATCAGGATTTATAATGGAGAGTGTTGCTTAGTATTTTGATCATGGATCTTCATGCTCAGGTATTATTATATGCATAAAAAAAATTCTGTCAAAAATCTTCCTTGTGGTGCGCCGAACTCGGGACTTCGTGTATGGAAGTCGAGTGCCGGATTCGGGGCATCATGGAAGCTGTCCGTCCCCGGATTTGGGGCGTGACAGAAGATGGTATCAAAGCATAAGATTTGGGATCAATTACAAGCAAAGTTAGCAAGTGGAAAACATAGAAGAACTTAAACTAGGTTTCCCACCATCGTTGATCGAGAACCTAGATGTTATTAGTACCCCTGATTTGTATGAATCTAGAGACATGAATCTAGGATTCCCGGTTTGAGAACCTAGTCAAAATAGGATCCTCTATTTGAGAACCTAGAGAATATACTTAGCACCCAGGCATGAGGGAGATAGCTGCGAGCAATATCCTAACTTGTGGGATGGATGATTGTATTATATATGTATGATGATACGCAGGTTTGGATTCTATGTTATGAGTTTGATAGTGTGCTTGGAACTAGAAATTTCGAGGATGAAATTTTTATTGGGAGGGTAGATTGTAAGACCCCATCTATTTCGTACGACTTTCTATGCTTATGTACACGACGATTGACGCCCTTAGATAGACTAGATTGGCCGTTCATAGTACACACCCAACTGACCGAAACCCCAAGACCTCGAAACCTATCTCATATCGACTGCACCGTCACTGCGATCACGTAGGTACCACCTGTGCGTTTGAACGATACTCCGTTAGTGAAATACGCCGCGAAGAATCATTGTTGTATCATGTGCGCATGGCGCCATGTACTCCACTCCACACATGTGCACAACACATGTCATGCACACATGCACCATGCCACACATGGGTGAGAGAATCTCTACCCATGTGTATGATGTCACACACCCATACCCCTCCCTCTCTCATGTACACCACAAGTCAACTCTTCTCCATGCCACACCTCAAGCATGACATCATCACACCATGCCATCCCATGTCCCTTTAACCTACTATTAATTACTAATCATGAATTAATTGCCATAATCTTAGGCTAAGCTAATATTAATCACATTAGCCTAACTTAACCAAGCTAATATTAAGCTAAGCTAATATTCTCGATAAATACCCCTCCATCCCTTAGCATTTCACCATTTTCTACACATGAGAGAGAGAGATGAGTATTTTGATGGGCCATCAACTCCATCAATGCCATCCCTTCCATCCATCTCAACCATCCATCTAATCTATCAAGGTGAGTACACCCCCTTTTCACTTAGTCTTTTATTTTTTTTATGGTTTGGATAATGATGATCATGATGATAACATGTTGTTGTTACTGATGATGATGATGATGTGGGACCCGTTGATCGTGGCCCCACTATGATGTTTGGGATTCATCCAACATTCATAACATTTCAAGACCTAGATGAAGGGAATACATTAATATCAATTGACAAAAGGGCATGAATCCATTATGATGTTTTTTAAGCCATCTAAACCATCCAAAGTGTGGCCCATTGGGCTAGCCAAACACATAAATGTACACACACCACAATAAATAAATAAAAAAGGAAGAAGGCTGGACTTCGCTTGGTGCAGCAACCAGACACCCCTGCCACTGATTAAAAAAAAAAAAAATAAAAGGAAAGAGGGTGTGAGTCCGTAACGGGCCCCACCCATGATGTATATATTCAATCCACATCGTCCATTAAATTTCTCAGCTCATTTTAGGCATTGAGCCGAAAAACGAAGCCAATACAAATCTCTGACGGGCCACATCATAGAGAACAATGATATTAACTGTTAAAATCTATTAGGGCCCACTGAATATTTTTGCACGTCAAAATATATTGAATATTGGGCTTGTTACATCTGTCCTGGGCCGTAGAACCCAGCAGACGGACTGGATTGTCCTTTTGTGAGCCCCATATTTGAAAAACTACAAAAAAATATATGAAAACAACAGCATTGACGCTGTTGCTGTCAGCGTCTGATGCTGCAACAAGCAGCATCCTGCTGCTGACGCTAGAGAAGTGGGCCCCACCATAGGCCCCACCTTGATGCATGACGAGCATCTACACCGTGCATTCGATGGGTCCCCTTTAGAAAGCAGGATACCCCAAAATTCAGCCGTACACGGAACTCAGGTGGCCCACACCATAAAAAATAATAATAATAATAAATTTATGAAGCTAAATAGATCAACAATTTTCATGGGTCTGATCATGAGGTATATGTTATATCTAAACCATCCATCCATTTGGTGAGCTTGTCGTAAGGCTTGAGAAGAAAAATAAGATAGATCTAACCATCAAGTGGGCCACACTACAAAAGCAGCAGGGATTGAACATCTACCATTGGACCCCTTTTTGGGTCAAAAGTTTTGGACCAATATGAAATTTGTTTTTCCCCTTAATTTAGGTCTTTGTGACCTTATGAACATATTGAATGGAAAAAAAACATTATGGTGGGCCCTGTGAATGGTTTAATGGTGAAATCATTATCCTCACTGCTAATTGAGGTAAGGTCTAGATAATCGTTGGTTATGATTCATTTTTGGTTAATTTTCTAAAATGATATCTAAAAATAGATGAAAGGTTCGTACAATTCGAAGCTCGAGCATGTAAAATCACTTGTTAGGTCCACTTGAAATTTTGGTGTATTTGAAACTTGGTTTGACCCCTTAACCAAGTGAGACACACATAATGAATGGGCTGGATTCATAGACCATATCTCTGTGGGCCCAACAAATGATTATGAATATTTAATGGAGAGTAACCCTCTCAACTTGTGTGCGGTATGGCCTACTTTGATGTAAGTGTTATGCCACTTAATCCACCATGGCTATGACATGATATATATTTACGATCTTCACTGTTTATCTATTTTATCAACCCTTTCGACGGTATGTTACCATGAATCAGGTCCATCCAATGATTAGATAGCCGTACATTATGAAATAATGTAAATTGAACTCTCATCACAAAAAAATTTGTTATGGGTCATCCTGACGATGTATTAGATATTCAACCCATCCAGCCCATATACTGGGTCCCCTTTAGGGCATTGTCCCAAAGATCCGTCAATCTAATCTGAATTGGACCATAGTGTGGCCCATTGATGCAGCCCACTTGATGCATTTGAGGTCCATTATGATATATTTGAGGCTCATGTTTATGGTCCATGTGTCGAGGCCCATGTGATATATTTGCGGCCCATATTTGAGGTCCATTATGATGTGTATTCAGCCCGTGTTTCAGGACCAATGTGATGTATATGAGGCTTATGTGATAAGGCTCATTATGATGTATTTGAGGGCCAAGCAATGGAGCCCATTGTGATGTATATTTGGCCCTTGTGTGAGGCCTTGGGTCCACTATATGTTAGGCTTTATGTGGGCCACTTCTTGGGAGTAATGTTGGTTAAATGTCAACATTGACGGCCAATGATAGTTGAATGTCCACATTGTGACCTTCCCTTAGGCCTTGTTAGGCCCATTCTCACCAATTCTGATTATCGATGCCGATTATGAGTATGTGACAGCATAGCATCATGATACATGCCCATACGCACCATCTGCATGTTTTTTATGAGAGGTGGTTGACCATTGCATATGTCATTGGGCATGATGTTATGAGACTCCCTGATAGGCGGAGATTGTCTCACATGAGTACACGGTTTGCACCGGATTGATGTATGAATGGATTGTATGACTCATGCATCTTGCATTGTGATTATTGTACGACCTACGACATCAGGGCCGTAGCCTCCACAGGCATATCGTGGATGGCCAGATAGGACATCGAAAATTTATTCTAGCATCGAGCTGTCATAGATGGCCCTAGGTGAAAATCCTTAAACCCTCTTGGTACCAGAGGATGCCCCAACGTCGAGACCGAGTGAATATATATATGAGCGCATGAGGGTCGTATACCAGTAGGCCACGTCTCCCACTGTATTGTGGTCGGTTGGGAGGGGGTGTGGCCTTACCTACCTGAGGGAGTAGGCATAGCTAGGCTGAGTTTGACCATCTCGTGAATGGGTTCGCTATCGATTATCGGGTAGATATTGGCCGACTACTGGCCAGGCGGGTATTGAGGTCTTTTTCACTTACCCAGTTGTGCGCTTGATGCGGCGGCAAGCTGGTGTAGAGTATACTAGACCCCGGTGATGATCCCAGAGATGAACAGTATTTATATGTGGACTTATTGTGCAGGAATTGCATACTCATTCATTCATTCATTCACTATCCACTCAGGCTGGTGGTGCGCAACTATTTGTTACATGTGCATTCGCTATGGACAGGATTTCGGTTAGGCTGCGCGACTAACCTGAGATCAGAAGTTTACCACATTGAGTCTGACTATCCAAATTTAGGTATGGGACTGGTTTGGATAGAAGTCCCTTGTGATGGACCCCATAGCCTGCAATACTACGTACTATCATCCCGACTTCACACTCCAGCATGGTCATTCCATTCACACCGCATATTGCATTACATCTGCGGAATATGATATTTTGGGTTACTATGTTTCTGCGTTTATATGGTCTAGATACGGCTGACGGTATTCATGAACTCATCAGGAATTGAATATTGCATTGCATCCTCCGCATCTAATATTTGGCTCTTTATGACTCCTCATTTGCATAACCGATCTGTATTGCGTACTCTGATATTGTATGACTCATGGACTTGTCAGTATTTCCGCTTACTCTGATATCGTGTGATTATGACATGACAATATGATGATGATGATGTGATTATGGATGCGTGTAATACGGTTATGGCTGTGGTATAGGAGAAATGAAAATATGACTTGGTGATGCTGGTAGCATTGACTCCGAGTGTTCCTATGTTGCATATATATTGCATTGGCATTTTCATCGGCATCATACTTTACATACTACACGCCTTTCACCATATATGATTTTTTTGTTGCATACTTATCTTGCTTACATGTAAGACACACTGCACACACGAGTGTACTCACTAGGCTTTTTGCCTAAGCTTCCTATTTCTCATTTTTTTCAGGGCTGGAATAGCTTGGAAGACATACTTGCCTAAGTGAATTTGGGAATGTTGACGTTGTGTACCTTTTGGAAAGCATTGTACTTGTAACTATCAGGATTTATAATGGAGAGTGTTGCTTGGTATTTTGATCATGGATCTTCATGCTCAGGTATTATTATATGCATAAAAAAATTCAGTAAAAAATCTTCATTGTGGTGCATCGAACTCGGGACTTGGTGTATGGAAGTCGAGTGCCGAATTCGGGGCATCACGGAAGCTATTTGTCCCCGGATTTGGGGTGTGACACCTATCACTTGTAAATAACTAATTATTGCTCTTCTCACGGGAGAGACCCGTTCGATTTTCCCCTCAACAAGGATTACTAATTATATATATGCATTTATATGCCAACTGTTTTGGGTAAAACTGGACTGACCAAATAACGAGAATCCGATGAAAATGACAAGGCAAACAGCTCGGATGAGAGATCAGAGCTTGGTCTTGACTATTGAGAACGACCTCCGCAACTAACCCGAGCACCAACCATAAGCGATGGCCTCAGTCGCTTATCTAACATTTCACCATATCGACTAATGAACGACTATAAGTATGACCTGGCCCTGATTAAGGGCCTTAATTTCGAAGCTTGACCCCGACCACGATCGTCAATTAAGCTCGGTCTATAGGACCTCGACCACTATGACTTAGAGGTCGGTATCAGCTATCGACCAGGACCTCCTCGAATGCCGACCACCGAGAGATATCTCCTTCGTATACGAAAAGGATTACCTCCCTAAGATCTTCGTCGAGAATCATGTTGGGGATAGTGTCATATACCCAGGGGAAGATCCCTTATGTGATATGCACCTACATGGTAGACTCATTGCCATATACGAAAGAGGTCTCGAAAGGCTATAAATAAGGTCCCTACCTACAGTAGAAGGTATGCATTATTACCCTAATTCTACTAAACCTAAAGTGTGATTATTCTGACTTATACAGGTACACGGTGGACTAGCAGGGATGACTAGATCTCGGCATCAATAGTTTGGCGCCGTCTATGTGAACTACAGTAAAAGCCTTTCTGAATCTACTTGTCGTATCTCCATCTACTCTACAATGGCTAAAGGGAGGAAGAAGGCCTTGGGCGTCATTGCTGCACAAACCCACGTACTAGAAGAGTAGCATGCGGATCGCTAAGATCCACCCTCATAACATCATACAGACTCTCCCCTGACAATGGCAGCACAGAGGTCTCGCAGTTAAGGAGGTTGGCTCGTTTCCTTAGAAAATTAGGTCGAGGCCTTAACCGGCAATATAAACCGATAATGCAAATCCTGAAAAGGCAGAATCCACCTCCCGACCATAGAGTGGAAGCAGGTGCGACAACCTAGCTATCTCAACCCCCTCAAGCACTTGACAACTCCCATATAGTCAAGTTACGGCCATGACAACATAGCCATGAACCCACGCACACCGTAGGAACCACCACGCTCGATGACTCTGACCTATGCCATACGCTGGAGAAAAGAAAGTATGGTAAAGCTCCCAAGGTGATAGACGAGAATGAAGTCCCATGGGAGGCCGAGCTCAGGAGATCCGAGGACAACTCGATGACATTCAACAAGCATACTGTGCTCGAATTTCGACCTCGGTTAAGGCCATGTTGGAGGAAACAAAACCACTATTTACCGATGACATCATGAGATCTCAACTTCTATCAAGATTCCGAATGCCTCAGATTACTCTACTCTAGAGTCGGAGATCCAGCCGAGCATTTGGAATCCTTTAGGGCATGGATGGAGTTACACGATGCTTCAAGTTCAGTAACATACTGAACATTCTCCCTAACCTTGTCAGGGGCAGCACGAAAGTGATACAAACAGTTGAAGCCCAAATCCATTAGCTCTTTCACCCAACTCGGCAAGACCTATATCACACAGTTTATTGGAGGGAAAGATAGAAGAAAACTAGTGACTCACCTCCTCACTGTTACCCAAAGGGAGGATAAGCTACTAAAAGATTACATCATCTGCTTCAACAAGGAAGTGGTAAAGGTAGATGGCTACTTTGACTAGATAGCTCTGGCTGCTATGATATTCAGTCTACGAGAAGGGAAGTTCCTCTTCTTAATTGGCAAGAACCCCCCAACCACCTTGGCTAATCTTCTTAACCGAGTTCAAAAGTACTCTAATGCAGAGGAGCTCTTCAGTTCGTAAAAAGCTACTCGGAGCACAAGTAGCTCGGCTAAGGACATGAAGCACATTGAGGAAAGGGAGCAGCCCACCATCAATAACAAAAAGAAAATGGATGACGATCCGAACAGAGGCTCGCGCCCTAACCGACAACCAGAGAGCATGTTCCGCTACTATACCCCACTAAACACGACTCCCAAGCAATTTTTTATGAAAGTTTACGACAAAAAGATCCTGAAGTGGCCAAGTGGGATGAAAGCCGACACCGATAAGAGAGACAAACGAAAGTATTGCCACTTCCACTGCAACCACAACCACACTACCACCAAATGTTTTGATCTCAAGGAAGAGATTGAGTCCTCATCCGGGGTGGGCACCTAAGGGAGTACGTCAGCAAGAGGAGGGACGAGCAACCCGATAAATGGGTCTAGCTACAAAGCAACAGACATAATAATGAAGCGACATGAGAAATCCGCACAATATTCAGAGGACCCACAGGAAGTGAGGGCTCGAACAGAGCTCACAGGGCTCATATCCGAAACATCAGTAGCAGCAGCACAGAGCATCACATTCATCTCACAAGTAAAGCTGCGAATGAGCAGAAGTTTATTCCCTACAGTTTGACTTTCACTAAGGAAAACGCCCGAGGAATCCACCACCCACACAATGATGCCTTAGTGGTAGCCATGACCGTGGCCAACCACAAAGTGCACCACATTTTGGTGGACATCGGTAGCTCGACTGACATCCTCTTCATTGCCGCCTTTGATAAAATGGGAATCGAGAGGTCCAAACTACGTCCTGTCCGCACTCCCTTACTCGGGTTTGCAGGGGAGAAAGTCACCTCCCAAGGAAGTATACTAATACCCGTGATTGCAGGAGAGGGTCACAATCAAACTGCTGTAATGATCGACTTCCTCGTGGTCGACTGTCCCTCTGTCTACAATATAATATTGGGACAACCATCCCTCAATATCATGAGAGCAGGTGTGTCTACCTACCACCTCGCGATGAAGTTCCCGACTGAGCATGATGTTAGTCAAGTTAAAGTCAACTAACACAAATCCCGACAATGCTACTCAACGGTGCTCAGGACAAAAGCACATCGACAGATGATGGCGATTACATCTCTCAATCCCTGAGAAGAATCAATTAAAAGAAGATTCCCGTAGAGAACCTGGTGATTGTACCCCTATGTGAGATCGACTTGACCCACACGATTCAAGTCGGCTCGTTGCTAACTCTAGGTCAACGATAGAAGATTGTCAGCCTATTGAAATGGCACATCGGTGTCTTCACATGGTCACATCAGGACATGCTCAGCATCAGCCCAGAGGTAATGGTCCACAAACTAAACGTTGATCCCTACCACTGACCTGTGAGACAAAAGCGACGAGCTTTCGAACCAGAGCAGTACACGATTATCGGTGAGGAGGTCAGTAAACTTCACGAGGTCGGGTTCATGGAAGAGATCTACTATCCCGACTGGATAGAAAATGTCATGCTGGTGAAGAAATCGAATGAAAAGTCATGAGTATTCACAGATTACACAGACTTGAATAAAGCGTGCCCGAAAGATAGCTTCCCCCTCCCCAGGATCGACCAACTGGTTGACAGCACAGCCGGGCACAAGTTCCTCAGCTTCATGGACGCCTACTCGGGTTATACCCAGATCGTCATGCATGCACACGACAAGCAGAAGACAGCCTTCATCACCGACAAAAGGCTCTACTACTACAAGGCCATGCCTTTCGGGTTGAATAACGCTGGAGAAATGCTTCAACGCCTAGTTAATAAAATATTCGTCAAGTAGATCAGACACTCTATGAAGGTCTATGTCGAAGACATTCTAGTCATGAGCATTAGGGTGGCAAACCATATGGATGACCTCGAAGAGATGTTCACCATCTTAAGAAAGTACCAGATGAAGCAAAACCCGAATAAATGTGCTTTCGGGATAAGTTCAGGAAAATTCCTCAGTTTCTTGGTCAACCAAAGGGGAATTGAACCAAATCCCAACAAGATCCAAGCACTGCTAAACATGAGCTCGCCCAAAATTACAAAGGAAATTCAGTGTCTCATGGGCAGAGTCGTGGCCCTCAATAGGTTCATCTCCAGAGCTACAAATAAGTACATGTCATTTTTTCGACAATTGAAAGGCAAGACAAAGCCGACATGGAATGATGGCCATGAACATGCCTTCCAACAACTCAACCAGTACCTGAGATCACCCCCGTTACTCTCCAAACCCGAGCAGGGAGAGCCGCTACTGCTATACTTAGTTGTCTCAGTTGCAGCGATTAGCTCGACCATGATACGAGAGGTTGGAGGCAAGCAGCTTCCTGTTTATCATGTCAGTAAGGCGTTAGTCTAAGATTAGACCAAATACCCTGATATTAAGAAGCATGTTGTTCACAACCCCAAGTGCAAGGTTGCACTATAGTAAAACTCGGTGAGACCGAGGTCGAATCCATAAGGACTTAACGTGTATGTATTCTGAAAATAATTAGAACTAGAACTAGAATAAGATCTAAACTAGAATCTGGAATAAGAGAGTAATCGTGAAAAAATTATCAATAATAAAAAGGGAAACTAGAGTGTCAAGGATCCACTTGTAGCTATTAAGATGCTACCTTACTTGATCCAACAAACACAACTAGAATCGAAGTCCTATCCTATCCAGTTGAATGATAGACTAGTTAAACCAAATTTGAACTTTTCATTGAATTCATTCCCACATGAAGCACCATTGCGATGATTGTAGGGAATTCAACCATCCACCATGCCCAGGTGACAATCGTGGATCGTGAATTTTACAGATCTCACAATTACGAAACAAGATAAGAAGATATCAAAAGCTTTCCAAGCATCTACTGTAATTGAAGTCACTATAAACTATAGAAAACTGAAAATATTCCTTTATTCGAACTATAAATCAATAGAAGTTCAATATAAATGTGAATCAAAGTAATATAATCATCTAGACAAACTATAAGCTTCACGTCTTAGCTTTAGCTAAGAGATTAGCCAACCAAAGACATGATTGAAACTAAAACTCTTAAAGAAAATATAAAAACTAATTACTAGAAAAAGAAGATTGGAGAATAAGGAAGGACTCCTTGAAGTTCTCTAATACCTTGCTCCACTCTTCCAACCCTAATTCGTACTTTGAAATTTTTTTAAAAAAAAAAAACCATATTTATAACTTTTGCTTGGATCAACTTTGAAAACGCCTCAAACTTACGTAAAAAGTTACGCTTCAGTCGGACTGAAGTTGGGTTCAGTCGGACCAAATTAAGGCTAAAAAACCCACTTTCTCGCTGGACAATTCTGTGCGATTTCGATCATACCAAAATTAAACTTCGATGGGATCGAAAGTCTATTTCAGGACTTTTCTGTTTTAGACACAGAATTCCAGAATATGTTTTTTCTGGCTAATTTTTAAGATTCCTTTTCTTCACTTCAAATCTTCGATTCTCTTCATTCCTCACTTGGTTTCCTTGGATCTTTGGCATGTGAATTCTTCATTAATAACTTCCAAATCTCTAAGTATTTATTTGGTAATCTTTTGAGCAAAAATCTTCCTTTTAGCATTAATTTCACCTTAAGCTCTCGAAATCATCTCGCACATGAAAACATGCATAATTAGATTGATTAATCACTATCATGTTTATAAAACCAAGGTAAAAATAGGGGAAAATATGCAATATTTGACACTCAACACTCACACTATCCTTGATTGTGTGATCGTGACCCCTCCGCTCCTACTTCCAGGCCCGCACTATTGGGGTCCCGACCAACCAGCCTCTTCTCAGGTGCTCCAAAAACCCGAGGTGTTAGGAAGACTGACGAAGTGGGCGATTATGCTCGCCGAGTTCAATATCGAATACCGACCTCGAACAGTTGTTAAAGGCTAGGCAGTGGCCAACTTCATTACTGAGTTCACCAGTGTCAAGCCCCCGGAAGAATCCAAAAATGAAGAGGAAACCAACTGCAAGAGTGGACCTTCACATTGATGGGTCTTCCAATTCAAAAGGAAGTGAAGCAGGGATAATCCTTGTCGCACTTGATTAGACTTGCATACAATATGCCTCAAGTTTTGGGTTCCTGACTTCTAACAATGAGGCAGAGTATGAAGCACTCCTCACTGGGTTTAAGCTAGCGAAGACCATGGGAGTGTGAGCCCTGAAGATCCACAGCGATTCCCAACTCATCGTTAACCAAATTGCTGATGAGTACCAGTCCAAGGGGGAGAAAATGATCGCCTACCTCCAGAAGGCGAAAAAGCTTATCGGCAAGTTCAGCAAATGTGAAGTCAACTTAGTCCCCTGAGTAGAAAATTCTTGAGCAAATGCTCTGGCAAAGCTGGTCGCGGTGGCTAACAATGACATCACCAAAACAATCTTAATCGAGTTCTTACCCGAGCCTAACATCGACCAACCTAAATCAAAGGAAGCATTTCTTATCATCTCAGCACCGAGCTGGATGGACCTGATAATAGGCTACCTCCAGAGGAACGAACTACCCAATGACAAGCTCGAGGCATGAAGAATACAGAACAGGGTAGCTTGGTACACTATGATAGGGGACGTCTTATATAAAAGGGGATTTTCCCTACCATACCTTACGTGCCTCCAACACAACAAGGCCGAATATGTCCTAAGGAAAATCCATGAAGTCGTCTATGGTAACCACTCAGGTGGGAGGGCACTAGCTCACAAAGTAATTCAACAGGGGTACTACTAGCCGACCATCCATGGGAATGTCAAGCAATATGCAAGGAATTGCGATAATGCCAACAATTCGCCGAGATACCTCGAAAGCCTTCTGAACAGCTAACCCCAGTGACTGGCCCCTGGCCGTTCGCACAGTGGGGGATTGACCTCATAGGACCATTACAGACGGGTAAAGTTCAAACCAAGTTCGTTGTTGTAGATGTCGAGTACTTCGCCAAGTGGGTTGAGGCTGAGCCGAAGGCCAAAATCATCGAGCAGGAGATCATTGAGTTCGTCTGGAAGAACATCATCTGCAGATACGACGTTCCACACACTATTGTCACGGACAACGGCAAACAGTTCGACAACGCATGCTTCCAAGGACTTTGTGAAAGACTTGGCATTCACAATGCCTACTCATCACCTTAGCATCCCCAGGCCAATGGACAAGTGGAGGCGGTTAACAAGGTCACAAAAAATCATCTCAAAACCAAGCTTGAGAAGTCCAAAGGGGCCTGGGACGAGGAGCTACCACATGTCCTATGGGCATATCAAGCAACTGCTCAAACATCAACTGGAGAAACTCCTTTTTCCTTGGCCTTCAGCATAGAAGTCGTGGTACCAGTTGAAGTAGGACTCCCAACCACATGCATCAAATTGTTCAACGAAAGTCAAAATCCTGAGCAGATAGCTCCGAGTTTGGATCTTCTCAAGGAAGAAAGGAGACAAGAACAATTGAAGATCGCTGCCTATCAATAATGGGCTCACCCAGTACTGGTATGAGGTGAATTTCTGTAGGCCCAGAGAGCCTCGAACAACTTAGTATGCCATTCTCGAGAATTTTCTTCGATCATCTTCCTCAGAATATTCTTAATTACCTTGTTACTAGCCTCGGCCTGGCCATTGGCTTGAGCATAGTCATCCAACTGGATATGATAGGACTCTAATTCTAGTTGTAGCTCTTTGAATCAAGTAAGGTAGCATCTTAATAGGTACATCTGGATCCTTAGAACTCTAGTTTCTCTTTTATTATTGATTATTAATCATCATTGATCTCTCAATTCTTCAGATTATTAATTTAATATAGTTCCTAGTTCTAGTTCTAGTTTATTTCAGAATGACACACATATAAGTCCCTATGGATTCGACCTCAGTCTCACTGAGTTATTACTACATCGCGACCCTACACTTGGGGTTGTGAACAAATTTTTAGTTCCATTATCGGGCACTTCAGCTACGTTTTTTCTAAGATTGATTTGTATTGAAATTAGGTTAGAAAGAGGACTAACTGTTTGATTTTTATTTTAGATTTTCTTATTTTCTGAATTTTTCTAACCTAGGGTTTTTAGAAATTTCTAATTTTTTAAAATTTATTTTTAGAGCTTGTTATTATTTTTTCTCTTTTTCTAACGTTACTAACATTATTTATTGTTTCTGTTTTATAGGATTTTCATTCTAGTCCTTCCGTACAGGTAATCTCTCTCTCTCTCTCTCTCTCTCTCTCTCTCTCTCTCTCTCTCTCTCTCTCTCTATTTGCTTTCATAATTGTTATAGGACTTAGAACTTAAGATTAGAAGTAGAGTTTCGTGTGGTTCATGCCTAAGTGGATAAGGGATCATACATCGAGATTTCTAAGTGAATGAGGTTTGGTTGAAGGACTCACAGTCTATCGATGAATTAGACAACATCTAAATACTCCTAGAACATTGTCTAAAATCATGGCCAAAACTGAACAATATGTTGTTGAGAATCTTGTGCATCTCACACCACCGGTTAGGACGGTGCGTGATGATAATGATGTGCATCAGGTTCCATCGGATCGGACCTTACGTGATTATTTGCAGCCGGTAAGAACAAGTACACATTCCTGTATGATTTTTTCGACCAATGCAGGAAGCGTGGACTTTAAACCAGAGATAATTCAATTACTTCCTAAATTCTATGGGCTCGATCCAAAAAGTCCATACCTGCATATCAAAGAATTTGAAGATGTCGTTACAACATTGCACTTTAATAATGTTCATATTGACACCATCAAACTCAAGTTATTTCCATTCTCTCTAAAGGAGAATGCTAAATCATGGTTTCATTCATTAAGGCCTAAATCCATTGGCACATGAATTGAGATGAACCGGGAGTTCCTTAAAAAGTTCTTCCTGGTTCATAAACCCAATGCTCTTAGATAGGAAATAATGAACTCCTCCTAGAAAAGAGATGAGACTTTCTTGGAGTGTTGGAAACGGTTCAAAGACTTACTTCTCGCTTGACCACACCATAGCTACAAAACTTGACGAACAATTGATCTTTTTTATGATGGACTTAGTATGAATATGCGCTGTAATGGCGAGTTCATGAATAAGGAACCAGAAAAAGCTTAGGATTACTTTGATATGCTAGCTGTAAACGCCCAATCATGGGACACATCAAACTAAGCTAGTAATCCCAAGGAAGTGCTAAGAGAGAGAGAGGAGTACATGTACTCAAGGAGAATGATGACATTAGTTCACAGTTAGCTAACCTCACATAGAAAGTTGAGGACTTGAAATCTAGGAAGGAATCAACTCGTCCCAAAACAGTCGTTGAAACCTTATGTGGAATTTGTAAGACCGATGTACACCTAACCAAAAATTGTCCTACAATCCCAACTTTTCAAGAGGTGTTGCACATTCAAGCAAACATTGCAAACTCATACCAAGGACCCTTCAGTGCACTTAATTCGAACACGCACACTCCTGATTAACGGAACTTTAATTGGAGGAATGGGCTAACTGCGAATTTAACCAATTATCCCCAAGGGCCATCTAGTGGACCTCCACCTAGGAGAACCCTTAAGGATACATTAGATGCATTCATGCAAAGGCAATAATAGGCCATAAATGAACTCAGAACTTTGGTTACAAGACTTGAGACATGACTAAATGTTAGGGAGACCGGGACCTTTTCAGCCTAACCTCAACCTAACCTAAAAGGACAAGTTCAAATAAGTAATCTCAACATGTGGAACATGTTCAATCCAGCACCACCCTAAAAAGTGGAAAGGAAATTGACAAAGAGATTTCTATGAAGATTGAAAAACCTAGGGAATTCGAAAATTCAAGGGATGGTGGTGACTATAGCAAAGCTCCACATGACAAAGAGCCATCCCAAGAATACAAGCTTGTGGCCCCATATCTCCGACATCTCATCACATCAAAAAGATCGTGTGAGAATCAAGATATTATAGAGATTTTCCAACAAGTTAATATCAACATCCCCTTGTTGGATGCAATTAAACAGTTCGCATCTTATGCAAAATTCCTAAAAGATCTATGTGCAGTAAAGCGAAAGATGAGCATATATACGAAAGCCTTTTTAACTGAACAAGTGAGTGCCATCATAATTCAAAACACTCTCCCAAAATATAAAGATCTTGAAAATCCTATGATCTCATGTGTAATTGAAAACTTCTAGGTCAATAAAGCACTTTTAGACCTTGTGGCAAGTGTCATCTAATACCATACTCGGTATACGAGTAATTGGGGCTTGGTGAGTTGAAATTAACTAAGACAACGTTACAATTGGTTGACCACTCAACTAGGATACTGGGGGGATGTGGTAGAAGATGTGTTGGTTCAGGTTAATAGATTCTTCTACCTAGAAGATTTCATCATCTTCGAGACACACCCAGTTACAAATGCAAACAGTCAAATCCTTGTCATATTAAACCGATCATTCCTGGCCACTGCAAATGATATAATCAATTGCAGGAATGAGATTATAAAGATTTCTTTTGGTAATATAACTGTAAAACTGAATATGTTTCATTTGCACAACCAACAGAGATGAGGACGTAACCCATGAGATAAACTTGATTGATACATTTGAAGATGATGAGCCTCTTTCAACTGAAACTCCTGAATCTCTAGAAGTCTACTTGAAACTTTTCACAGATTCGAACGATCCAATGATATAAGAATAGTGAATGCCTTTCAAAATTGTGTCCCGGTGCCTGATATTGGCCAGGAAGTTGATAACACCCCTTCCATTAACACTGAATTCTTACCATTATAGGTAGAGGAGATGCATTCTAAATTGAAGTCTAAGACTTTGGATTTTAAAGAGACCACGATGAATAAATTGTTTGTTATTCAATTGTTTATGGTCTCTTATTCATCGCAGCCCACTAACATTGAAAATTTTTCTGCTGTAGGTGAAACATACACTCTTTGGACACCTCAAGAGGTAAAGAATAAATTCTTTGATAGGGTGCTTAGATTTCTCTAGATGATGATGGTCTAGGACATCCAAACTTACTCCAAAGTAGGTTTCTGGATGAACTTGTTAAAAACTTTGTTGAGAAATCTATTGAGATACTTGCTGGAGGAAGAATCGATGCCTCAGGATAAGTGATAGTTAGGATTATGAATTTCCTACTTTCTTAGGAGTAGGATTATTAGGATTAGTTTGTTTTAGTTTCACTTTAGTTTCGTACTAATCCCTTTAAACATTGAAGACTTTAAACCGATTCATTCTTCTTCCTCAGGTACTATCTCTCTAACTCATTCCTCTTTTATTTGACATTGTCTGATTATTGCTATCATTGTATATTTCTTACATTGAGGACAATATAGATTTTAGGTTGGGGTGAGATTAGATAGATCTAATCAGTATTTTCTTAGTTTTGAGTAAATATTTTCAAAAATTTTCAAAATTGCAGTTTTAAAACTCTTTTTGAAGATAATTATGTTGTAAATATGAATATGTTGTGAGTATTAGGAGAAGATATAGAGTATCTTTTGAAAATCTAGAGTTTAGTTTAATTAGTAGACTTTTAAATAAATTATTTCAATGAATTGATTAATAGAAAAGTTAAACATCAATTGAGTTTAGTTTACAAATTCACACCTAACTCATATTTTGTGAAGATAACTTGAAATCTTTGTTTTAGCTTGATGATTACTTAAAAGTAATTAGGAACCAAGTCTGGAGATCCTTATCTACCTTAAGCATGAAGAGAAGAAGAAAAAGACAAGCTAGAAAACAGTAAGATCGAAAATGGCTACCTATTAGACGTGTTTCAATGAGAAATCAAAGGAAAAGAATGAATAGTGTGAAAGTCATCAATATAAAATTGGAAGCTAAAAAAATAAGTAAGAAGGAGATAGGTTGAATGTAGAATTTTTATTCCATATTTATCAGTCATCGATCGCACTTCCATGGCTAAAAATAATGTACCTCAGTCCATAGTGATGGACTCTGGTATCCCAAATTGGTGGATGATGTTATTCTCGATAAATTCGATAATCTCTCGATGACCGAATCCCTTCCCGAGCTTCGTTTCTACCCACTCAGTGAAGTAATCTGTCTCTACGAAAATGAACGAATCCATGTGGGTCAAAGGTGGGTGAATCTGATTGATCATGTCAATCACCCATCCTTGGAATGGCCACGGTTTTATTATAGAATGTATTTTGGCTGTGGGTACATGATGGACTAGCTCATTCCTTTGGCAAGCCTCATAGCCCTTAGCATACTGGACACAATCAACCATCATTATTGATCAGAAATACCCGTAGCATCTCAGTGTGAGTCTAATCTTTCTTCCAACCTAGTGGGACCCACATATCCCTTCGTGGACCTCTCTCATGGCTAATATGGCTTCTTTCCTTGACAAGCATCAGAGTAAGACTCGATCGGCCCCTTTACGATATAGCTCGCTATCGATCATAACGTAATTAGCGGCTGACCTTTATATATTCCTACTGGTCCTACTACACGAGCTCTGTAAAAACCCATCAGGAGAGCCCTCCAATCTTCCTCCTCTAGCTTTGTCTGGCACACCTCTATGACATTCCCTCTTTCAAAGACAGAGGGCAAAGATCTCTTTTGGATGGTAATTGTCCACTCGGCCAAACCCCTTAGGGCATCAAGCCCGGCGACCAGCTGTGCTATTTCATTAACATCCACACTGTGTTCTCTGGTAACGTGCATCAGTTTGACCTCTTCAAACATGTCGAGTATCTGGATCGTTAGGGCATAGTATGGCAGCAAAGTTGGACTGGTGCATTTTAACAGTCCTACCATTTGATTTATCACTAACTGTGAATTTGCTATAACAATCACAATCCTTACCCCTAATTCCAATAGTAATTCAAGACCAATTATTATAACTTCATATTCAGCCTGATTATTAGTACAATTGAATTCTAACTGGAACACAAATTCTTGTTGATTCCCATTAGGAGCAATCAAGATCACTCCGTCCCTAAATGCATTTCGTGCCCTCGATACATAGAATATTAGCTTCGATGGTGGTAACTGCACATAGTACAGATCCAGAATACCCGGGGGAATTTGTTTCTCAAGATCAAAAGGATGATCGACCAAAAAATTATCTATGGATCGACCCTTCACTGCCTTCTGTAAAATATAATGGATATTAAACTCAGATAAGGCTAACACCCAATTTACCAATTTGGTCATTCAGGATCAGCCGATTCAACATATATTTTACCAAATCAGTCATTGTTATTACATTAACTCTTTCAGCCAGTAAGTAATGCCTTAACTAGGTGGCCTCAAAATACAATGACAAACATAGTTTTTCTATAGTGGAATACCGCCTCTCATCATCGAGCAAAGTTCTGCTCAAATAGTAGATCGCACATTCTATTCACATATCATCATCTTGTGCTAAGAGGCCTCCAATCAACTCTACTGAAACTGCAACATATAGCTTGAGTGGTCGACCTTCGACCGGTGACATCAGCATGGGTGGCTTCATTAGATACTCTTTGATCTTATCAAAAGCCAGTTGGTGCTCTGCTTCCCAAACAAATTCAAACCCCTGCTTCAATTTTATCAATGGAGAAAAGATGTTAGTTTTTCCTGTGCAATTAGATATAAATCTCCTCAAAAAATTAATTTAACTTAAGAACCTTTGTAGCTCCAATTTGTTTTTCATCGGTCGAGTATTGATTATGGCCCGAGCTTTATTCTGATCAACTTCAATCCCTCTTTAGTGTATGAGGAGTCCTAGAAAATTACCAGCCGAAACTTCGAAAGCACATTTTAAAGGGTTCATTTTCAATTTATGGAGCTTCATTCGCTTGAAGGACTTGCACAGGTGGGACAAATGCTTATCCGCATTGGTCTATTTAACTACCACATCGTCCACATAAATTTTCATAAAACGACCGATCATGTCATGATAACATTCAAGGCTCTTTGGTATGTAGCTCCCTCATTTTTAAGCCTAAAGGGCATCACTACCCAACAGTGGGTTCCCAATGGCCTGGGACACCTGATTGTTATTTTTGGCACATCGTCCAATGCAATGTAGATTTGATTGTACCTAGAATGCCCATCCATAAAAGACACAGTTCCATACCCAGCAGCCCGATTGATGAGCTAATTGGCCACTGGCATGGATACTTGTCCTTTGGTGTAGCCAGGTTTAAGTTCCTCAAATCAATGCATACCCTCAACTTACCGTTCTTTTTTATTACTGGGACCACATTCAACATCCATTCAACATACTTAATCAGTTGAATAAAATCAGCCTTTAAAAGTCGCTTTATCTCCTCTTTGATCTTGAGGGTGACTTCGGCCATGATCCACCTAGATGGTTGTTTGTACGGTCGATAACCTTTTTTTATGGGCAATCTGTGTTCAACCAGAGATCGATCAAGCCCTGACATTTCTTAATAATCCCACGCAAAACAATAGACTAATTCACTAAGCAGTTCCACCAATCGCTCCTTCTCGGGTGACTTTAACAAGTTGTTGATGAATGTCAACTTTAGGTTGAGTTATGTTCCTAAATTAATTTTGACCAATGGATCTTGAACTTGAGGTCGAGAATCTTCCAACTCCTCAGGTGCTTCTTCAAATTCAATGTTGTCTTCTTCAACCAATTCCTCCACCTCGGCTAGATTAACAAAACGACCATCATCCATTTCCCTCAGGCTTTATTCGAACCTTCTTATTCTAGACGTAAGGTCGGCCTGGTTGACCTTATCCCTTGGTGTTCTGATCATGGGATCTCTTTAATGGTGCAACATGAAACCGACTGACAAGAACGATGTCCTTCGACCGGGTGTCATTAACTCAAGTTACTTCTAGATGGCCTACATGATAATATCTGGGTTCTTATTTATTGATTTCCTAGTAGGGCGGCATAATTTTTTTCTCCCAATGAACCTGATCGGTTCCACATCTTCCCCGTAATAATAAGCTTCGGTGGCATTTGAAGTAGCCAGGAAGGGCTTATTGTCGGCCAGGACTAGCTCAACCTTGTTTTCATTCCAGAAAATTACAAACTGATGTAGAGAGGATGGGATACATGCAAGTGGGTGGATCCAATCCCTCCCTAATGGCACATTGTAGCTTGATGAGGTGTCAACAACAAATAATGGTGCTAAAACGGTTTTGGTGCCTACGGTGAGATTGACTGGCAAGACACCATGGGTATTTGTTACGTGACCAGTGAAGTTATTGACCATTACTTTTGATGGAATCAAATTGGTCATAGTCTTCCCCAACTTAGCCATCATTCTCCATTGCAACAGGTTAACTGCAGCCTCGTTGTCGACCAGAATCCTGGTAACAAGGCATCCATCCATATGAGTCGATATGTACAATGACTTGAGGTATTGCGTTATGTTGTGGGTAGGTTTATCGATAATCACCCTTTCGGACACATCCCCTACATCCACCATGATTGTGTTGACTTATGGTACTTTATCATCCTTAAACTCACATTTAATGCCTTCCTCAAATGGAAAGGAAGCGTATTGTTTGATCATTGGTGGGGTATATTCTTCCACATCACCAACCATCCTTTTCGGCTGAGTGGGCCTTGCTTGAAAACTGGATGGCAAGGTAAAGACCATGTTACAATGGAATGTCACTGGTGGCAACGTACCAAACACAATCTCATCACCCAAACATTGCCCCCCTAGTGTCTCAAATTCCATCTTTTTAGTCTGACTAACATATTCATCATCCGCAAGCTCGGTCAATGGGTCGACAAGAAATGTGATCTTCAGCGCATTAGCGGTCAATGATTATTCATAGGCCAACCATTCATATGTTGGGAAGCATTCTTCACTGAGGTAATCTGACAAGTTGCTACAATTATCTTCCTCTTTAAGGTTTATCGACAAATCCCTGTCGTCATGAGCATCTAAATCCTTCCTTTGCACTGTAGTAGACAACACTGCTTCGACTGTGTTTACTGCCAACTGTTCTTCAGAAATCCTCCATAAAGGCTTGGGTGTCGTCGCTTTTGGTCGGGGAAGTATCATCTTTTCTCCCAATCCTTTTCTTGCGGCAGCCTGCTGCCTCTCTATCATTGGCACTTCTGAATTTGTGTTAATGCTTCCGGAACTGCAGGAAACGTTGGGTGCGTGACCCTTTTCCAAACCCCTTCATGCATGTTGGGGGGTTTAACCATCCTTGGCACAGGTGGCCCCCAACTTGAGTAGTGGTTTGGGGCCATCTGCGGAGACTGACGGCGTTCGGGGCCACTACCTGGTTGAATGGCAGCATAACAACGTTTTCATCCCTGCTTGGCGGGGTCTTCCCATCGAGAGACCATTTCTCGAGCGCATTTATAGTAAAGTTAGGGGCCTTGATGGGTTCTCTTGACGACATTCAACTGATCATCGCTAGGATGAGGGGACCCTTGCCGTCCATGTGTGGATCGATGTGACACATTTTGCTGCTCGCCCGGGCCGAGATCAACTCTCAGTCGCGGCTAATTTCTCAGGTTGGCGGTGACCATGTTTTCTTTAATATTGGATGGGAATGGGTTGGTGTCGATCATCATTCCCTCCTTGTATTTTTTTGAAAATTTCAATAGTCCTCGGTCAATGTAGTCCTGTATAACGTTCATGAACAAGATACATTTGTTAGTCGAATGGGACCGAGTTACATGTCATTTGCAGTACTCGGTCTTCTGCAATTGCTTGGCCAAAGGTATCTTATGACTCATAGGAACTTTAATGAATTTTTCGGCCAACAAAAGGTCAAATACCTCTTTAGCTCTGGTAATATCAAAGGTTTAAACCTTCTAAACCTTTAGTGCGGTCGAAGCGGTCGACTCCGCTTTAACCAATGTAGAACATACTAATGGCTTCTTAGCCACTACTTCAGCAATTGCAATCTCATAATTGGGGTCGTCGTAGTACGTCCCTAACGACGAGTTCTTTTACTTAGCTCCTTCTTGTAAGAGTTCTTCGTAATGAGAGAGCTTTTGGTCAGGTCGTATAAATCAATAAATTATGTACCTATGAATTTCTTATGGAGCTTATATTCAAGTCCATCTTGAACCGGTTGCACAAATTCAATCTCAATCATGACAACTTTACAATTGCTCTTCGCCCGCTTAAATCGTGTGATGTAACTCTCACACAATTCTCCTGCCAATTGTCGGAACCATGCAGATCAGCCATGGTAGTCTCTCTATTCTTAGAAAAGAACTGAGCATGGAATTTTTCATCTATCTCTTGCCAAGTGTGTATCGAATCTTGTAGTAAATTCGAGTACCATGTGAAGGTCGTTGCGTTTAACGAATGACCAAACAACTTTAATTTATGATGGTCGTTGTTAGCCAATTCTCCACACTGTATTGTGAAGCGACCAACATGCTCGATGGTCGACTGACTGGGCTCACCTGAAAATAAAGCAACATTCGTTCGATAGTTCCTTGGTAACGGGTGTTGGCGATCGATCCACTTAAGGTATGGCTTGTGATCTACCAGGATAGTGTTGCGGTCGAGCACTTGGCCAGCAACTTCCAAAATAATTTGTACAATTTGATCACGATCCATCCATTAAGGCTCCAAAGCTGGTGGATGGTCAGGACTAAATCAATTTACATTGTCTTGGAATCTAGAGAACTGTTGAGGATTGAATCCACTTGGTAGTCCTTGATTCCTATTTTTATGTATAAAATTTCTAGCCTCCCGCTCTGATCACTTAACTTCCATAGGAGGTGGCATATTTCACATCTCTGGGATAGGAACCAGGGGTGGATTACGCTAGGGAAGCAGCATAGGTGGCAATGGAGTTGCATTGTGACGCAGGGATAAATGTGATGAGGTCGATCATCGTCTTCCTCAAGGATAACTACTTCGAATCCATGAAGCTTCTCTGGACTCCTCACAAAGACTTCTCAATCCACAAGGAAAGAGCAAGAAAATAGAAATAATATTCATGAAAAATGTAAATTGATTGATGATTGAAATAAATGACTTTACAACCCTTTAAAAAGGGATACCAAGTCTTGTAAGAAGTTTCGGAATTAAACTACAACTAAAACTCCCTAAAATTCATAACTTACTATAAATAGTAAATTTAATATTTATAGTAAGTGTCCTATGTGTCTTAACCACGTCATTCTCCCAATTTTTTAAAATAATTTTCATGTTAGACACAACTTCTAAAGCTCAAAGGACAAAGAGTTATAATCAAAATAAAACTTTCTATGAATAGTAAAAATGGAAATAAACATGGAATTCGACTGTCGATCTAATGGAATATCGCAAATTCGGCGTTGGCCAGGTTGGTTGGCTAAAGTAGCTCGTCATACCCCAAAATCATATATAGTACGTCGAGTAACTCATTCCGGTTTGCGAGACATACATGTTTTCCGGTTCTGACGATCTTGATGACTTCGGCCTCTGATCGTGCCTTCTCTGATCCATCTTAGACATGAAAGTGTCTGCGACCTGCTGTACAACACATTGCCGATCGAACTTTCCTCAACATTGTATTGCGTTATATTGAGTGTCAAATATTGCATATTTTTCCCTATTTATATCATGGTTTTATGAACACGATAAGGCTTAATGGTATATTTTATACACGTTTCTGTTGTAAGGTGAATCTAGGAGCTTGGATTGAAAAGAATGTTAAAAGCATGAATTTAATGCTCAAGAATCACCAAGGCAAAAGATGGATCTTGGGAGACCAAGAATGAAGAGTTCACATGCCAAAGATCCAAGGAAACCAAGTACAAAAGATGAAAAAAGGACTTGAAAGAATGCAAAATCCGCAGCAGAAAACAGACAGGTTCAGTCCGACCAAACTTGCACAAAACAGTCCAGTGACAAATGATGGAATTCATAAGCTAATTCGATTAAACCGATAGTTAATTCGGTCTGACCAAAAGGAGGATTTAGTGCGACTGAAAAGTGCACAAAAAGCTTCAGCTCTGAAAGGAGTTAATTCGGCTCGACCGAAGATTAATTCGGTCCAACCGATAACTTAAGTTTGGTCCGACCGAACCCATCTCGGTCCAACCGAAATCAGGCAAACCACTGAAACAGAATCCTTTCCAAATTCAGACTTGACTTCAGATTCGACTTCGGTTCGATCGAAGCGTAATACGAAAAAGCTGTGGATTGCGTAATTCATTCCAAGTCGGTGTTGTCAATGTTATACAACATCAGCCTAAATACCATGCCACAAGCTACCCATTAAAACATGATACATCTGCACATATGTTTCTTACCATACATTTAAGATTTTTTAGGCCCACCCATGAATTATATATTGAATCCAGCCCTTCATCTGGTGCTACTCTTTGTGGCCACCATACATCTCGAGAATTATTCCGATCTTAACAGAAGGTGGGACACACCACAGTAAGCATGCAATGTACGATCACACCTAAAACCTATGCATTCACTTGTTTTTGCCTACCTGAGTTTGGACCTCTCTCTTTCTCTCATCTTGCTTGTCCGACCCTTTGCCTTCCTCGATTTCTCTCCCTTCCTCTCCCTCTATCTCTCGATCTCCCTGATTTCCCTCCTTCTCCATTGACGTCTCTCCCAGTTCATTCTCTTTGAAGCAACCGTTGATCGATCTCCCTCCAATAGCTGACGGGAATAGAAAAAATCATAGCACACGAAGTGAAAGGTACTCTCTCTTTCTCTCTCATTTCCTCTTTTAATGGCCAGAAATTGGGCAGCAACCATGGCAATGGCAACCATATCCGCCGCTGTCCATGGCCTCCTACATGTTTGAAGAAATGCTTCAACCAAGAGATTCTTGTTGAGGGCCTGTTTGGACAAGGGTGGCCAAGATGAATGGATTCCGATTGGGTAGCCTTGTCCCTTCCGTTTTGGGTAGTAGATGAAATGGAGTTCCAAAAGGTGGCCTTCTTAGTGTCTTTGCCACTCCCCACATGACCACGTGAATAAACCAAACACCAGATAAATTTGGATCCTTCATTCTCCGGTGGAAAATCCAGGAGGGTTGGGATTAGGCCCTGCTCCAAATAAACCCTTGGTGCAGGACAAAGAAAAAGGTGTGGCATGTTACTACATTTTATGATATTTGGACATTTGCTTATAAGGCCTTGGGGCTTGGGCATATCTAAAATAGGTTGGTAAGGTGAATCACGTTTCTTTCTTCCCTTTTTTTTCCCTTTCTTATTTCTTTCCTTTTTTCTTTTCTTTAGTTATGATAAGGTTAGAAAGGTGTATCACCTGCACAGCCATTGCAGGAATCCTTCACTTTACCATCAGATCCATTGAGAACTGGACTTGGTGTTGATGTCAGGCCTTTGGTATCCACAAAGTTCAACTGCTGTATGGTTTCCTTTTCTCCTCCACTTGACACTTTGGTTATTGAGAACTCTTCCGGATATGGTTTGTTGGAGCCAAAGGGAGAACACTTTGGTTATTGGGATTTACATGTATGATTTACAAGGGCATGCTTGAGTTGAGTATAGGGTTTGTGCACGTGTTTTGCTGTGGTTATCGGGAGAATGGTGACCTCCAATTAGCTCTCAGGTGTCCCTTGGACTATCATGATCTTGAATCACATTTTGAATTCTCATAACATGAGCTTGTGGTTAACATCCTACAATTTACAATTCAGGTTCTATAATCTGATTCATTTATCATGGAAATTGAATTAGTCCTCAGTTTGATCTTTGTTTGATAGGCATCCCACAAGATTTGTACAATTTACTTCACTAAAAGAAGGGATGGCATGGGGATCTCATGATGGGGATCTCATGAGATGTCAGTGGACTGTCAAGCTTCTAGCCTTGTCTTGTTGTTGACTAGGATCTGGCCTGGGTCTGCAACAGATTCACATATTGTTGTCTATTTTCTCTTTGATAGATGCAAATGGTTACAAAACCAGCCATCATTATTGATCAGGATTGCGGGATTGTACGGAACGGTACGGACTAGGATACGGGCCTTACAGCAAGCCTCATAGCCCTTAGCATACTGGACACAATCAGCCATAATTAATCAGAAATACTCGTAGCATCTCAGTGTGAGTCTAATCTTTCTTCTAGCCTGGTGGGACCCACATATCCCTTCGTGGACCTCTCTCATGGCTAATATGGCTTCTTTCCTTGACAGGCATCAAAGTAAGACTCCATCGGTCCCTTTACGATATAGCTCGCTATCGATCATAACGTAATTAGCAGTTGACCTTCATATATTCCTACTGGTCCTAGTACACGGGCTCTGTCTCTGTCTGGCACACTTCTCTATCTCCAATCTTCCTCCTCTATCTCTGTCTAGCACACTTCTCTGACATTCCCTCTTTCAAAGATAGAGGGCAAATATCTCTTTTGGATGGTAATCGTCCGCTCGGCCAAACCCCTTAGGGCGTCAAGCCCCGCGACCAGCTGTGCTATTTCATTAGCATCCACATTGTGTTCTTTGGTAACATGCATCAGTTTGACCTCTTCAAACATGTCGAGTATCTGGATCATTAGGGCATAGTATGGCAGCAAAGTTGGACTAGCGCATTTTAACGGTCCTACCATTTGATTTATCACTAATTGTGAATCCGCTATGACAATCACAATCCTTGCCCCTAACTCCAATAGTAATTCAAGACCAATTACTATAACTTCATATTCAGCCTGATTATTAGTACAATTGAACTCTAACTGGAACACAAATTCTTGTTGATTCCCATTAGGAGCAATCAAGATCACTCCATCCCTAAATGCATTTCGTGTCCTCGATACATCGAATATTAGCTTCTATGGTGGTAACTGCACATAGTACAGATCCAGAATACTCAGGGGAATTTGTTTCTCAAGATCAGAAGGATGATTGACCAAAAAATTATCTATGGATCGACCCTTCAATGCCTTTTATAAAATATAATGGATATCAAACTCAGATAAGGCCAACACCCAATTTACCAATCTGGTCATTCAGGATCGGCTAATTCAACATATATTTTACCAAATCAGTCATTGATGTTACATTAACTCTTTCAGCCAGTAAGTAATGCCTTAACTAAGTGGCCTCAAAATATAATGACAAACATAATTTTTCCATAGTGGAATACCGTCTCTCAGCATCAAGCAAAGTTCTGCTCAAATAGTAAATCGTACATTCTTTTCACATATCATCATCTTGTGCTACGAGGCCTCCGATCAACTCTACTGAAACTGCAACATATAGCTTGAACGGTCGACCTTCGACCGGTGACATCAGCATGGGCAGCTTCATTAGATACTCTTTGATCTTATCAAAAGCTAGTTGGTGCTCTCTTCTAAATAATTCGGACCCCTGCTTCAATTTTATCAGTGGAGAAAAGACGTTAGTTTTTCCTGTACAATTAAATATAAATCTCCTCAAAAAATTGACTTAACTTAAGAACCTTTACAGCTCTGATTTGTTTTTCGTCGGTCGAGTATTGATTATGGCCCGAGCTTTATTTTGATCAACTTCAATCCCTCTTTAGTGTATGAGGAATCCTAGAAAATTACCGGTCGAAACTCCGAAAGCACATTTTAAGGGGTTCATTTTCAATTTATGGAGCCTCATTCGCTTGAAGGACTTGTGTAAGTGGGCCAAATGCTTATCCGCATTGGTCTATTTAACTACCACATCGTCCACATAAATTTTCATAAAGCGGCCGATCATGTCATGATAGCATTCAGGGCTCTTTGGTATGTAGCTCCCTCATTTTTAAGCCTGAAGGGCATCACTACCCAACAGTGGGTTCCCAATGGCTTGGGACACCTGATTGTTGTTTTTGGCACATCATCCAATGCAATGTAGATTAGATTGTACCCAGAATGCCCATCCATAAAAGACACAGTTCCATACCCAGTAGCCCGATCGATGTGCTAATCGGCCACTGGCATGACTACTCGTCCTTTGGTGTAGCCAGGTTTAAGTTCCTCAAATCAATGCATACCCTCAACTTACCGTTCTTTTTTATTACTGGGACCACATTCAACATCCATTCAACATACTTAATCGGTTGAATAAAATCAGCCTTCAAAAGTCGCTTTATCTCCTCTTTGATCTTGAGGGTGACTTCAGCCATGATCCGCCTAGACGGTTGTTTATACAGCCGATAACTTTTTTTTTATGGGCAATCTGTGTTCAACCAGAGATCGATCGAGCCCTGGCATTTCTTAATAATCCCATGCAAAACAATAAACGAATTCACTAAGCAGTTCCACCAATCGTTCCTTCTCGGGTGACTTTAACAAGTTTCTGATGAATGTTAGCTTTAGGTTGAGTTATGTTCCTAAATTAATTTTGACCAATGGATCTTGAACTTGAGGTCGAGAATCTTCCAACTTCTCGGGTGCTTCTTCAAATTCAATGTTGTCTTCTTCAACCAATTCCTCCACCTCGGCTAGATTAACAAAATGACCATCATCCATTTCCCTCAGGCTTTATTCGAACCTTCTTATTCTAGACGTAAGGTCGGCCTGGTTGACCTTATCCCTTGGTGTTCTGATCATGGGATCTCTTTAATGGTGCAACGCGAAACCGACTAACAAGAACGATGTCCCTCGACCGGGTGTCATTAACTCGAGTTACTTCGAGATGGCCTACATGATAATATCTAGGTTCTTTTTTATCGATATCCTAGTAGGGTGGCCGAATTTTTTTCTCCCAATGAACCTGATCGGTTCCACATCTTCCCCGTAATAATAAGCTTCGGTGGCATTTGAAGTAGCCAGGAAGGGCTTATTGTTGGCCAAGACTAGCTCAACCTTGTTTTCATTCTAGAAAACTAAGTACTAATGTAGAGAGGATGGGATACATGCAAGTAAGTGGATCCAATCCCTCCCTAATGGCACATTGTAGCTTGATGAGGTGCCAACAACAAATAATGGTGCTAAAACGGTTTTGGTGCCTACGATGAGATTGACCGGCAAGACACCATGGGTATTTGTTACGTGACCAATGAAGTTATTGACCGTTACTTCTGATGGAATCAAATCGGTCATAGTCTTCCCCAACTTAGCCATCATCCTCCATTACAACAGGTTAACTGCAGCCCCGTTGTCGACCAGAATCCTGGTAACAAGGCATCTGTCCATATGGGTCGATATGTATAATGACTTGAGGTATTGCGTCATGTTGTGGGTAGGTTTATTGATAATCACCCTTTCGGACAGATCCCCTACCTCCACCATGATTGTGTTGACTTATGGTACTTTATCATCCTTAGACTCAATTTTAGTGCCTTCCTCAATTGGAAAGGAAGCATGTTGTATGATCATTGGTGGGGTATATTCTTCCACATCACCAACCATCCTTTTCGGCTGAGTGGGCCTTGCCTGAAAACTGGATGGCAAGGTAAAGACCATGTTACAATGGAATGTCACTGGTGGCAACGTCCCAAACACAATCTCATCACCCAAACATTGCCCCCTAGTGTCTCAGATTCCATCTTTTTAGTCTGACTAACATATTCATCATCCGCAAGCTCGGTCAATGGGTCGACAGGAAATGTGATCTTCAGCGCATTAGCGGTCAATGATTATTCATTGGCCAACCATTCATATGTTGGGAAGCATTCTTCACTAAGGTAATCTGACAAGTTGCTGCAATTATCTTCCTCTTTAAGGTTTATCAACCAATCCCTGTCGTCATGAGCATCTAAATCCTTCCTTTGCACTGTAGTAGACAACACTGCTTCGACCATGTTTATTATCAACTGTTCTTCAGAAATCCTCCATAAAGGCTTGGATGTCGTTGCTTTTGGTCTTGGAAGTATCATCTTTTCTCCCAATCCTTTTCTTGCGGCGGCTTGCTGCCTCTATCATTGGCACTTCTGGATTTGTGTCAATGCTTCCGAAACTGCAGGAAACTTTGGGTGCATGACCCGTTTTCAAACCCCTTCATGCATGTTGGGGGGTTTAACCATCCTTGGCACAGGTGGCCCCCAACTTGAGCAGCGGTTTGGGGCCATCTACGGAGACTGATGGCGTTCGGGGCCATTACCTGGCTGAATGGCAGCGTAGCGACGTTTTCATCCCTGCTTGGCAGGGTTTTCCCATCGAGAGACCATTTCTCGAGCGCATTTATCGTAAAGTTAGGGGCCTCGATGGGTTCTCTTGACAACATTCAACCGATCATCGCTAGGACGAGGGGACCCTCGTCGTCCATGCATGGGTCGATGTGACACATTTCGTTATTCACCCGGGCCGAGATCAACTCTCAGTCGTGGCTAATTTCTCAGGTTGGCGGTGACTATATTTTCTTTAATATTGGATGGGAACGGGTCGGTGTCGATCATCATTGCCTCCTTGTATTTTTTAAAAAATTTCAATAGTCCTCGGTCAATGTGGTCCTATATAACGTTCATGAACACGATACACTTGTTAGTCGAATGAGACCGAGTTCCGTGCCATTTGCAGTACTCGGTCTTCTGCAATTCCTTGGCCGAAGGTATCTTATGATTCATAGGACCTTTAATGAATTTTTCGGCCAACAAAATGTCGAATACCTCTTTAACTCTAGTAATATCAAAGGTTTAAACCTTCTGAACCTTTAGTGTGGTCGACTCCGCTTTGACCAATGCAGAACATATTAATGGCTTCTTAGCCACTACTTCAGCAATTGCAATCTCATAATTGGGGTCGCCGTAGTACGTCCCTAACGACGAGTTCTTTTGCTTAGCTCCTTCTTGTAAGAGTTCTTCATAATGAGATACCTTTTTAGTCAGAGCTTATATTCATGCCCATCTTGTACCGGTTGCACAAATTCAATCTCAATCATGACAACTTTACAATTGCTCTTCGCCCGCTTAAATCGTGTGATGTAACTCTCACACAATTCTCCTGCTAATTGTCGGAACCATGCGAGATCAGCCATGGTAATCTCTCAATTTTTAGAAAAGAACTGGCATGGAATTTTTCTTCTATCTCTTGCCAAGTGTGTATCGAATCTTGTAGTAAATTTGAGTACCATGTGAAGGCCGTTGTGTTTAACGAATGACCGAACAACTGTAATTTATGATGGTCGTTGTTAGCCAATTCTCCACACTGCATTGTGAAACGACCAACATGCTCGATGGTCGATTGATTGGACTCACCTGAAAATAAGGCAACATTCGTTCGGTAGTTCCTTGGTAACAGGTGTTGGCGATTGATCCACTTAAGGTATGGCTTGTGATCTACCAGGATAGTGTTGCGGCCAAGCACTTGGCCAGCAACTTCCTGAACAATTTGTACAATTTGATCGCGATCCATCCATTAAGGCTCCAAAGCTGGTGGATGGTCAGGACTAAATCAATTTACATTGTCCTGGAATCTAGGGAACTGTTGAGGATTGAATCCACCTGTTAGTTCTTGATTCCTATTTTTAGGTATAAAATTTCTAGCCTCCCGCTCTGATCGCTTAACTTCCATAGGAGGTGGCATATTTCACATCTCTGGGATAGGAACCAGGGGATTACGCTAGGGAAGCAACATAGGTGGCAATGGAGTTGCATTGTGATGCAGGGATAAACGTGAT
Source organism: Magnolia officinalis (assembly GCA_021015155.1). Classification (NCBI taxonomy): domain Eukaryota; kingdom Viridiplantae; phylum Streptophyta; class Magnoliopsida; order Magnoliales; family Magnoliaceae; genus Magnolia; species Magnolia officinalis. The sequence goes on along the minus strand of JAJHSJ010000005.1, from coordinate 76,855,762 downwards.
GAGGTCGATCATCGTTTTCTTCAAGGATAACTACTTCGAATCCACGAAGCTTCTCTGGATTCCTCACAAAGACTTCTCGAATCCACGAGGAAAGAGCAAGAAAATAGAAATAATATTCATGAAAAATGTAAATTGATTGATGATTGAAATAAACGACTCTACAATCCTTTAAATAGGGATACCAAGTCTTGTAAGAAGTTTCGGAATTAAACTACAACTAAAACTCCCTAAAATTCATAACTTACTATAAATAGTAAATTTAATATTTATAGTAAGTGTCCTATGTGTCTTAACCACGTCATTCTCCTAATTTTTTAAAACAATTTTCATGTTGGACACAACTCCTAAAGCTCAAAGGACGAAGAGTTATAATCAAAATAAAACTTCCTATGAATAGTAAAAATGGAAATAAACATGGAATTCAACCGTTGATCTTATGGAATATCGCAAATTCGGCGTTGGCTAGGTTGGTTGGCTAAAGTAGCTCGTCATACCCCAAAATCATATATAGTACGTCGAGTAACTCATTCCGGTTGCGAGATATACATGTTTTAAGGTTCTGACGGTCATGATGACTTCGGCCTCTGATCATGCCTTCTCTGATCCATCTTAGACATGAAAGTGTCCGTGACCTGCTGTACAACACATTGCCAATCGAACTTTCCTTGACATTGTATTGCGTTATATTGAGTGTCAAATATTGCATATTTTTCCCTATTTATATCATGATTTTATGAACACGATAAGGCTTAATGGTATATTTTATACACGTTTCTGTTGCAAGGTGAATCTAGGAGCTTGGATTGAAAAGAATGTTAAAAGCATGAATTTAATGCTCAAGAATCACCAAGGCAAAAGATGGATCTTGGGAGACCAAGAATGAAGAGTTTACATATCAAAGATCCAAGGAAACCAAGTACAAAAGATGAAAAAAAGACTTGAAAGAATGCAAAATCTGCAGCAGAAAATAGACAGGTTCAGTCCGACCGAACTTGCATAAAACAGTCCAGTGACAAATGATGGAATTCATAAGCTAATTCGGTTAAACCGATAGTTAATTCAGTCCGACCAAAAGGAGGATTCAGTGCGACTAAAAAGTGCACAAAAATCTTCAGCACTGAAAGGAGTTAATTCGGCTCGACCGAAGATTAATTCGGCCCAACCGATAACTTAAGTTTGGTCTGACCGAACCCATCTCGGTCCGACCGAAATCGGGCAAACCACTGAAACAGAATCCTTTTCCAAATTCGGACTCGACTTCAGATTCGACTTCGGTTCGATCGAAGCGTAATATGGAAAAGCTGCGGATTGCGTAATTCATTCCAAGTCGGTGCGTAAGGTAGAGATTCACAACGATAAATAGAAGTCCCTATGACGTTCTTAGGGATCATCTAGGGTTTAAGGAGTGGAGCAAAAGGGCGGAGAGCCGCCGCCAAGAGTTTTTCTGCTTCCCTAATTGTTTTTATGTTTTATTTAAGAGTTCTTAGTTCAATCATGTCTATGGTTAGCTAAACCTCTTAGCTAGGGCTAAGAGGTGAAGCTTGTAGCGTGATTAGGATGTTTATCTTGCTTTCATTCATGTTTATATTAAAGTTCATTAATTTCTAGTTGATTTTATGGAATAAACGTCGCGATAGCTTTGAATATCTTCTTTTCCTATTTGAGATTGTGGGATTGGTAAATTCTGTTGTTTGTCATCATCTCCTGGGCATGGTTTGGTGATGGAATCCCTTCCAAACCTTCACAATTCTCCTTCATCGAGACTAGTTCAATGAGAAGTTCAGAGATTTGATCATCTCTTTTTCTAATTGGATAAAATAGGACTCTGATTCCAATTAGATCTCTTGAATAAAGTAAGGTAGCAACTTAATACTTACAAGTGGATCCTTGGCACCCTAATTTCCACCTTTAAATTTACAAGTTTCAATTATAATAATCACAATTACTCTCTCTATCAATTCAGATTTAGATTTAGATCTTCTTTTAGTTCTACTTCTAGTTACTTTCAGAATACGTACAAGTTTAGTCCCTGTGAATTCGACATCGGTCTTACCGAGATTATTACTACATCGCGACCCTACACTTGGGGTTGTGAACACGTTGCCAATGGTGTTTATTCAGTTATCATAGCTATCAATCGTTGCATGGCTTTGGTCTGGGTAGCCATATATCCATTTATGATCTCAGTTTGAATACGAAATTGTTCCCCTTAGGCTCTTTCGTATTCTTGCACAAGCCGAGTGCTCATCTGAACATCCCGAAGCATGACAACTACCTCTTCCGGGAGAGCAGTTCGGGACATGAATGGTCCTCCCGGGTCTCCAGCAGCAGTTGTCGGGCTATTGTTTAAATTTAATGCCTCAGGGGTTACGTGAACCGTCACGTCCTTAACTAGAGGTGGTGTGGTTGGTGTAGAGGGCTCAACCCCGGTAATACAAGTACTTCTTCTATTCATTATTGGCAATGTTATACCGGTAATTTAGAGACAGTGTCCCATCGAGCGTGCTAGAAAATTATTTGGCGTTGTTTTTTGCATTAGGCGCGAGCGTGCCAGAATTGAAATTGCGGCTTCAATTCAAACCGAACAACAATGACTTCAAGCGCCGAGATAGGCAGACATGTAGTGTATGACCGAGACCTAAAGAGATCGGTCGCCTATTCAGCCACTCGCTTAGTGTGTAAAATTAGATCAGATGATATTCAGATTGTGGGGTTCGTCCTCTGATGATGGGTTTGCACCTTTGCCTTCCGTATAAAAGGAATTTTTGATACAGAAAGATGGAATGAGAGAAAGGATTCGTACAGTCAGTCACAAATGATAAGTGCAGAACACCTTTCCGATGGATGAACTGAAGGGGCTTAGATTCGAATTACAGCTGAAGATATAAAACAACAAGCTTGGAAAATAAAAATTACACTATGGAATGTAATTCGCTTAACAGAGCAAGTAAAATATTACACAATAAAATATAAATCGACAGGATAATTGAAAGATAGATTAATTTATTTGGGTTGGTATGGGAAACCTTATTTGATGTTTTGTTTCCTTATTTATATCTTCTATTCCATCATTTGGTTCGTTTTTATGTTCGGATGGTTGTCATAATCGTTATTCATTAGTTCTCTTTGGCTGCTCATACATTTTAGCTTTCTTTGCTTCTCCTCTAGCCACATGTCATGTAACCTTTCGTAGGTCCGCTTAATCAGTACATGACACTATCTGATACATACTTATTACACTCATCAGGAAATCTCCTCGGTACAAATCCGCTATTGATTTTCAAATACTCCATGCGTTTCTGGATAGATAACACGTAACTCTACCCGATCTGTCATGGCAGGGTACCGGAATAACATAACATGCATGAACATAAATAATCCAACCCATTTACCATACGTGGCTAAGAAAACCGTCCATATTCAAAGAACCAGAGTCAAATAATCAACAGTTTGAATTATTTATCTTTTGTTCAGTCCAAGCAGAGAACGATAGTATAAACGGTTCGGATCATTGACCTAAAGTCCGCGACGTACACTATCACATTCCGTCAGGACGCGTGTTAAGAGGAAACGGATTGGCTACTCCCCATGAGATTTAAATGATGGATATCCAATCACTATTGTTTTCCTGTGGTGTGGTCCACATGAGATTTATATCCCTCTTATTTTTGGGATAAAGACCTAAAATGATATTTAAAAATGGGTGAACGGAATGGATGAAGCAAATACATCATGGTGGGCCCAAATAGCACCGACCACCAGCTCCGGGGCTGGTGTCAGGGGGAGTAGCCAATCCGCTTCCGTGTTAAGAAACCTCGCATCGCTATCAATTAGATTCTCGGGACACCGCGGCTACACGAGTAACAGAGAGAAATTATTCAGTACATTGATCTCCACAGAATGCCCTGTACATTCTAGCTTATCCCCTATACGCGGCAGAAGGATGGTGGACCATTCAGAAACTACACTGATTGGACAATCCGATCCTTCATCCTGTCCTTCAAATGGATGATAGAACAACAAAAAATGATAAACGGTCGGCAGTCGTTGTAGATAAGTGGTGAAAAGTGATCGATACACACACACACACACTCTCTAGATGGAGCCCCAGCCACTGTTGAAGGTACGGTGGAGATTGCGCCCCACCATGCCCAAAAATCTAGTCGACGCTTGTAACTTTTCAATTGTGGCATATGGAAAGAGAAAAGAAACAACGGTCCACATTCAACTCGAAAATGTCCCAATACCGGTAGCTTGGACCTTCAAATCCCAGAGATATTTTTGGGCATGATTTACTGAGAACGGAACACACTAGATCAATAGCCTGGATTACCTAACCATGGCCCCACTTGCTAGAACTGAAATTCGAGTGTCCATTACAAGATATCCATTTATGTCAATCTAAGCCGTTCAAATGGTAGCCATTGTTCGGGAGACTTAATCGAGAAGACTGCTGAAAATTGAAACCTAACCGTGTTTTTTTATGTCCTTGAAAAGGACGGTCAGAAATAAAGTAGTTAATGGTTGAAATACATCAATCAAATGTCCATCAGTGGGATGGTATGGATCATCCAATCAACGTGATGGTTCACCACCATTTTGGCTCACTGACCATGCAAGTGGCATGCGGACAAGGCGACGTGGACCTGATTCGTGGGACCCATTGAGCCAGGACGCGGACTGTGCATCGAGGATGGTGTGGATTCTCTGTGGGGCCACTGTAATGTTTGTATTTTATCCACACCGTCCATCCATTTTTTTCAGCTCATTTTAAGGATGACGCCAAAATTATAGCATATCCAAAGCTCAGGTGGACCACACCATAGGAAGCAGTAAGCATTCAATGCCTACCGTTGAAAACTTCCTGTGGGCCACAAGGTCTTGGATGAAGCTGATATTCGTGTTTTCCTTAGATAAATAAACATTACGTGAGCTCTCGGAAGGTTTCAACGGTTGACTTCGCTATCTCGTTCTTTCCTCTGTGGTGTAGAAAAACCAAAAAAGGTCGGTGCAGATAAGAAACATACATCACGGTAGGCCCCACAGAGGCAATCCACTTCCATGTAGTTCGTAGTCTACCGAAGCATTCCCATCAGACTATTAATCGATCCACATTGATGCGATATCTAACGGTTCAGATTGAGGCAATTGGACGCCACCCACTTGTAGGAGGGGGCTTCGTATGTTATTCCATGCTCCGCCAGAGCATTAGCCTAACGATACAACCGGAATCTCCAGCAACAACTGCTGTCCGCAGCGCGTGCAACACTCGGACTCCGGTGCTCCCTTGTGTTATGTGTAAAATCCTCACCGTACATCAGGCTTGCCCTTCAGTTTTAGACTATTAGAAAAAGAATTAGAGTGATACCGCTAATGAGGTGGGCCACACTACAGAGAACAATGAAGAAGGGACGCCAATCATAGGTTGTGTGTGGACCGCACCATGGTGTTTATGTTCCGTTCATCAGGTGCGACTCACCGGATGAATAAACACTCCTTACTTGATCTAAATCTCAGGCGAGCCATACTCCGTAAACTTAGAGGATCTAGCCGTTATCTTTCAATTTTCTCATTGTGTGGTCCATATAAGCCTTTTTTGGGGTCTAAGTTTTAGGAGGTACGGTAGAAATGAGAAGTATCATACGATGGACGGATCAGATGCTAGACGCAGAACACGATGGTCCCACAAGCTCGGTGTTTTAATGAGGCGGACACAAGATTCCGACCGATACAACGTCTCTCTCTCTCTCTCTGTCTGTCCTTTAAAAACACTTCAAACCAGATTTCTCTTCACTCTCATAGACTCTCTCTTTCTCTTCAATGGCAGAGCCTCAAATCCAAATAGAAGAACCTCTCATCAATCCAAACCACACCCAAGAAGAGGAATCCAACAACCCTACCCTCAACCGCGTCATCCACCGCTTGGAAGCCTTCCTATTCATATTCGGATTCCACCAGTCTTCTTTCCTCACCATCGTCCTTTCTTGGGCCGCTTTCCTCCTTCTGGGTGTCGTGATTCCCGTCCTCACCATCGAACTCAGCAGCTGCTCCGACTGCAGCAAGGTCCAGATCGCCAACTTCGAGCTCTTCATCCTCGCCTCGCAGGCCTCCTTGGCCGCCGTTTCTCTGCTTGGCGTCTCTCACAATCTTCGAAAGTATGGTATACGGAGATTCCTCTTCGTCGATCGGTTCCATGGACAGACGATCAGGTTTCGCAAGGAGTATGTCGAAAAGATTGAGGTGAGTGGGACCCAATTCCCAGTTTTGGGTGTTCCTTTTTCTTTTTCTAAATTGTGGAATTTGGATTTCGGAAGGATTGTACGTGTTCAATAAAAAGAATCATGGTATCCTCCTCCTTTTTTTATTATATATATTTTGCTAAAGATCGACTAGAACCGGATTTGGTTTATAGAATGTTTCTTGCATGAAATAGATGCATTTTAGTTTGAGCCAGCATTTGTACTGTTTCAAGTCAGCTGGATTGTTTATCCGATGGGCGCGTCACAGAGGATAGGTAAGCGGATCGGAGATCTCTTCTATAGAAAATCCTCAGCCATCTGATTGGTGGGCCTCTTCCTGTTCACCATGGACTGTAATTTTTTTTGCTTCTGACTCTGTCTGAAAATGGATGGCTAGGATTATCTGATGGGGGTATTTTCTCTCCGTAGCCACCTGTCCACGGTGGGTCCTGCCAAATGGGCGGTCAGGATCACTGGAAGCTGGGCTTCACCTCTACAGAATGCTGGCATGAAGTAAAGCGCGGCCTGTTTCAGTTGTATACTTTTCCTCCTTTGTGTTTGTTTTGAAAATTTTGCCTTGTGTGTGTTGGCAAGGTGGGCATGCCTAAGCAGCTGATTGTTTTCATATTATTGAAGTGAGATTGGATTAGAGAGCAGTACAATTTCGAGTTAATTGAATTTAAACCTGGTTAATAATAGGTCATTTAAAATTCCATCTTGATTTGGGAGACGGTTTTCTTATTTAAGGCTATACACCAAATGTTAAACAAGGGGTCATTTGGATGCTGGTAAATGGTTTAAGTTGTAAATGATTTACTGGTAAAAATTGGCTTTAAGTTGTAAATGATTTATTACAGTGTTTGGATAGCCTTCAAATGATTTATATCATGTAATTGCGCATTCACACCTGAGATAGTTTAGAGAAGTAATTCATAAAAAAAACATTCAAATGGCATATAAGAGTGGATTTTAAAGTGGATCATCAGGTTAAGCCCATCTCACTAAAGCTTAGGGTTGATTCTCACATAAAACCAAACAGTAGGTGAGCCATAGAAGTGGGCCCATGAATTCAAATGCTCTTTCATAAGGCCGTATAGCAAGAACTGGGAGGGAGAGAGATTGTGAGTCGAGTTGGGCATCGAGTCGAGTCAAACCGAGTTAGGGCTGACCCAGCTAGATCTGGTTTTGAAATATGCCTGACCCGAACTCGACCCGACTTGGTACCGAGTCCAGCATGCCTGGCCCGATCCGAGTCTTGTATGCCCTGGACTGATTCGGACCGAGTCCGAACCAATCAAAAGAACCAAGTCGAGTCAAGTTGGCACCGAGTCGGATCGAGAGAGAGAGAGAGAGAGAGAGAGAGAGAGAGAGAGAGAGAGAGAGGGTTTGGGTTCGGATCGGGGTCGGGTGCGGCAGGTAGGTTTAGAAATACTTAAAACTATATATATATATATATATATATATATATATATATACACACAACACACCACACACACACACACACACACACCTGAATCCGAGTCGAGTCGGGTTTCGGATCGAGTCGGGTCAAGTTACTGGGTAACTCGGACCGACTCACCCATTCGGTTCAGATCGAGTCGGGTCCGAACGAATCAGACGTGTCGAGTTAGTCGAGTCTAGTTGTCCTGTGCCTAACTCTAATTGAGAGAGAGAGAGAGAGAGTCGTTGGAGTTTTCAGATACAATGGAGAGAAGGAGGTATGTATCTCCCAGCCTTTTAAAAAAAGGCGTTGGAGGCATCTTGCTAGTAAATCATTTACAACGAGTAAATGAATTATAAGGATTTTAGGGCATCCAAACGCAAGTTGTAAATGATTTTCAACCATCCAAACGAGAATTACCACCATCCAAACGACCCCTAAGGGAACAGGTGAAAGGCTGGGTAAATGTTTTACGTGGAGATGCTTGGATTCTTCTTAGGATAGGGAGAATACAAAAGGTGGACAAGGAAAACCCCTATGGTATGGAAAACTGTGGAATCTTATAATTCTTCTGTTGTTTGGTTGGGAGTGTTTTATTTATATATTTATTTTTACATGAAAATGTTAAAAGGTCAATGGTCAAACAGTGAGAGCCATATCTTGCAATAGTAGAAATACAGTTAACATTTTTTAGGAAAATGAAAACAATTTCCTCCTCTTTTTGGCTTCTCAAATAGAGAAAATTATCAAATCAGGGGAATTCAAATTCTTTTCCATGATTCAACCTTCCCAACAATCCCTTTGGAGATAACTGCTTTTGAAGCAGTTGTTATAATTATGTCTTGCAAATCCTTCCATTTATTATATTACTGCATCTATTCTTGTTTATGGGGTGATGCACCTAACAGTTGGAGTGGATTTCACATAAACATCATGGTGGGCCCACCTTAGCTGTCAGCCCCTTTGCTCGCTGGTTGAAAACCTTTTTAAAAAATGTACCAGAATCCATAATCCTTATAACAGAGTAGTGTATGATAAATTGGCAATGTACAACACTTGATACTCATGTGCTCAGAAATTATACACGTGTCACATATTAACTCAAATTTAAAATTTTAAACCAATGAAATTGTTGAACCCACTGTTGCTAAGTCACGGTCCCAAAATCCGATTTTTTAAACGATCTCAACCTTTGATTTGTGGACAGTTGTTTATTAAAACAGGACTGTTGAATTGTTTTTTTAATCGTAACTGTCCAAGAAATGTCCACCGATCTCATCATAAGATGATGAAATAAACCTTACTTTTGGGTTATGAGACATAATATGGACAATTTATTTTCAATTACGTATACGCAACATGTGCAACTTTTTAAAATAATCAATTGGTTGTGTACATATCTTCTATGATTTATAAATTATATTAGTTGATTTTAAATATAGTTGCATCACTCTGTCAAACGATGCATAGTTTAGGACCCTATACAAAGGAAACTTATTATGACTTATGAGCACTTATTTATTGTGATCTTTTTATTTCTAAGTGTGTAATAATGTCTTTTTTAACATTCCTTGAAGTTTCGTTGAAAATTTTGACCAATATTCCCCCAAAACAGCGAAATATTGCGCGACACATCCGATATTTCCCATGTGATAACCGATATGTTTCTGTATCCCAAGGGTGCAATACATCCATCGATACCAATATTGAAAACATTGCTTGTGAGATAAAGAGGAAGTGATGAGAGGGTCAATTATCTCGGGCTCCGCTTTGTACTTGTCTTAGTTGTTGTGCAAAAAGCAGCCAGATCAACTCATTGAGTGGACAACACTTGTATTTTTTATTTAAAGATGGCTAGATATTGATTTATACGGTGTGGCCCACCTGATGAATAGATGGGGCTGATTTTTGCATTAGGTGATCCATCATGGTGAGGCCAACCTATTGGATAGGTTGGATGCTGCATGCTCTTAACAGGTTGGAAGTTATCCACTGGGTAGACCATAACTTTATCACACACACACACACACACAGAGAAAGGAACTCTCAAGTCCAATCGGTTGGACAGTACACAATTGCTTCGGTTACTGGTGATTAATTAATGTTATTGCCAGTAATAAATAAAGGGAAAAAAAAAAGGTGTTATAAGGGTAATAATATATGCAAGCATGCATGTTTATTTTTCAAGTCATGAAATAACTCCTTTCTACCTAGTATTTATTAACATTAATTCACATTAACAAAATCTAAACTGGTTGTACTTGAGAGTGCCTCACACACATGTGCGCGCGCGCGCACACGCACGCACGCACGCACACACACACACATGCGCATAAAGATAGACACACACACACACAACATACTGCATGGGAATCTGGAATGACAGAACAAAATTCGTGGAGCCAACCCCAATTAGTTGGGATAAGGCTTAGATGATGATGATGATGATGATGATGATGATGATAGTCAAAGCTTTGCATTCAAACTGAGAATTTCTTCATGTTATTGTACTTTTGCAGGATTTCTTCCGTGTCCTTGTTTGGTGGATATTGCCATGTTTTCTTTTGAAAACAGCCCGTGAGATCATTCGCCTCGTATATGTCCACCAGGAGTCATGGTGGCAGACTGTTGGAATTTTTTTAGCTTTGGTTGTGTCATGGACTTATTTGACCACGATCTTTCTATCAGCCTGCAGTTTGTTCTATTTGGTTTGCAATTTGCAATGTATCCACTTTGAGGATTACGGGAAGCTTCTCGAAAGAGATTCGGATGCCCCAAAACTGTTGGAGGAGCACATGCTTCTAAGACATCATCTATCTAAAATTAGCCATAGGTTTCGCATATATCTTCTTTTGGCATTCTTGGTTGTAACAGCTAGTCAGTTTGTGACACTCTTCCACACTACAGGATATCGAGGAATCATCACTTTCATCAACGGTGGGGATTTTGCGGTAAGTACAATGCTGCTACTTGCTTCTCTTTCATAGGTGGTCCAAATTACAGTGTACTGCCCATCCCCCTGATCATCAAACATAAAGTTTGCTGAGATGTTGGATTCTGTATTTGTGGGACCATTGATCTGATGGGCCCCACTGTGGAGGAATGCTCGGAAAATGCAGATTGAAATATCCCAACACTTCAACCTTCTGACTATTTTTCATTGAATGTCGATCATTGCTGTATTGTCCCTTTAATCATCTGTTTTTAGGTAATTTATCAAACCTTTATATCTTCAACATTTCTTCCATCCATGGCAGGGTCCATCAGTTCAATGGTCTAGATTGACAACTGGGTTCCATGTGTACAGAGTCCTCCACACCAGCAAACCTGTAAATCCTGGTGTGCATGGATAGAGAATGGCCCATCTAAATGTTCATGCCTCAATGTTTAATTGCTTTTGTATTGGCAGGTTTGCTCAATTGTAGAGGTTGTTGGCATAATTCTTTGTTTGCATGCTGCCGCAAAAGTTTCCCATAGAGCTCAAGGCATCGCATCGGTTGCATGTCGATGGCATGCTTTGGTAACGTGCAGTTCCACCGATCCATCTCAATTAAGAGCCACAAACAGTGCTGGGAACTTGGAAGCTGATGCACCGTATATGATACCTGTAAATTATTCTGAAAGCGATTTGGAGTCATTGGACAATGTAGCATTGCCAACGAACCTGCAATTCGCTTCTTATATGTCCTCATACCACAAGAGACAAGCCCTTGGTACGTAAACTAAACTTTACAATCTTTTCCATAACCCTTTTTTTTTTCCCGATTTAAAGCGGTGTTGAACTTTGTTTGCTGAAATTCAAGGGAAACTTTTTTCAAAAAGTTTTGTCATCCTCAGATATATATATAATATATATATATATATATATATATATATATATATATATATATATATATATATATATATATTTCCTAGTTTCGTATGGAAAAAGGAAACTGTCTTTGGTGGAAGTTTTCGTTTGATCCAACCGAAAACTTCGATTGGTTTGCTATCATCATTCGCTGTTTCTCATGACAGTCTGAGATAAGTAGATAATTGAAGCTGAATGGAGCTGAAAAGATCCCAATGAAGAGCATCTTGTTGTGCCAGCCACTACATCTTGAAAAACTTAATTAACTTGACAGAATAACATAAGAGTTATGATACAAGGATCCATGGAGTACTCATGTAGGATTGATACAACATCTGGTATGGGGTACATATTGGATATGGCTCAACTGTACCCATACGTGCCCACACCTGAGGCCCATCTCATAACCGTACTCCCAGTAACATTGACGCAAAAGTCCTTTAAATAGTCAAGATATTGAATATGTATTTAGAAAATTTCCTTATACTCCAAACATGATATTTACTGGAGATATTACAAAAGCTTTACGAGATATAAAAATCTTTTTAGTGTACTAAAAAAACATCCCTTTTGTAAAATGGTCTAAAAGCCATCCTTCATTGTATTTGTGCATGTGCGTATTGAGCATAATTTTAGAATTTTGAGGTGCTCAGTGGGATTGACCGGCACTGCATGCTCTAGGCATTAATTGTTCACAAATTACTGTATGTAGTTAGTATGCAAAAGTTGTGTTAATGTGCAATGTGGGGCCTATGCTGTCACTTGTCATGCCAATTGTGTTGTTGTCGTTGAGTTTCTTGCTATTTTGAACAGTCAACTACTTGAGCCTGGCCTTTCATGTTTGTGGGTGCTTTGTCCTTAGTGATTTGCTTGTCAAGTGCCTCTTCATGACCCCACTTTGCTTGCTCACTTTCATGTCATGTAATAGTTGGGCTTGGGGGGTTAATACCAGGTGGGACCATGTTGTGATGTGACGGTTGTCAATGTGAATCTTGGCATTACTGGTTCAAAGATCCTGGGCAAAGGAGGAAGATCAATGCCTAGTGGGTAGTGTTGATCAAGTGCCTTTAATCTAGTGCAGAGAAGCCCCGTCTCGGTTCGACTGGTGTCCCATTCAGTTCGATCGAATTAGGGGTGGATTCTCATATTGCACGCTGTCCACTTTTGCACGTTTTCAGTTCGACCGAGGGTTTGTGAGTTGGTTCCTATCGGTTCGACTGAAGGTCCCATCGGTCCAATCAACGGAATTCGTAAGTGCGGGTTTTGTTTCTAATCTTGTACGGGAGTGTATAAATACCCTCCTAATTGCGATTAGGGTTTAGACCTAAAGAGCAAGAGGGAAGAAATGAGGGTTTTGAAGGGAAAGCTAGGATTTCTACGGGAAGTTGTTCCATCTCTTGTAACCTTCTTCTAATTACAATGGATTGATCGTTGCTTTGTGTCGCCGTTTTTTTTTTTTTCCCGCAAAGGGTTTTCCACGTAAAATCTCATGTGTTCTCTATGTTTGCTTAAATTAGATTTTTCATTCTCTATTGCTTTTTTAATTCGATCTGAAGTTGCTTCAGTGCCCAATAAGTGGTATAAAAGCTTAAGGTTGGGGTATTAGTTTGAATCTAGAAACATGGCATCGAGGGGGATCGAATGTGAAATTCGTGACAAAGTTAACAGGTAAAAATGACTTTTAATTATGGAGGTTGAAGATGAAAGCCTTCTTAGTTCAGCAAAGGTTGCAGTATGCACTTCTTAGGAAAGCGCATCATCCGGAATCTTTTAAGGAAGAGGATTGGGATGAAATTGATCAAAGGGCGATTAGCACAATCCAATTGTGTTTGGTCGATGAAGTCCTTTTTGACGTCATCGATGAGACAACTACCTCAGGCCTATGATCGAAGTTGGAGAGCATCTATATGACGAACTCATTCACCAATTGTCTATATCTGAAGAGACAATTTTACACTCTGAAGATGGTGGAAGGGTCGGATCTCTTTGAGCACATTAACATCTTCAACAAGTTAATTTGTAAGTTGACAAGCGTGGATGTGAACATCAATGAAGAAGACAAAACCCTAATTTAATTGACATCTCTCCCAGAGTCCTACGAGTATCCGATTGATACTATATGTTATGGTAGGGATACCTTGGAGGTCGATACCATTATCTCAGCCCTTTAATCGAAGCATTTAAGAAGGAATAGCGGAGGTGTAGGTACTACGAATGCATTATTTGCTCGGGGAAGACCGTCTGAGCAAGAGAAGGGGAAGTCGCGATCTAGATCCAAGTCGAAAGGCAAAGACAAGTTGAAGTGTTGGAATTGTCAGAGGGTGAGACATATAATGGATTCTCAATATCCCAAAACCCAAAAGGATGAGAAATCAGACGATTCGCCAAAGGAAGCCAATTCAGTGGAATCGGGTGAAGGATCAGGTGATTGTGATGTGTTGTCAGTGTCCAAGATCGGTCACTTTTATCATAAGTGGACTTTGGATATGGGGGCATCGTACCATGTGTCCTCGTCGGAGTTGGTTCACCGCATATAGTGAGTATGATAGCGGCATGGTTCTTATGTTCAATGATCATGCTTGTAAGATGGTCGAAATTGGTTCGGTTCACATAAGGATGTGTGATGGGGTGGAGCATACTCTAACCAATGTGAGACACATTCCGGATTTGAAGATGAATTTGATCTCTCTGGGAGATCTCACTCAAGTGCAAGTTCGCCGATTATGAAGGCATCTTAAAGGTTTCCAAAGGGGCACTCACAGTTACGAAAGCACAGAGGAGCGGAAATCTTTACAAGTTGAGTGAGAATAGTTGCAACGTCTGTAGCAGAGTCCACGTCGACGCATCTGTGGCATCCACGCCTAGGCCACATGAGCGAGCGAGGTATGAAGGTACTTCTCGATCGACGTTTAATTCCTAATTTTAAAAGTTTTGATTTAGATATATGCGAGCATTGTATATATGGGAAACAATCAAGGTTAAGCTTTAAAACCGGGAAGTATGTTAGTAAAGGTCAGTTAGATTATGTGCATTCGGATGTGTAAGGGTCATCGCCTGTTATTTCTGGAGGAGGGTCGTCATTCTTTATTACATTTGTTGAAGACTTCTCTAAGAAGGTTTGGGTTTATTTTTTGAAACATAAATCCGATATGTTTGCCACTTTCAAGATATGGAAAGTGATGGTTGAAAAACAGACAGGGTGGAATGTAAAAGTTTCGATGACAGATAACGGCGGAGAATTTACTTATAGGGAATTTAACCAATACTGTAAGAATGTGGGGATAGTGAATCACAACACAGTGAGGCATACACGAGAGCAGAATGGTGCAGCTGAACATATGAATCAGACTCTTTTGGAAAGGCGTGGAGTATGTTGGGTAATTCTAGGTTGGGCAATGAGCTATCGGCCAAAGTCGTCTCTACAGTTTGCTATTTAGTAAATCAATCTCCCTCTACAACTATTGATTGCAAAATTCCAGAAGAAGTATGAAGTGGTCAGGTAGTTAATTACTCGGAGCTGCTGATATTTGGTTGCGATGTTTACTCTCATGTACCGTCAATTAAGAGAGATAAGCTAGACCAAAGGGCTAAGAAATGTACTTTTGTTGGCTATGGTGATGGGGTGAAATGTTATAGATTGTATGATCGGGTTTCACGGAAAATCATATTTACCCGGGACATCAACTTTAAACATGGAGGTTCCTTGTTTCGGAAGGATCAAAACATGGAAACGGAAAAATCAGTTATTGATGTTGAACCAGACAAGGGTGAAACACTTGAAGAACCTGAACCACAGGTAAAGGTACAGGAAGAGGTGGAGCAGCCACCTATCAGGAGAATTCCACGACGGGGTCGCAAGTTACCATTGAGATATAAGGATGACTCAAACGCTGCATTTGCTCTCATTACAGATGAAGGGATTCGTCTACTTTTCAAGAAGCTCTAGAAGACAGAGATGCAGAGAAGTGGATGGCAGTGATGCATGATGAGATAGACTCTTTGTATAAAAATAAAACGTGGGAGCTAATGGAGCTGCCCATTAGGCGGAAAGCGATCGGTTGCAAGTTGGGAAATAAAAATAATAGGTGTCCAAAAACTAGGTGGTGGAATTTAAAATGAGAGAAAACAATATTATTTATAAATAATTTGATGGAAGAATGAAAGTGGAATGTTGAGGAAGGAGTAAATGTTATGTGGAATGAGATGGTTGGGTGCATTAGGAAAGTATCAAAAGATGTTTTAGGAGTATCTTAGAGGGAGAAGCCAATCATATAAGGCAACTTGGTGGTGGAAAGACGATGTATAAAAAGCTTTTAACGAAAAACGTTTGTGTTTCAAAGCCCATCAAGGGGCTAGAAACAATAAAAAATCTTTAAGAATATAGAAATGCCAAAAAGATTGCTAAGAAACTAGTGAGGCTAAACTCAAGGCTTATGATGATCTTCGCAATAGATTGAGGATGAGAAGGTGAGAAATATGTCTTTAAACTCGCAAAAATGAGATAGTGAAGAGTAGGGACCTAGATCATTCAGATATATTAAGAGCGATGAACAGAGGGTACTGGTGAAGGACAACAAGATCAATGGAAGATAGAGAAGCTATTTTGAGAACTAGTTAAATGACAATCACTCTAAGAGCATAGGAATAGAAGAACCCATGCATCCAACATCAGAGTCCATAGATACTTTCATAGGATAAGGATATCTGAAGTGAAAGAAACTTCGAGAAAGTTGAAAATAGAAAAGGCCCTTGGATCAGTTGTATACCAATAAGGTTTGGAAGCGTATGAGAGATGATGGTTTATTGTGGTGGACAAAGTTGTTCAACAAGATTGTAAGATTGAAGAAAATGCTAGATGAATGGAGGAAAAGTAATGTGGTACCTATTTATAAGTCTAAAGGGGACACACAAAATTGCACTAACTATTGTGGGATTAAACTTAAGAGCCATTATAAAACTTTGGTAAAGAGTGATTGACTAAAGATTAAGGCATGAGACGAACTTATTAGAAAATCAATTTGGTTTCATGCCAGGGAGGTGTATCATTGAAGCCATTTTCCTACTTAGACAATTGATGGATAAATATAGGGAGAGGAGGAAGGATCTTCACATGATCTTTATTAACTTAGAGAAAGCTTACTATAGGGTCCCTAGAGAGTTAATTTGGTGGGTGTTGGGAAAGAAAGGAGTTTCAAGTGGATATATTGATAGGATTAAGGATTTGTTTGAGAGAGTCGTAACAAATGTGAGTACCACTAGTGGAGAGACAAGTGAATTCCCAATTACAATAGGCTTGCACCAGAGGTCTGCATTGAATCCGTACATTTTCGCATTGGTTATGGACGAGTTAACTAGGCATTTGTAGGAAGAGATCCCATGGTGTGTGTTATTTATAGATGACATCATTGATTGACAAGACTGGGGACTACATAAACACAAAGCTAGATTTTTGGAGTGGAGCTTTCGAATTTAAAGGATTTAAAATTAATCAAATGAAAATATTATATGGAGTGCAATTGTAGTAACCATAGAAGTTGGAAAGAGGAATTAGTTAAGATTGCTTACCAAGAAATTTCTCAAAAATGATCACTTTCTATATCTCGGTTGATAATTTCATGAGAGTGGAGAGATTGAGAAGGATGTTGCTCATAGAATTCAAGCCAGGTGGAAGAAGTAGAGATATGCCTTTGGAGTTTTATGTGATCATTGTCCACCCCTCCAACTAAAAGGGAAATTTTATAGGCTGGCTGTAAGACCAGTCATGCTTTGAGACAAAATGTTGGGCAGTTGAGGAACAACATGTTCATGGGATGTGCAGCTGAAATGAGGATGTTGAGATGGATGAGTGGCAAGACAAGGAGGGATAGAATTAGAAACGAATGCATTCAAGGGAATTTAGGAGTAGCACTAATAGGTAATAAGATGGGGGAAAGTAGACTTAGATGGCTTGGTCATGTGCGGTGGAGACTAGGAATTGTGTCGATTAGGAGTGAATTGGAACCAATTGAAGGCTTTAAAAGGAAAAGGGGAAGGCACCAAAGGACATGGGTGGAGGTAGTAAGAAAAGACTTGATGACCTATGGTCTAACTGAAGTTGTGGCCCTTAATAGAGTAGAATGGCAGAAAATAGTTCATGTAGAGGACCCCAATTAGTTGGGATAAGGCTTAGCTGATGAAGATGATGAATAACTTGTTGCCAGAGAAGATGAGATCGAGAGCTACAACTCTCAAAGAGTAAAGACGCCTGTACATTTCCAATCATCACCCAATTCAACCCATAGTGTCTCTTGCATGAGCCCCAAATTTCCAAAATAAAAACTTCTCCAATGTAGAAATTTGCCTAAAAAGGTGACTTTGTAGGCATGTAAAGTTTCTAGCAGCATGATGTAAACCCTTCCTCACCTACGAAATCAGAAAGAGAGAGGAGAAGAGGAAGAAGAAAAGAAAGAGAAATCTCCTCACCTCCACCATCCTAAACCCCTTCTTGCCAATCTCAATATCTTGTGGCCTTTTTTTTTTAATGCACACACCCTCACACCCACACACACCACAATGGGCACTCGAACCTATCACCTTAATGTTGAAACTCTTGTGAGTCTAGTGTTTTAAGTATTCGATGATATCAGCCGAAATATCTCACAATATATCTTGTATCCCACCTGTGCGATACAAAAAGCACAAGTAGTGGGATATATCGCACATGTTCGATTTGATGACATTTTCAATTTTCGATCCTTCTTTTTTCATGTAAATCATGTTAAATCAGTATCATATTGTTACAAATCCATGATTTTTCATGTTTGAGAACTTCGATTTCGAGATTTGGAGGAGATGGGCCAAGTTGCGGAAAACTGAAAAAAAAAAAAAAAAAAAAAAAAAAAAAAAAAAAAAAAAAAAATCAAAATTTTCCAATTTCTCGCAAATCAGTTGCAATTTTTGTGTCCAAATATAAAATCAAACATATATGTAACCTGATCTAGTGATTCTTCTTTTGCTTTTGAGCGTATTGCTTGTGTTTCCACACATATTCTTACATTTATAAATATATGAATAGACTTTGAATATAATTGCATCGATTCATTTAGACAACGCATAGATTAGGACCCCATACAAAGAAAACCTATTATGTGCACTTGTTTTTTGTAATGTTTTGATTTATAAGTGTGTATTGATGTCTTTTTTAACATATCACTGAAGTTTCATTGAAAATTTCGACCAATTTCCCAATGTTTTCCCATGTTTCCAACAATAGTGATACATTATGTGATACAACCGATATATCCCATGCAATAACTGATACATATCCGTATCCCAATTGTGTGATACATAATGCGATAGTGATATTTCGAACACTGACCACCACTAAGCCATGAGTAGGGACCCTTTTTTATTGCCTATCTTTTCATCAACCTCCCCCTTTAAAATTTGTAGAAAAGCTAGATGTTACTTCCTAATAACTAGAAGCCAAGATATTCTTAACCATCTTTGTTGAAAATATTTTCCCTACGCCAAATAAATTCCTCTTGAGAGATCCATCCTTAGTACAGAAAAAAAAAAAAAAAAAAAAAAAAAAAAGGAATTCTAGGGAACTCATTTGGAAGATGGATTCTCGTCCATATAAAGAACAGTATATGTCATCATTGCCTTGATCACCTCATTGTTGACCCTTCCCATACTTGCCCAAGTTACTCTTTTTCTCATGACAAATGGCGTATTGGCTGCTCTACCTGAGTCTAAACTGAAAACGCACTGTACTATATGATTCAACCTAATTGAGACCTTATAAATTGCAAAAGGAAACAGGATTATTTATGCCATCGATCATTAATCTATCCTTCATTCTGTTGATGAATACAATATGTCCCACCTTTATCATGATGCAGTTGACAACCTCAACTTCTGTTTTCTCGTGTTCATTTTGCCTCAACATGAACTGATGTTTCATCATGCCTCTAATGATTGAACCATGCAATCCCCATAGTATTGAGTTAGAGATCATGGATACACACCTTGGGTCGTGACCATCGGCAAACTGGTAATACATTCATACCTTATGATATTGCCCATATATCATAGCTAGGAAGATTTCAAATCTTTACAAATTTGGATAAGCACACAATGAAGATCATCCAGTTCACATCGACCATGTGAAACAGCGGAAAGAGGCCCCTTTTCTGAAAAGCTTAATAACAAGGTTACATATACAATGATTAAAAAAAAAAGTAGGGTGGTGGACAACTGATTGAGACTACCCCATACAACAACTACCCTTATTTACTCTCACAACCCCCTCAAAGTTAAGATGCCTGTACAGAATGCGTGAGAGTTGCTCAAAAGATATTTAACTTGTGTCAAAGTGCAAGACTTCGTGAAGAAGTCAGATATCTGATTATCAAAGAAGATGGTAGAGTGAAGATTATGTCCTGGCCTGATATTACTGACTGACAAAATGACAATCTCAATGTCCTTGGTCCTTTCATAAGATACAACCTGGCTTAGTATTATCAATTTGAATTGCACTCTTATTATCACAATAGAATGCAGTCAGGGACAAGATGTTTAAGCCCATATCTGCTAGAAGTTAATGGAGCCAAACTATCTCTATGTAGTGTTAGCCACAGCTATATTCTGCTTCATTTGCTGATTGTGTACAATTGCAGCTTGCTTCTTCCATTTCTATGAAATAATTTAATGTCCTAGGAAAATGCAAAATCTAATAGTAGCAACCCAGCCAACATCTACATAAGCTCGAATTTGCAATCGAGCAGAGGAAGATAGTAGAAATACCTGATTTAGAGATGCTCTCAAATATATGATAATTAACTGATTATAAGTCAAACTGACTAATGATATGTATGTTATAAGTAATGTCCGGTTTGGATATAGTAAGATACTCAAAGACTACCAATTGTCAAAGACTACCAAACAATTGGTGGTACAAAGTGGAATCAGATAAAGGTTCACCATTAGCCGGTCATAGCTTCACAATAAGCTCAATAGGTGCATCAACAGTTTTTCTGTTAGATGTTCGTAGTAAATAAGATCCTAAACATTCTTAAGTTAAACAAGTGATTAAGCAACCTCAAGGCAAAGTGATGAAGAATCCCAAGAACCTTCATCTCAGACTTCCGGTGAAGCTGCTTCTAACTTCATGAATTCTATAATTATCCTTGGTGATGATCTTATCATCCACATACAATAGTAAAAATGACTTTACCTATAGAGGAAAGAGGGAATGAATAAGGCCAAATCGTGCTCAGTGTGACTAAAATCAGAAGTGGTAATAGAGTACTAAACTACTCAAAAACCAACCTCTCGAGACTTGTTTGAGACCATATAAAAGCACAACACAAGGGACAAAATGTTAAGAGCGGTGTTGACCAAGAGGAAGTACCATATAAACCTCTCATGTAAATCACCATTTAGGAAGGCATTCTTCAAATCCGTTTCAAAGATCTGCTAGTCTGATTTGTTGACCTCTTGGCCTGCCTGCAGTATGCTCATCCAGCCGGGGGGCTCACACCATGGTGTGGAGGGTGCACAGCTCTGGTTGATTCTTTTTTTTTTTTTTTTTTGAACAATAGCTCTGGTTGATTCTTGGTTACACATGCAACACATGTTTAGAATAACCAAGGATAGCTCTGGTTGATTTAGCTCTGGTTGATTCTTGGTCAAGTCCTTCGACAATAATCCGGCACAAAGATTCAGTGAGTCAAGGGGGGCATGCGTATCGTTTTTGGTTTTATGGTGTGCCACCAAAAGTAGCAGCTTTCACTTGGTTGGTGGGTAGAAAGAGGGTTTTGATGAAAGATGACCTCTAGAAGAGATCCTTGGTTATTCTAAACATGTGTTGCATGTGTAATCAAGACGTTGAATCCGTCGACCACTTGTTCATCTTCAGCCCATTTACGATTAAGGCATGGGACTATTTCATAGCCACTTCTGCGGAGCATTTGGTCATCCTGGGCTCAGTTCGGGACCTTCTGTGGGCGTGGCACGGCGACACAAGGGAGAAGAAAGACTGATCCAGTTGGCTCTTGACATTGCCGTTGTTATGGTGGGTGATTTGGGGAGAAAGGAATAGTAGGTGTTTCCGGAATTCCTCTCGCTAGGTTGAGGCAGTTATGGAGGCGATCAAAGTGTTGGTTTCCGAATGGAAACTTTTTAGTTGTAATCGCTTGTAAGTAGTGTTTGAAGTATCCGTACCACTACAAGCTTCACTGGCCAGGGATACAGAAACAATATTGATATTGCCGATAATATCGCTGATAACTGGAAATGTAGGGAAACATGGGAAAAACGGTGGAATTTCCAGTGAAACTTTAGGAGATGTTAAAATATACATATTTGCATATTTAGAAATAAAAAAATTGCAAAAAAAAAAAAGCATACATAACAAGTTTCCATTTAATGGGGCCTTAATAGCATGTGTTATTGTAAGAAATCAATCCAACCATCCCATCCAACCTATTTAACCATCCAACCTTCCATCCAAATATCCATTGATATTGCAAAATATCAACAACACATGATATTTTACCAAGAAATCACAAACAATTGAAAAGGAAACCAAATATTGTGGTCTCAATATCGCGCAGGTCGCAATATTGCGCATATTGCGATATCGATAATATCAAGATATTATCAATGACAAGTTAAACACTACAAACAACCATGTGCCCATGAAAAAAAAATTTTGAAATAAATTTTTTTCTAATAAACAAAATTCTGATGATATCAATACGTTGGTGATATTATTGAAATATCATCGATACACTTATGATAAAAGCATTACCTAGAATTTACATAGTTGAAAATATTGGCAATACATTGGTGATATTGATGCATTGGCAATACAAGCGACACCTAGAATTTACATAGTCGAAAATATTGGCAATTACATTAGCAATATATCAATTTGTCCGACAAAAAAAAAAAGTGAAACCCCCTTTCTGCAATTTTCACTCATTGATTCGCTCATCATTAAGACGAGATATGCCTCACTAACACTAAGCCAGGAAATTCAGAAATGATAGAATTTTTTTTTTTTTTTGATTGATTCAAAAAGGTGATGTAGAACTTGTAAATCTGGGAAGGGATTGACAAGTAATTGAAAAGATTCTTTTTTTTCTATAAGAATTCAGTTCAGGGCACAAGTCGAATCCTTCATCACATGATTCGATGAAATATTTTGGATCTATGTTGGATTGGTACATGTATCAATCAAGTGAATCTCAACGTTGGCCATGCATACATTGCTAATACCTGAAATTTCTGATACTACCAGCGTTATCGGTATCGCTGAGCTGGAGATAAAGATAATATCAGAGATAATTCGAACACTGCTTGTAAGCTTGTAGCCTTTGTGGTGACCGGCTGGTTCCCCTTTTTGTATTCATTGCCTGCTTCTTTTGCAGGCTTTAACAAAATTTTCCATTACTTTACAAAAAAAAGAAAGAAGATCTACCAGTCTAATAGCAGTGACAACAATTGGAGTGCAAACAGATGTCGTTTTTGTTGCAGCAGCAAAGATCTCGTCATAATTGACTCCGTACTCTTGCTTTTTATCATTTGCAATCAAATGAGCTTACCTCTCAAGAGTGCCATGAGAATTGCTCTTGACCTTATATATTCATTTGCACACTTGCTTTCTTTCTCTCAGGAAGAGAAACTAAGTCCCAGGTATGTGTCTGTTCTAGCGCTACAAGGTCCTTTGTCATTATCTACTGCTAAGGAATGGTAGATGCCTTGCAAAAGCTCAGAGGTTGGTCCTAGGAATGAACTGATGCAATAAAAGACTTAAATTGATGTGAGGACTTAATGCAAACAAATCGTCCATATTAAGAGATTGACGATCACACAGAATATTGACATGACTCGTTGATTGTAATCAACCTATGCAATAGACTATTAAATAGTGCTTGATTGGAATAAACATATGTAATAGTCTATTACATTGCGCATGTGGGAGCTTTGTTCTCTCATTGCTAGTCCCAAGCCCAGATAAAGGAGGGTTGCATCAAAGCTGGCAACCAGTTTCAAACTTATGCGATAACGTCCATCATGAATTGAAACAATATGACACTTGATGACCTATGGTCTAGCTGACATTGTGGTCCTTGATAGAGTCGAATGGTGGAACAGGATTCACGTAGCCGACCCCAATTAATGGGATGAGGCTTAGATGATGATGATGATCACGCAAAATATCTCAAGCACAATTGACCTTGTAAAATCTTAGTTGTAAACCCGCCATCCCATTCATTCTCAACATGCCACTAAATTTACCAATAGATTCATCTTGGCTGTCAGTACTGGGTTCACTTCTTGCAATCCAATATTTGTCCTTCTAGTTAATTTATTTTTTACTCTTTTGTTTTCACGATAGCACCTAGAGGTTAGTCAGGCTTGTACCATTGTGGATATTTGAAGGTATTATCCAGTGTTTCAAATAGTGCTCATAGTGTACTCTACATAGCGTAGTGTAGCCATTGCACTACGTAGTGTAGCTAAATAGTGTAAATCCCCTATAGCGTACGCTACAAGAGTCGTAGCGTACGCTACAGCTATGTAGTGTGTAGTGTTCGTAGCATACGCTATAATGTTTTTTTTTCTTAGAAGTTTTGTTTGTTAGAATTTGCGTAAATTAAATAATAATAATAATAATAATAATAATAATAATAATAATAATAATAACTTAAAGTTAAACGAAACCTTTCTTTGTTTATTTCACTTAAAGTGATGGTGATCCTTTGTTAAAGTTGGTGTGAAACTTGCACGCTAAAAAACCTTTAAAACTAAACTTTAAATAAAAAAGGGATTTCGAAAACCCCTCTTTGTATCGATGACATATGTCTCCATACTCTTAACCTATGGGATTTTTATTTCTTTTCACACTTGTGAGTTATGACTTGTGGTTTTCCATTAGATATTATTAATTGAAGTGGTTTGCTTAGAGAGTAGTTGATGTGAAAATTATTTGATTTGGTTTATGACTTTATATATGTAGATTGGCTTTGATAAATGATAATTAATGACTTGTTTGAATATGCTTATACTTGAAAAAATGAATCATCTTTTATGTATTTTTATACTTTTTGCTTCTTCTTTTTTTCCTTACTATTTACATATCATGTTTTTAAATTAAAAAAATAGTATCATGTAGCTTACGCTATTTACACTACATGCTACAAAGGGCTGAATGCTACGCAATACACTATTGCTATTTAAAACACTATGTCCATCCATGTTGGGGCCCACCATATAAATATCTGGATCACCAACCTGTGGGCCACAGTTCTATTGATTGAGGGGCTAAGGAGTAAGGACACCATACATTATAATTTTCTGATGATCAAATA
This sequence comes from Magnolia officinalis, assembly GCA_021015155.1. NCBI lineage: Eukaryota > Viridiplantae > Streptophyta > Magnoliopsida > Magnoliales > Magnoliaceae > Magnolia > Magnolia officinalis. The sequence continues at coordinate 76,830,871 of JAJHSJ010000005.1, read as the reverse complement.
ATCCATCCTTGCTCCTAAGGGTACAAAATATCCTCTATTTTCTAGTTATTAAAGGATTTAACTTAAAATATTGAAAACTTCCTTAAATGTTCTTGCGATGAGATTGCCCTTAAGGCATGGAGGTATTACAAAGAGCAGTGTCTCTCTATGTTGATTACTAACATATCAAGGCACTCATCTATTCTACATACATTAGAACCATTGGTTAGGTCATGCTAGTAGTGCTTTTCCGTGTAAATTGTGCACCAAAAACTTGTTGATGTTCAATAATAGGTCCAAATCAGGATACATCAATGCTTCCTAGTTGCCATCTAGGCAAATGTGCAGAAATATCTCTCTTACGATAATACAAGGGTTAGACTCCAGGTGCTTTTTCGATGATACCGTTAAAAAAAATGCATTTTAGTCGAAGTACTAAATTGTTGCAACGTATACATGCATGCAAATCCATGACATCAAAATTATGGGCCCTGTTTTAAATGGAACCGGATAATTACATTATTGATGGGATGACCTAACCTCTAGATTGGTGTTCCAAATGGATACTTCGATGGTAAATGGTCAGCAGTCCAAATTCAACTGGTGAAATATGGTTATGACCATCATGTGAGTGTGATTTGGCTTATGCTGCATCCACAATGGAGCACACAATTTTTATGCCAATGCCAAAGCAGGACCGATGACGGTCGGCAGTGTTTCTGAGTTGGAGCGTGCATGTATGCCACGTGAACAGTAGATGAGCTGCCACAATTTAGTTTTTATGCTAAACACAAAGTGAAAGTCTGACCAGTAATATGGTAACTGTTGGAAACTGTATCCACCTTGATGCATCAATTCCGTTGTTGTAATGAACATATATTGCTTTGATTTTACAGTTTAGTACATTATTATTGGCTTATTTAGATTTAGTCACCTTATATCTGTTTTCACTTTCCATGTTCTATGCTTTATCTCACTTCCTGTCTCATGTGTGTGTTTTTTGAACTATGCAGTAATGTATTTGCAGTCCAATCCTGGTGGTCTTTCTATCTTTGGATGGACGGTCGATCGTGCATTGGTCAACACCATCTTTTTCATTGAGCTCTCTCTCGCTCTCTTTGTACTTGGGAAAACCATAGTTTTTTCTTCGAAGTGATTATACTATGATTGCCTCAGCTTCCACCCCCATAATAATGATTCAGTTACCCGTTCAACAACTACAATTCAAAAGCAGTTTTGGTTCATGTTTTTGTCATCCTGCAGGGAAAAAAATAATAGTAAGAACACCCATCAGCCTTAGCGGGCTGCAGATTGATTTCCCTTATATACCATATGATACCCCAACCATTTGGAATAGGTGAAATACCCATGTACAATGCGTGAATGCACGCCGTATCACACCATGTTTGGGTAATTTTGCCTTACCACTGTATGCTAGACGTGTCTTTTGCCAAACTGAACCTTTGAGGTTGGAAAGAAAACATCTGAGCTTTTGACTTTTACCTGGTGAGTTCTCATCTTTTGGGCCTTTATGTCTGTAGATGTGTGAATGTATAGTAGTTTTTTTTCCCCTGTTTGTACAGACAGTTTTGCAACCTTGTGTTGTTCATAAAGGAATGATACATCTTCCTGTGCATTTCCTTATTATTGCTGTGATTGTTGGAACTTAAAAGAGTTTTGCACAGCCACATAACCTCGCCATGGTGCCACAGGTGCCATCTCGGCACTGTTGTGGACTTCCAAGCTGTGTATCAGATGGAGCTGGTTTTGTAAGTTTTTTCCTTTATTGTTAAGACAGATTTTATCAAGCAAAAACTACCAAATGGGAAAAAGATAACCCAGGTGGAAACCCCAACCTCGCAAAGAGCTCCTTTCCAACTCACTCCATATTTTAACATGAGAACAACCTGCAAATTCCTGAAGAGAAACAACCCTAGTGGATCTAAAAAGCTTAACATTGTCCGCCACGAAGAGTAACCAACTTCGAATAATTAGAACGTTTGTTTATTCCTATCCTTCAATCACCCAAAAAATTCTAAGGTGCTAAGACTCCATAGCTTCCTTACCTTAGCTGTCCGAAGTGCTGAGATTTCCATAGCTTCCTAACCTCAACTCTGAGGAGCACCCTCTCTCCAAGCCAAAAGGAGAGTAGAGGTCGATGCTAGTAAAGACCAAACAAATCAAATTTTGATGCAGCATATTTACAAACCCACAACTGTATCAATTCACATATTTATCTTTCCATGCACCATTGATTTTTTGCCTGGATCTCTAATCCCAAGCAATTAAATTCTTGTAAAGTAGAAATCCCACACACACATAGCGAGGAGGCTGCTAACCACTTCCCTCTTTGTAACCAAGATCTTCATGCGGGGCCATACATTGTCAAATCACATACATTATCCAAATGTCGACCGTTTAGGTCACGTGGCTCTGTGAACTCTTTAACTCTGTAGATCCAAGATTGTTAGGCTACTAATGACTCTCCCTAATCATTCCTTTCAACCGTGTTCTCTTCCAATGCGCCCTTTGGTTCGTTTCGACAAACATGGTCACCTTCCTCCAAACTTTTCTTCTCCCGCAAATCGTCAACGCCATTTCCATAGAAAATCATGATTTACAAACCTCATTCCATATATGGCATTTACATGTCTCTCCCAAACGTTGCCAAAAGAACTCTTTCCCAATCTCTCCACTTGTTAATTACACACTAGGAACAATGAATAAGAACATATAGAAGATGAGCATAACAGGCATAGCTGCTTTGATCAGAGTGGTGTGACCGACCGATAGAGGTAACCGCCCTTTCCAAATTGAAAGACAGCATTACACCACAAGGACTTTTAAGAAGGTTCACTGATACATGGCAGCATTGCAAGGTACTTGGGTAGGAAGAGATCCTGCCTTGCAGCCAAAACCCTAGCAGCATTCCAAGGTACTTTGGTAGGAAGAGATCCCTGCCTTTCAGCCAAAACCCTTACCAACTCCACCTCTTTGGCATTCATATTCACATCCTTTGAGAGATTAATTTGAGACCAGAGGCTGTCTCAAAGCATCAAAGAATGCTTTTTAGGTTAGCTACCTATTAAAGATTCATACATGTTATCTGTAAAAGCTCAAATGAGATATTTCGATATCCAACCACTTAACCTTGAATCCCCTAATCAAGCTTTCTAGATTAGCCTTATCAAGCATTTTACTTAAAGCCTCTGCAATGACCACAAACAGCAAAGAAGAGAAGGGGTTCGTCTACCTCAAATTGCTAGAGCACCTGAATAACCTTTTGAAGGGCCATTTACCAAAAATGAAATCTTGCCGAAGACGAGCATTACTTAGATTCCAACCATTCTGCTTAATGCTAAAACCCATTTTCTTTAAGCATATAATAGGAAATGCCAATTTACATTGCCATACACTTTGTCGAGATCGATTTATGGCACCAATCAAGGCATTCATAGGTAGCTAAGATTACGTCGAGGTCAACCCATGAAAAATGCCACTTCCGAGGTGAGATGGGAGGCTAGAAATAATTCTTATTCTCAACTCAAGTACTTCGCCCAAATTTTGTACCTTCTACAGATCAACCTGAAGGACAAAAAATTCTTTCTTCGAGATAAAAGCAATGAAGAACACAACCATATCTGTCTAGATATAACCCTCTGAGAGAATTTAATAAAAGCTCATTGAATCTGCTTTAATATTCTCTTAGAGTGTTTTAAACAAAACAAAGGGATAGCCATCAAGACCCGAAACCTTGTCCCGCCCTGGAGATCGACCATCATCTTGATTCTTCCACTTTGGCCGCCCATTTCCAGAAAAAAGTTGCATTTTCTTTGCTAAGCTAATCAAGCTTGTGATTGTCTAATAATGGCCTTCTGCATTCCTCTTTCATGTACTTCTTACGATAGTCCATGATATCGTGTCACATTAGTCATGTGGGTTTTCAAGCTCTGACACTTCAATTTCCAACTTTTGAATGCAATTAACCCTTCTATTGTGTTAGCCATGGGATGAAAGAATTTTGTGTTTTTATCTTATTTATTGAGCCAATGGCTCGAGGTTTTTTACACCATATGATTTCTTCTTCTTTCACTTTCTTTTGTTAGAAATCTAGATTTTGCTTGTGGCCCTTTTGGTTATCAAACAAAGTGCCACTTTTTCCTTTTTTCCTTCCTATTGATATCCTCTTTTTCAAGTAGTACATTTTGTTGTGAAAAATATCGATTAAAAAATATTTTAAACTATATATGTGTGCGTGTGTGTGTGCGCGTGTGTAAAATTGTTTAAAATTTTTGGTTTTTTTGGTGTTTTGGGAATAGTCCCGTATTGGAAAGGAGAGAAGAAAATTCATGATTTATATATAAGGTGTGGAGTACCTTATTATTTGCTTGGTGGATCTGTGGAGTACTAAAACTTGCGTATTTCAGTGTGAAGTACTGGAATTCGCACCAGAACACCCCCGCCCACACATGGGCTCGGTGCGAGGGCATGGGCATGGGCATGTAAAGCAGTGTGGTTGTAGAGGCGCTAGTGGTGCACTTTGCACTTCGTATTGGGTCGTTCTCTCACGACCTTAGGCGAACCGATGCGACAGATGCTTTGGGTCAGGCAGTTGAAGTGTTGTGGACGAGTGATCTAAATGAGACCAATCAATCTTTTTATAGAGGCTGAAAACTAGCCTTTTGAGAAGGATGTAACTACCTATGCAGTATTAAACCAAACCATGCAGAAACTGTTGCATGTGGTTAGCCCAACTATCATAAAACGGCTAGCCAATGAGTCTAAACAGCTAGCATGTAGTAGCTGGTTGTCCCACATGCATAATGGTCAGAAACTACCAAATAACAGTTGGTTTCTCTCCAACAGGTATAAACGGTCATATGGAGTTATGACTCTAGACCAAAATGGCCAACAATCCTGGCTTATATAAACAGTGCCTGAGTAGTTCATTGGATAATCATCAACTACTCGAACCACTCTCACATACGACCCAACAAGAAGAGCAACAGTGACTTCTAATCAAATCAGCAAGGTTCAATACAAACCTTAGCCACCAGTCCTCAGGAAATAGACCAACACTGTTGTCTAAACTAGCTACAATTTTCTAATCTTTTTTTTTTTTTTTATCTAGGATTTTATTTTGTTTATCTTCCAGAAAAAATTATGTACACAGATTTCCATTCATGGTTTTTCATGTTCGTTGAACATAGAACCACATACAGGCTCGTCGTGTCCTAGAAGCTATTTGCCTGCAACCTATCAGCATTCTCGATAACATTTGAAAATGGGCAAATAACGCTTTAAGGACAGCATGATCACATGTGCTTTAGTCTGTCCTTAACATTTCAATTTCTTTATTATTTTACAGAAATTATAAATATGTAATTTATTTTAACAGATTCGCTATAAGATTTTCAAACTCTAGAGTCATGTAAACGTAGAAGAAAATAGACAAGAGGAGGAAAAGAGATGGGAAAAAGCAACTGGAGAGAGAGAAAGCTAGGGTTGTATGACCCTACTCTCTCCCTTTTTATATTAAGTCAAAAAAATAAAAAGGGATTTTTTTTTTTTCTTACATAAACCCGTGGGATCGTCGGATCACCATAAGACACTCCCTTGAAAAGTTACTTTCTAATCTTGCACGTGCTTTTTGGAGTTTTTTTTTTTTAAAAAAAACTTTTTTGGGGATAAAAATGTCTTTGCATTGAGACTTCACCTTGATGTATGATGTCAACCTTCTCCGCCCCACCTTTGCAACCTTCTTAGGGCGCACATTGATGTTTATTTTTCATCCTACTTGCTCATAAGGTCACACCTATTTGGATGAAGGGAAACACAAATATTAGCTTGATTGAAAACTTCTGCGGCCCTAAGAAGTTTTCAACAGTATGCATTCAATTTCCATTGCTCCCTGTTGTATGGTCCACTTAAACTTTGGATATGCTTTAATTTTGAGCTCATGCCCTAAAATTAACCAGCAAAACGGATGGACAGCATGATAAGACACATACATCACGGTGGGCCCTACAGAGCCATCACACCATGGTAAAGGGTGGTAAGTGACCCACTATACAATCCTAGTTTGAAGGCGAAACGACACTTTCACCTTTGGAGGGAAAAACCTTTGTTGATACCTTTGGTGGACCCAGATTATACTCTCCGACAAACTTTCTTCTTTTATGTCTAATATCTGACATTCTGACCACTCTGGCAACTCTTCTCTAGCAAACCCTTCTTTGACAACTACTCAGGCAACTCTCTCGCGTTCTAACTACTTTCACGGTAAAAGTAAGTAAGAAGGTTTAAAGGGAAAAAAAAAAAAAATAACTAAACCATGTACCTTCAACTAAGAATAAACCCTAACCCAAAAACATCCTTATGAACTGAGAAACTGACATCGTCGCTATGCCTTTTAATAAGATCACAAAAACATGGATGAAAGGGAAAACACAAATATAACCTTGATCCAAAACTTCTGTGGCCCTCAAGAATTTTTCAACCCTAGATTTTCAATTCACACTGTTTCCCATGGTGTGGTCCATTGGAAAATTATATATGATTTATTTTTCGTACCAGTGCCTAAAGTTATGTGGTAAAATGGATGAAAGGAGTGGATAAAATATATAAATCATGGTGGACCCCACAGAGCTTACTCAGGACGCTTAGCCTACTGAGTTAGTACGCAATCCGCTTCAGCCTTTAAGGGGGTGAGAGTAAAGGGTTTAAGGTTTAGGTTGCTATGCTAGAGCAAAGCACAATGTCGCGATCAAAGAAATTCACAATAGCGATTGTGGTCAGTATAAATTCACAATGGCAGTCAGTTTTATTTTTGTTTTGTATTTTTTTTTTTGTTTGTTTGTTAATAATTTCTCTACCATTTATTGAAGTAATGAAAGATGTTCCTCCAACTATGGAGTACGTGGAAGCCTAACTATCAGCGAAATGTTTTGTACAGTTTCCTGAAGACTTTGAATTTATTATTTTTTTATTTTTTACAAACACCCAACTGGAAGAGGACTGTTTAGGAAATCTTGCTTTGGTTATTTATTAGACCTTTCTGAAAATTTTAAATTTCTCGTATTGCTAACCCACCTTCTCCACTGGCACATTGGTAACCTGAAATTTGACATCCAAGCTACCATTTAAGGTTTACTAAGATAGACTTCACCCTAATAACGAGGCTTCCTCTCACCTGTTGTAATCTTAGTAGTGGGTAGGGGTGTACATCGAGTCGAACCGAGTTGAGTTGGCCTTAGCTCGACTCGGCTCGGCCACTAGCTGACCTCAGCTCGAACTCGACTCGGCTCGGTCCTTGAGCCTAACTAGCCAGCTCGACTCGATTCAGTTAGCAGCTCGAGCCAGTTCGAGCCGAGTTCACCTATGCATAGAGGTGTACATGAGTCAATTTGAGTCGAGCTTTGCCCAGCTCAGCTCAGCCAGCAAAATACCTCAGCTCAAACTCGGCTCGGCTCGGTCATCGAGCCTGGATTGGCAGCTTGGCTCGGGTCGGTCAGCAACTCAATCCAGTTCGAGCCGAGTTTGAGTTCGAGTTTTCGAGTGGGGTCTGACTGTCCAATTGGGCCATAGCCACCAAGCCAATGGTCGGGTGGGGTCCTCTAATCAGACGGATGTTGGAGAACAGAGAGATGAGGAGAGGAGTAGAGGAGAGTACCTTTCAGTTGTCGGTCGTTTAGGCGGACGCTGGAAAATAGAGAGAGAGTATAGGAGAGTACCCGTCAGTCGTCGTTCGGGCACTGGAGAACGGCGAGAAAGACAAGAGAGGAGAGTGGTCGTCCGTCGCCATTTGGACGCTGGAGAACGGCGAGAGAGAGAGAGAGAGAGAGAGAGAGAGAGAGATTGATAGGGTCTGGGTCGGGCGCTGCAGCTGGACGGCTAGAGTAGGTTAGAGTTTTTAGGGTCAAGCGCTAGAAAACGGCCAAGACTCGAGTGGGTTAGGGTTTTTTTTAATGTTTTAAAATATATATACCTAGTCGAAAAATCGAGTCGAGCCGAACCAAGTCGAACGAGTCGGGTTCGAGCTTAAGACCGAGTCGAGTTTAGTCGAGCTTGGTCCAACTCGGACTCGACTCGAAATTTTTCGAGCTCAATAAAACTGGCTTGACTCGGCTTGAACACAATTTCGATCCGAGTCGAGGCAAGCTTTTCCAAGTCGATTCGAGCGACCTAACCGAGCTAACTCAGTTCGTGTACAACTTTACCTATGCAACATTTTCACAAACACATGGACTGCACCTTCAAATTCTCACTAACCGTGTGACCCACCTTCATGTATACTCTGCATATCCACGCCATCCATCAATTTTTATACATCATTCCAATGTATGATCCCAAAAATAAAGTAGATCCAAATTTTAAGTGGACCACACCACAGAAAAAGAGTAGCATTGAATACCCACCATTAAAAACTTCTCAGGGCCTATCATAATGTTTTTTTAACCATCCAATGATAAGGTCATGCTGACATGGATAAAGGGAAAACACAAATATCAACTTGATCCAAAACTTTTACAGCCCCTAAGAAGTTTATAATAGTCAATCACCACTATTTACAGTGGTATGGTCCACAACATTTTATGTGTATAATGTCAGCATTACTAGGATTAATTACGACCTTAAATTATGCTGCCCCACTACATCGGACGCGGATTAGCTACCGAAGTGACGTCACTACGTTATGTGAGCCCAACCATGATGTATGTGTTTTATCCACACCATCCATCCATTTGGAGAGATCATTTTATCGCACGAGACAAAGAATGAGGCAGATCTAAAGATCAAGTGGACCCCACCATAGAAAAAAGTAGGGATTAAACACCTACCCGTAAAAACATCTTAAGGCCATAGAAGTTTTCGATCAAGCTGATGTTTGTGTTTTTCCTTTGGTTCATGCCCTAAAATGATCTCTCCAAAGGGATGAACACACTTTTTTTTTTGTTAGCTTGTTAGTACACCCACTGTCAGTTCACACTTCACTGTTAGCCACCCCTACTAGGGATCGATACCAAGACCTCAGTGTTGAAACGAGGTATCTTTCACTCGGTCTACCACTTGAGCTATGGATCAGGGTGTAGCATTAACTACCACCTTAAATTACGCCTGATATTAGTGTTTCGGGTGTTTTGGAAACAAGTATCACATGGACTCCCACTCTTGAATTTTTTTTGGCCTACTCTGATACGTGTGTGAGATCCACTCAGACCATTAGATGTGTAATCAAGTAATAAGCCTACAACCAATAAATCAGGCTAACACGTGATTCAGATGGGCCACACCAAAGAGAATAATTAGGAGAGAGACATCCACCCTTGATTTTTACGGGGCCCATCATAATGAAACTGTGAAATCTATTCCAACATTAGATGTCACATCAAAAGTAAGCCTAGGTCCCAAAAATAAGGTTCATATATGTGAGAAATTGTTTGGAGGGTGAACCTTTCCATGTACACTAATTTCAATGGTGTGGTCCTCTTGAACAAAGGATGGGGATAATTTTTGAGATCTTGATCTAAGGTGGAGTGACATACATGATGGTTGGGGTTGATTTTACATTAACACCATGATGGCACCCGCCCAAGCCGTGGCCACTTTTCCATGCTAAAATCAAATTAGTGTGCAGTGAAAGCATTTAATTACATTAATTAAGAAGAAAGTTTTCATTAAATGCATAGCTAGTTGGACAAAAATGTAATGTCCAACTAGTTGTGTGCGAGTATTACTATATATATATATATATATATATATATATATTATATATATATATATATATGAGAAATGCTCACACACAACTAGTTGGACCATTCAAATTGGTCCAACTAGTTGTGCATTAAATGTTAACATTTTATATTTTCATCCACATGTAATGTGTTAGACCCTTAACCTGGTATCCGTTCTATTCCGTTAAGTCCCGCGGTCCTTCCGGTCGAATTCCGGCGACCCGCAACTTGTAGGTAGCGTTTGCGATCATCCCTAAGTTCCGTCCTATAAACCCGAACCAATTCGACTCGAAACCTATGTCAATGTGACCGCATCATCGTCACGGTTACAACAGCGCATCTCGTGCGTCAATCCGATTTGTAGATCAAAAGTTGTAGGCCGCGCATCATTTGGACCGTTGATCGTGATTGTAGGACCCACCTATTGCACGTACATGTTTTCCTAGGTGGACCCACCCTAGTTGCATTATTTCCAATGAGAGCTACCTATAGCCTAGCCTACCTATGATAGCCTAGCCTAGCAATTATGGATTTTCTTCCCAAAAAGTCATCATGAGCTTTCTTCCTAAAAAGCAATGATTTCCTTACATTGCTATGATGAGTTCTCTACAACACTCCATCTTCTTCTCATTTCCTTCATTTCTCTCCTCTAGCAAACCAAGAGAAAGCCCTTGGATGTCCATGAGAACCCATTCCTCCATCCCCTTCCAAGCTAGATCTCTCCCAATCTAACCCTCAAAAACCCATCCCAACCATTAAAACTTCACCATTGGAGCTATAGAACCCAAGTGTAGAAGGAAGATAAGCTTTGAGGTGGGTGCTCTTCTAAGTGTAGTTCTTCCACTTTTCTTGCATGGATCTTTCTTGGGAGTGTGTAGGACCTACCAATTCATGGTGGAGATCCTACATGATTCCATGAGTGTGGCCAATGGCCCACTTTGTGCATGTATGTTGCCATGATGGGGTCATTCTCCATGGACCCTATCATGATGTTTTTCTTTTGAGTCATGGTTTGTTGGGTCATCTAGCCCCTAGATGGCATGGTGGGGATGACATCCCCACCTCAGATTTTTTATGTAAAGAGTTCATGCATGCATGACCCATTGATGTATGGTTTGGATTGTTGGAGGACTCATAGTGGCGGAGTCCTCCCATGGTCGTGATTCTCTTCTTCTCTCTTTCTCTTTCCTTTCCTCTCTCTTTTCCCCTGATGACGTGGCCCACCTAGTGTAAGACCCGTATCCTAGCCCGTACCATTCCATAAGCTTCCACGATCCTCCCGGTCGAATTCCGGCGACCTGCGATCTGTTATCGGCGTTTGCGCGCGATCCTGAGTCGTGTCTCGTATATAAGAGTCGGCTCGACTCGAAACTTGTACCATTGTGACTGCGCCGTCACCGCGGTTCCGATGTAGCGTCTCGTGCGCAGAGGCGATACCCGAACCAGGAGATATGGGCTTGCGTTCAGTTCGAGGAAAACGACGCGCAAGAGAATCTCTACCAAATGTCAAATCAATCCCATCAATCAATCAAAGTACTCAACCCATCAAGTCAAGTACCCTATCCCATTCCCAAGTACACAACACCATCCCTAAGGTCAACCTTTCCATCCCATCTCTTACACACCCATCACCCATCCCTTACATCACCTCTCTCTCTCTCTCTCTCATCTCTCTCATTCTCTCAAGCAACCTAAACACCCAACGTCCATGGCTTCCATGGAGAAGCTAGTGTGGCCCACCTTCCTACCTCCCATCTCCACCATCCAAGCTTCATCTCAACCGTTGAAATCATTCCTTTGGAGCTCTATCATGCATTGGCGGAAGAAGGAAGGGGAGATCAATGGTGGGTGATCTTGGATTTTCATTTATCATTTTATTTTTGTGATGTGGGACCCACATTGATGTAGGCTTATATTAAGAGGGGCCCATAGTGGTGGGGCCCCTCCGCCATCACCGATCTCTCTCTCTCTCTCTCTCTCTCTCTCTCTCTCTCATTTTCTTGTGTGATGGTCCACTTTGATGGATGGTGCTGTGGACCCCACCTATGATGTATGTTTTTTATCCATGCTGTTGTCCATCCGAGGAATCCACCTTGATGATATGTCAATCTAGACCGTCCATAGGCAGCACGTCCAACTCCCCTGGACAGAGAGAAAACACAAATATCAATTTGGTCGGTGGGGCCCTGGGCCACCACGTGGACCCCACCATCATGTATGCGTGATATATCCTGGTCGTCCCTCATGGACGGACCTGGATGAAGGAAAGCAAAGATCAGCTTGGTCGGGTGGGCCACCACGTGGCACCACCCTGATGTACGTGTCTTTGCCACACCGTCCAGCAGTGGACGGTGGGGCCCTGATGTATGTAGTCTAACCACACTATCCGTCCGATTCCACGCCAGGACGTGGGACCCCAGCAACGGTCGGCTGCTGAATTGACATCAGTCAGCTCTTTGGGTCCATTGTTGTGACGTCAGTAGCATGTGGGGCCAGCTACTGTGTAGACCCCATCCACACCGTCCATCCACTGATCCAGCTGGACGTGGATTCCATGAAGTATGTGTTGCATCCAAGCCGTTCATTTCTGGGACAACGATTGCAGCTACTATTGCAGCAACATCAACAGGTTCCGTGGGACCCATGCACATGTGAACTCCACCGTGATGTATGAGACATGGGCCCACCTCTGATGATTTTTAATCCACACCGTCCATCTTTTGGGCAGGATGGTGGGTCCGGCAGCCTCTGATGCCCATTGACATTAGCAGGTCTGCGGGTCCACCTTAATGAATGCTTTCATCCCCACCGTCCACGTGGACGGTGGGGCCAGCCGTGATGTATGTCTTGTCCACGCTGTACAGCAGCGGTAGGAGCCCACCACAATGTAGGTTTTGATCCACACCACCCACCGTTCATCAGGGACAGCAGGATCAACCGTGATTTATGTATTTTATCCCCGTCGTTCATCTGGACTGTGGGAACTTGCCACGTTACATGTGTTTCATCCACACCGTCCAAAATGTCTGGACGGTGCAAGACAATTTGTGGACAGTGCTATGGACTCCACCGTGTTATATGTATTTCATCCACACCGTCCATAATGCTTGGACGGTGCTGGACGATGTTTGGGAGGTGCTGATTTCCATGGGTAATGTTTGGCGATGCTGAATAACATGGACAATTATTGGACGGTGTTGATTTGCACGTCCAATGTTGGACGGAGCTGATCATCATTTGTGGCCATGTGCCCCATAGAATGAAAGTGTACAGTGATACACGTGTTATACCTGCAACTAGTGAAATGATTTTTGGTGTGTTCCAAGCCCATATGAGGCCCATTAGTGCAGCCCATTGATGTAAGGCCCATTGTGATATGTATTAGGCCCATGACGCGTGGCCCATTTGATGTGTTCGAGGCTCAGATACGTGGCCCATTTGATGCATATGAGACCCATGTGTAGGGCCCACCTGTGATATATATTAGGCCCATGTGTAGGGCCCACTTATTGTGTATTTGAGGCCCATGAGCAAGGCCCAATATGATGTATTTAAGGCCCATGGGTCGAGGCCCAACATGATGTATTTGGGGCCCATGGGGTGAGACCCATTAAGATATATTGAAGGCCCAAGTATGAGGCCCACTTGATTGTATTAAGCCCATGTGTTGGGCCCACCTATTGTGTTTTTGAAGCTCATAGGTTGTGGTCCATTGTAATGTATTCGGGGCCCATAGGACGTGGCCCATCCGATGTATTCGAGGTCCATGTGATGCGACCCATAGTGATGTGTATCAGGCCCTTGCGTAAGGCTATGGGCCCACTATATGTTTAGCTCTATATAGGTCACTTCTTGGGTGCAATGATGGTTGAATGTCCACATTGATAGGCAATGATAGTTAGATGTTCACATTGTGACCTTCCCTTAGGCTTTGTTCGGCCGATTTGTCGAGGCCGATTGTATAGGCCGATTCTGATTTATCGATGTCGATTGTATAGGCCAATTTTTGATTGTCGAGGCTGATTCCGATTGTCGATGTCGGTTATTGACACCGATTATGAGTATGTAACAACATAGCATCATGATACATGCCCATACGCATCATCTGCATGTTTGTTATGAGATGTGGTTGACCATTGCATATGTCATTGGGCAGGTTGTTATGAGACTCCCTGATAGGCGGAGGTTATCTCACATGAGTGCACGGTTAACATAGGATTGATGCATGACTAGATTGTATGACTCATGCATCTTGCATTGTGTTGTGATTACTGTACGCCTTAGCGACATCAAAGTCGTAGCCTCCACAGGCATATCGTGAATTGTCAGACGAGACACCGAAAATCTGTTCTAGCATCGGGCTGCGATAGATGGCCCTGGGTGAAAATCCATAAACCCTCTTGGTACCAGAAGACGCCCTAACGTACTCAGATACATGAGCGCCCGAGTATCGAATACCAAAAGGTCGCGTCTCCCACTATGTCGTAGTCAATTGGGAGGGGGTGTGGCCTTACCCGCCCGAGCGCAGAAGGCATTGCTAGGCTGAGTTTGACTAGCTCGTGAATAGGTCCACTATTGACGTGCTGAATAGGTATTGGCAAACTATTGGCTAGGCGGATAGTGAGGTTTCTTAAGCTCACTTGGCCTGTGAGGCTGGGAAAGCGGCAGTGCTATTTGGAGTGTATTAAACCCCGGTGATGATCCCAGAGATGAACAGTACTGATATGTGGACTTTTTGAGCAAGAGTTGCATACTCATTCATTCATTCATTCACTATCCACTCGGGTTGGTGGTGCACAACTATTTGTTACGTGTACCTTAGCAATGGCCAGGATTTCAGTTGGGGTGCGCAACTAACCTGAGATCAGGAGTTTACTACATTGAGTCTGACTATCCAAATTTAGGTATGGGACTGGTTTGGATAGAAGTTCCTTGTGATGGACCTCATAGCCTACGATACTACGTACTATCATCCCAACTTCACAATCCAGCATGGTCATTCTATTCGTACCGCATATTGCATCACATTCGCGGCATATGACATCTTGGGTTACCTGTGTTTCTGCATTTATATAGTTTAGATACGGCATCTGATATTATTCCTCATTTGTATAGTTGATTTGTATCGCGTAATCTGATATTGTTCCTCATTTGTATAGTTGATTTGTATCGCGTATTCTGATATTATTCCTCATGTGTATAGTTGATCTATATCACATATTCTGATATTGTTCCTCATTTGTATAGTTGATCTGTATCGCGTATTCTGATATTGTTCTTCATTTGTATAGTTGATTTGTATCGCGTATTCTGATATTGCTTGACTCATTAACTTGTCAGTATTTTTGCTTACTCTGATATCATATGATTTATGACCTTGCGCCTATTTCGACATTGTACGATTATGACATTGCGTTGAATACTTGACACTTACCTTGTGCACACACTTACACCACCCTCTAAGCTTTTTATAAGCTTATGCACGATAGATGCGTGCAAGTGGCGTTAGTTTGCAGCAGCATTGAGCTTGGAGCGTGTAACGGTCTTCTGGAGCTTTGATTTTCGATATATGTATTTTCCTTTCAGCATTGTATTCAAATGATTATATTAGTGGATATGTGATGATGATGTTGCCTTTGTGATTTGGGTATACTTGTGGTTATGCTTATTACGAGTTAAATGTACATTAGAAAATCCTCCTTGTAGGATTCCAGGATCAGAATCTGGTGTATGGACGCTGGGTGCCGAGAATAGGGTACTACGGAGGCTGTCGGCACCAGATTCGGCGATCGGGAATCTTGTGAGCCCAGTTTCTGAGTTTGGGGCGTGACACCTAGTGTTGCCAGGATGTCCAGACCGTCCAGCAAGGCGGGATGGTCTTGCTGTCCAAATTTCTGGATGTTGGACGCCCCACCTTGCTGCCTAGTTTGACATCCATGGAGATATGCTTCTGGTAATATGGTTTGGGGTTTGTGGGACCCACTAAGGTAGGCCACACCATGTTTTATGTGATGTATATTAACCTTCCAGTAAGTCTTATGGGCTGGAATGTCCAACAACATGTTGTTGTCCAAATTTTTTTTGGACAGCTTGTTGCTGATTGCTACATGCAGTTTAATCCCTGTTTAGAATTCTTTTTCTCCCAGATATTTGGGTGTTTCTCTGAGGTGTGGACCCCACCTTGATGTGTGAAGAAACCCCCTTGCATCCACCCTTGTTTGGAGCCCCATGGAACAAACCCAGAGGACTAGACGGTTCAAGTTTCTGGACTGTCCAGCAGTCCTACATGTTGGAAAAACATGTATATCAGTTGGGTTTTGGGGATGATGGGCCACTTTTGTGGACCCCACTTGTTGTCCATACATGGGTGGATTTAATCCACCCATTTTCCCTTGATTGGGCAGGCCTAGGCCCACTCCATTGGGTGTACAAGATGAGGACAGCAACATTCCAGCAACATATTTTCTTTATATATATCTTGTTGTCCAGATTTTTATTTTCCTATTTGTATGAACGTATGGCTTCTCCCTTACCCTCTATTGTGGTCCACCTTGCTGGAACCTACCTCAGGTGCATGTGGCCCATCCGGACTACCTATTTTTGGGGATTACCAGAGCTGGGCCAGCAGCCCACCTGCTGGAGCTGGCCGCTCCACCCCATGTGGCCCACCTTGCTGATGTGTATTGTCCACGCCGTCCTCCATTGTGTGGCCCACCTGGACGTGCCAGCCATCCAGCCCTATTGGGATGCCCAGATTTTTGGGGTGCTGGTCCAACAGCAAGCCCACCTTGTTTTATGTGTTGTGATCATACCTTCCATCTGGTGGGGCCCACTGTAACATGTATGAGCTACCAGGGAGTGTTTATTTTACCCAGATAATTCATTTGCTGGACCCCGGCAGACCTAAGGAGTTGGGTGGGCTGGATGTCCAGCAAGGGCCCGAAATTTGCTGCGTATAATTGTATATTTTGGAGTTGTGAGGCCTACCAGATTGAAAGTGTTGTGTACACACATCATGTTTGTATTTTTTGAGGATATTGGGCCCCATTAGTGCCTTATGAGGCCCGCCTTTGGGTTGATTTTTTAGGACCATAGTAGACCAGATTTTTGGGACGTCCAGTAGGCCCAAATAGTATTGGACGTCCACTCTTGAGCCCAGTTTGGTACATGGACTGTTTTCACCTTATGATGGACCTTATGGGCTGAAAATTGGATCTTTGTTTACTCACCTATCTTAACCAGTTTTGGGCTAAATTGTAAGGCCCAACTTGGCTAATATTGGGCATGCCTTACCTATGTATTTGGGCTTACGGGCTGCCCATTAGGTTTATCATAATGCATGAATTCGGTGGCCATTGTACTTGGGCCATGATTTGCCCCTTTTGGGTCCATGTTAATGTATGTAGGCTTCGGGCCATTTTCTTGAGGCCCATCATGTGATATAAGATGTATAAAATTGCTGCCCATTTCATTTACATGGTTGTATTCGGGTCATGGGCCTTGTCTTGGCTAGACTCCTTGATGGGCTGCCTTCTTAGGGAAAATGGTGGTTGAATGTCCACATCGTGTACCCCTCTAGGCCCCTTTGTTAGACTCATTCTCATCTATTAGTGGTTGAATGTCCAACTTAGACATTGATTGGGCCCATTCTCACCCATTAGGCCCATTGTATTGCTTAATTAGGCTTTGTGAGCTACCCCAAATCGTTGAGCCCCCACCATTAGTTATGCTTCCCCCATATCTTGAGGAATTGCCTAAGTACCTAGACCCAACCTTGGTAAGAGGAGAGTACAACATCAATGCATGTCATACTTAGTTTATCTTCATCCCCATGTGCATCACATGTATGCTTGGTTGGGGAGTGATTGATCATGGTATATGTCATTGGGTAGATCGTTTATGGGACTCCCTGAGTGATGGAGTTGCCCCACATGAGCGTGTTGTATGCGCAGGGCTGATGCATGGTTGATTGGTATGATTCATGCATCTCGCATTTGCATGGCACAGTTATTATTCGCCCTAGCATCTTCAAGGTCATAGCCTCCACAGGCACATCGTGGATGGCCAGATTTAGACACCGAAAATGCTTTGTTCTAGCACTGTGGGCATGTAGGATGTCCTTGGGTGAAAGTCCCAAAACCTTCATGGTACCAGGAGATACTCCAATGTTGAGACCGAGTGGAAACATGAGCGCCGGTGTCGATACCATTAGGCCGCGTCTCTCACTGTATCATGGTCGGTTGGAAGGGGGTGTGGCCTTATGCGCCCGAGTGAGGGGGCTGTAAGCTAGGCTGAGTTTGACCAGCTCGCAAATGGGTCCACTACCGACGTGCCGAGTAGGTGTTGGCTAACTACAGGCGGGTAATGAGGTCTCTTATGCTCGCTGAGCTGCACAGCTAAGAAGGCGGCAGTCAGTGTGGAGCGTATTTGACCCCGGTGATTTCTTAAAGAGGAACAATACTGATATGTGGACATGATATGAGGATGAGCATGATTGCATTGCACATTGCATATGGCATTTGGCTATATAGGCCCCGCATTGCCTGGGCTTAGGATGGCGGATGGCACTCCTGCATGGTATTGCATAGCCTTGTTACAGCTGCTGGTATTCATGGTCTTGCCAGTATCTTCCGCATACTCTGATATTGCATACTTGGCACCTGTCCCGCACACACTTACACCACCCTCTAAGCTTTCTATAAGCTTATGCACAATTGATGCGTGCAAGCAACGTTAGGCAGTATCGGAGCAGGAGCAGGAGCGTGCTGCGGATCTTCTGAAGTTTTTCTTTTATGCCCATTGTATCTTTCCCTTTTGAACCTTGTATTGTAAAAAGTTTTTATTCCTAGTGGATTTTGTAATGGTGTTCATGTAGTTATTTTTTGTAGTTATGATCTTGGTTATGCTGCATAAGGAACAGACTTATGTTATAGAAATCCTTCTTGTGTGATCCTAGGATCGAAACCTGGTGAATGGGCACCAGGAGCCGAGAATGGGGTACTACGGAGACTGTCGGCACCGAATTCGGCGATTGAGAATTTTGTGAGCCCGGTTTTCGAGTCTGGAGCGTGACATAATGCACCACATGAGGATGTGTGACATTGAATTTTATATAAATATGATGGGAATTATGTTTCATAGATCCAACCTGTTCATCAAATAGGGCACACTAATGAAATTTTATGTACTAAAAATTAGTAAATGGTTATCACCATTAGAGCCACACATGTAAGTTGAATCTGAACTATTTAAATAGATTTCTAACAACTCACTTTTCTTGTATATGATATCATAAATTATAATAATAATAATAATAATTGTCATTCACATGCTTATAAGGGACCCTACCTAATTAATAGATCTAATTTTCAAGATATATATGTGACGCATCATCCGAATATATCACATGTGTACAACTTCTTTACTAATCTCATTTTCTTTGTAAACATTACTCTTTCTCATTTCTCTTTCTATTCATTTAATGCTCTTTTTCCTTGTTTAATGCTTTCTCTCCCCAATTCGCTTCAAAACGAATGAAGTCCTTCTTGGTGTTGAGAGGGCTATGTGGGGCCCATCATGATCTTTCGATTTTATCCAAGCTAACCATCCATTTTGTTATATTATTTTAGGGCATGAATCCAAACGAGGCAAATCTAAGGCACAAGTGGATCACCATAATGTATGGGCCTTATCCTCTAAAATCATGTGGATGTTTGTGTTTCATTTCATCCAAGTTTGTGAGACCTAATTAGCAGGTTGGATGGAAAATAAACATTGTAGTGGGCCTTACAAAGTTCTTAATCGTGGGCGTTCAATAAATGTTATTTCTTATGGTGTGGTCCACTTGTAGTTTGGATCTGCTTCATTTTTAATATATGTCCCACTATGATATATGGAAAAATGGATGGACCGCGTGTATAAAAAATATGCATTATGATGGGCCCACATAGCCCTTTAGTGCCAAACTTCGGTATTAAAGGACACCCTCGAATCCGAGTCTCCATTGGACAAACTTTCTTTTTAAAAGTTTCATGTCCAACGGTTTGGACTATATATCAAGGTCCAACCATTAGTAACTTTCAACCTTTCATGTTTATATGAAATCTAAACCCTTTAACACGTTGAACGTCAAAAGAATCACCTTTTTTAATAAATCTTTAATATACAGTTGTATGTTGTATGGTCATCATTTACCAACGTATGCTTATTGTTTTATCTGGTGTGGACCACTTGATAAGTAAATACTAACAATCATTGTAATGAATAATCCTCATGTTGGGGTTAAACTGTTGGAAGGGTTGGATTTTATACGCACTTAATACTTTAAAAGTTATCATACGATAGACAGTAACTTATAGCCCAACCGATTAAACTAAACGACTATGTATCACTTTCACGGGAACTTAGGGATGAAATTGCGGATACCGGATGTACGCTTACCCTTGATTTTTTATGGATAGATATTGACATGTATGTGTGATCCACTCCGATCATTACATGTATAATCCAATGATGGTCCAAGAGCTAAAAAATCAAGCTGATCTGTGATTCAAGTGAGCCATACCAAGGGAAATAATTTGGAGAGGGACGTCCACCCTTAGTTTTTATAGGCTCCACCATGATGATTATGTGAAATCCACTCCAACCATTAGATACCACATCAAACTTTAGTCTTGACGCCCAAAAATCAGGTCCATAAGTGATTCAATTGGGCTATACCAAGGGAAGCCGTTTGGAGGGTGAGCTTTCATTGCACACTAATTCCAATTGTGTGGTCCACGTAAACTACAAATGGGACTTATTTCCATTCTTTAGTTCTAACATGTGCGACTCACCTAATGGTTGGAGTGGATTTCTCATTAATGCTATGGTGGGCCCACCCAGGCTGAAAATTCTTTTCCTCTTCAAAATAACTTTATTTTGGGCATTATTTATTAGCATCAATTAGCACTCAAATTGGCAACTAATTGGACCGTCTAACTAGTTGTGTGTGAGCATCTCTCTCTCTCTCTCTCTCTCTCTCTATATATATATATATATAGATAGATAAAGAAGACATATCAGAGGCTTTTGAGTTTATTGAAGAGTTAGACAAACATGAGGATGCCATGAAGCTAGCGCGAATAATGTGTGTAGAAAACTTTCTCATAAGAACAAAGACCAAAAAAATAAAATACATTGTAATATAGAGATTTCATAAAGATAGCTGATTTTTTAGAAGAATTTAATAAGTACCCTTGGAAGACTAGGATGTACAATCAAATAAAAGAAGGGATTTGTTTAACATAAGTATAACCAGGGAGAAAAAAGTTTGGAGAACATCAAGGGAAATAAGAATTAAGGTTATAGAAAAATAAATCATTGGAAATAGTAACCCAACTTAATGACTGAAAATTTCAAGAAATGAGTTCAATGGGAAAAACAAATTCCCATGTGATTCCTAGTTGAAATGCAAATCCCTTTCTTTTAAGTTTTGATGGACTTGGTTTTACCAAAAATGACATTATTTTCTTTAAGTTTTGATGGACTTGGTTTTACCAAAAATGACATTATTTTTAATTATTCATTTTTAATCGGATATTTTTATAACCATTGGATGTGATTCACTTTTTAATGTTGTTTCATTGCAAGAAACTTGTCTCCTTAAATCCGGATGCATCTTGATTTCATACATTCGTGTAATAATGAGATTAAGACTCTCTCTCTCTCTCTCTCTAAATACAAGCGTGTAGTCTCTAAACTTTTTTTATAAAAGAAAAAAAAACATCTTCTTTACACAATTTTGAAATCTCTTTTTTATTCTCTCGGCTTTCGCATATTGTCGAAGCCATACAGTAAGTAATTGTATTTTAGGGATAGTATTGAGAGCCTATTGTATTGGTGAATTATATCGAGATGCCCAAACTATCTTAAAAAGAGTGACCGACTCTGAATTCTAGGTAGAAATAAGATTTGTCATATGCTAAGGGGCTGTTTGGCTAGTGGAATTAAAGGGTATTAGGAGGGAACGGCATTCAAGAACCCATGGATTATCGCAAGGTGGTGTTTGGGACTCATATCAGAAATGGGTTTTCAAGACCTTCTTGGAATTGTCGCCTAAGCAATGGATTTCTCATATCCAGCCTTGGGTCTCGTGTGGTGCTAAGTCACCTCCGCAGAAGAGCAGAAGCTCTGCATACGGAGAAGATTTGGTGGTTTTCCATCATCTCACAGCCGCAGCTACTATGGCTGTCTGAGCATATACCGACGGAGATCTCGTTTGAATTCTTGGAGCAGACCTACCACTGCGTCTGGTAGGTCGCCGGTAGGTACAGAGATTATCCAAGCTGGCCAAATCCCCTTTATAAAATCGAGCGAGAGGAAAATGGAGAGACGCCCTGCTTTCTTCCTGTTTCTGGTTAGCCATTGGTGTCATCTTCTCCTTCTTCTCCTTTTTCGATTTTCCTGCTTTCTTCCTGTTTATGAATGTTGACACTCATCTGCCAACCCTGCAGCTTGAAGATGGCGGTAGGATGCTCGTTGCCCTGCATGTAGCCCATTACCGGAGGTGTTTCAAGTGATTCAGGTAATAGCTTAGACCTTCTAAACTCATGTTCTTGTATGCAGATCTAGGGGGTTGCTGAAACATTCAAATCTATGATTGTTATCGGAATCGGAACCGTTGGATTTTACGGCCGAGATTCGACGAATCAATAGAGGAAAGGGTTACAGTATGAGAGGACTTTCTTTCTGTAAACCCAACACGGTAATGCCCTGACTGTGGGTCCTACCATGATGTATGCATTGTATATCCACACCGTTCATCCGTTTTTCTAATTCATTTCACGGCCTGAAAAAAAAAATGAAGTGGATGTACATATCATCTGTAACACACCATATAAACAGTGGTGATTGAATGCCCATCAAAAAACTTCTTACGGCCCACTAACGTTCACCTGGAGTGAGGATATGCTTTTATCTTGGTTGTTTTTGGTTATTTGAATCCGTGGAATATGGGTTTGTGAGGATGTTCATTAGTTTTCATTTTCATGACTGCCAAGAAGTGATTTTAATTGTATCTTGGATATTCATGCTGCAGATTGAAGAGAAGGCCTCATCTTAGTAGTTCTTAGTGCTGATTCATCACCACAACAGTCTTCATTATTCGTGTCGTAGGTATGTGATCTTGATAGAATATTTCCATTCATGGAAAACCTCTGTTTAGTTGTCTTTCATAGCTTGATTCGGGCATGGGTTTTCTTCTCGTTTATGGGCTGGTGTTTATGGCTCTGTTGTGTACTGTTGCTATGTTTATGTTGCCTTTTCGACTTTGCCCTGTTATTGGTGAGTTATTTATGCTCCTGTTATTGATGAATTGTCTTTTTGGAACTGATTTAAGAAATGTATGCAATATGATTTGTTTCCAGTGAAGTTGCAAACTTGTACCTCCTTTTCTGTGCTTCTTTTAGGTGTTTGTTTTTACTTAAATTTCATCTATTTCGAGGTTTTAAAAGTTTCAGATAAGAGTGGATTTTGGAATCTCGTCCATCCAGATATGGTCCCAACTAATGATCGGTTTGGATCTTGTTCATGTTATTGATGTGTCAGAGAACAAGCATAAAACTTGTACTGTCACACTTCTCCATTTCAGTCCCTGTACGATGTCATCAGTTGTTTCCTCTTCTTCATTTATCTAAAACAACTGTCACATACAGTCAAAAATTTGATACGTCTATGAGTTGATAATCTTGCAAAGCAAAGAAAAATCTGGTTTTGTAACACCAACAAAACCATGAGAAAGATCTGTAACTTGACAATTGTCTATGTGGAATATCATGCCCATCCAACCTGACAAAGACAAGATATGGTAGTCCATATCTTTTTCCCATTACTTGTGAGATCCTTAAATGAAAAAGATTGATTCCAAGTTCGGTGTGAATTTTTAGGAGATGGATAACCTGAGTGAGGAAGAGCTAGGGCGTTATATCGTTGTTCTTGTAATTGTTGCTTGCGTAGCTGCCGTTGGGGAATACTACCGGCTATACATGTTTAGACAACCAGCTCGTCTAGGAGATGGTGAGCGGGCGAGGTTCATCAATTCTATTGTTCTCAGCTCTAATAGAGACTGTATTACCCAGCTGAGGATGAGTTGAGCAAATTTTTTCCGGCTATGTAATGATTTACATGACAAGACATTTTTACAAGATACATGACATGTTAGCTTGGAAGAGCAATTGGTACTTTTCCTACACACAGTAGGACATAGCGTATGTAATCGGGTAATAGGACACCGGTTTATACGTTGAAGTGAAACCGTCAGTCGTCACTTCAACCGGGTTCTTGATGCAATTGTGTCTCTTTATCCTACATACGATCAACAAGCAAGCGCTGAAATCCCTATTGAGATTCAATCAAACCCATTTTGGTCGACATACTTTCAGGTATAAGTTTGATTGAAAGTATCTTTGAAAATTGACTATTAGTCATTTAGTTATCTACCATTAACTAATAAAATCAGTTTCAACTATGTAATTCTAGGATTGCGTCGGGGCAATCGATGGGACGCACATTCCTGTCCACGTTCAAACGACCCACTAAGCCAGCTTCCGCAACAAAGAAGGTTTTTTTTTATCTCAGAACGTGCTTGGTACATGTGGATTTGATATGAAAAACTTATATATCTTAGCCGGTTGGGAGGATTCCGCTTCAGACGCATGGGTGTTGTATAATGCTCTCACATGATCCGATGATCCTTTAAATGTCCCGAATAGTAACCTTTCCATTTACAACATAGCTCTTTTATATATTTTATTTTGTTAACTACTTTCATAAACAACGATAGCGAAATGTAGGAAAATACTATGTCGTCGATGTCGGATACACGCATTCACCAGGCTTTATGCCTCCATACAGTGGTGTCAGATACCACCTCCAAAAATATCGTACTGGGAGATCACCCGCAAACTATAAAGAATTATTTAACTATAAACATGCACGGCTTTGTAATGCAATTGAGCGTACTTTTGGAGTATTGAAAGGTCGATTCCCAATCTTGAAAATGACGGTACAGTATCCTTTGGAAACCCAAGTGAAAATTGTAGTTGCATGTGCGGTGCTCCATAACTTCATTTTAGCATAACGTGATTCAGATCAAGATGTAGGTGGCATTGGTATGCCTATTGGAGATATGGAGACTAATCCAACGCCATATGAAGTTTCGACAAATGACGAGAGTCACTAGTTGGTACAGGTTACTCAGCGGGAAAAAGATGCGTGGTCTAGACTACGCAACGAGATCGCCGAACGAATGTCGGCAGACTCCCTCAGCAATAGTAGGAACTGATAGTCTTCTTCTATATTACATTTCACTGCAATGTAGTTTAAGTGTTTCATTAGTGCTATAATGAAAATACAATCTTCAATGTTGGAATGCTGAAAACAATTTTGAGAATATTAAAAATTAATAGATTTTCACAATTGCATGTACTTAAGTGACGAGTAAGTAACATGTCCTCGTATTTGTTTGTACTACTTATAGGTCAGATGTCGAAAATGTGGACTAGTTCCGGTGCGATAAAACTCCAACTCTTTCAATGCGATGTTCGCCTCGTGCAAAACTCGCCAGATCACTTACTGAGCCATCTTACCGAGCACAGAAAATAAAGTGGACCAATGTGATGGATCAAGTTATGTTGAACACGTTGCTCGAGCAGATTGCGCTAGGACGTGAGTTTAAGAATGAAGCATACAAAGCTGCAGTTGAGGAGGTGTCAAAAGAAACTCATGTGTGCGTGAATTGGTCAAATGTGTAGAACCGTATGAAGTATCACAAGAAATGCTATAATGATGTGAAAGATATGCTCGCTGCTAGCGGCTTCGGATGGGACAACGACTGAATGGTTGTAACAGCACCGGACGAAGTTTGGGAAGCCTATATTAGAGTAAGACATTTCCACTGGTCGTTTAAAATGTCGTCAATACTTGTATTAGCCGTATTAAAATGATGAAATAGGTAATCATTTACCCATAATGTTTTTGTAGTCTCATCCACGAACTGAAAGACTCCGACGAATGCGAATCGAGAGGATGGATGATTTACTTGTTATCGTCGGTGATGATCAAGCGACTAGTCGTTACGTACAAGGCAGTAGGAATTTGGTTGCATGCTCATCACATGTTCAAATAGATTTAAATGAAACATGGTCAAAATTGAATGAGGATATGGAAGATAGCGTGGATCTATCCGCCGACAATTTAGGGGACTCGGTAAGGAAATCACGATTTTCTACCGACAGTCAATCCTAGGAAAATCGGTCTGGTCAAAGTACACCCAAACGTACATCTAATTCTAAGATTAAAAATGGCAGGAGTACTACGATGAAGCGGATACGTCCTGGTTGTCGTGGTCATCCCTGTGACGTACTCGGCAAGTCTCTAACTAATATTGCTGAGGCCATGCGTGATTTTGGTCTTAGAAAGGAAGTGAACCGTACTAGTAAAGTGTTGGATATCCTTGAAGAGGTGCAGGAGTCGACCAACTCTGAGTTCATCGATGTTGGCCAGATCTTGTCTAATAACGAACAACTTGCTTCCTGCTTTGTTAGTCTTCAAGACGAATGCCACGTGGAATGGTTGAAACAAATTCTCCATAGTTCTCAGAAAAATGTTGGTGGTGCAGATCCATGATAGGCCATGTTTTATATATGATACAAACTTAGTAGACATTTGTGCTAGTGTCTTATGCTCATGACAGGTACCTTGTGTGAAGACAATTAGAATATGAAACATTTAATCCCTCGACATTTTTATTTGGTTTGGATGATGTGGTATGTTATTACTGTATAACTTGAACCATTTGTGTATTGGCTTTATGGTTTCGTTTATTTCACATGCTTGCTTTATAATATTATCTTATTAATCGTATATCAGATTGAATACCAATTTTTATATATCTTGTTTTGATGGGCTGTAATCGTTTATAAATCTTGTTACCTACATAAGAGGACTAGTGTATTACGTTAAAACGCAAATGGGAAAAGGAAAGAAATATTATGTTGTAGTGGTCGGCCGCCGACCAGTATTTATTTATCTTGGGAAGAGACAAGGCTGCAGGTTGAAGGATACAGGGGATGTGATCATCGCTCTTTCAAATCGTTGGAAGAGGCGAGTGAATGGTAGAATTATAAATATAGCACTGGTGTTGCAGAGTTTGTGGGCGAAGGGACTGAAGTGCAAAACAATCTTGCGTGTAGAACTTCATCTTCAAATGAGGTAATCAATATAACCCCACCATGCTTGGTGGGCCAACGTACAATCATAAGCTTGTCTTCTACAGCTAGGTTCACGGAGGGGATCCCCATGAATGGGCAACAACGTATTACACCGACTTCGGTATTGGTTGGGATAGGTGTTGTTTTTTTTTTCTTTGTATGTTATTATTAAGTTTTGGATCAAGTCATTATATTATAGATGGATTGATGATTGCCACAATGCTAAACCAAACAAGCCAAGTATATAATTTAGTATATGAATTTTGTCTTGGATCTTTATTATAATGGCACATTTGGAATGTTATGATTTTCCCATTAGTTGGGAGACTAGGCCGACATAGTTACATTCAGTTCCATTTTCATAGTCTTAAAGTTTTGTAAGACAATATTTGATAAGGAGCATGATAAGAGACAGGTATTTGACCATATGAATTATGAGAATATGGATAGTTTGATGTGATTGGTGATACAGGTAAGTAAATGACAATCTTTTACATATACTAATATGAAACTACAACGGCTTCTTAATACAACATACATTTCTTTTGGACCAATACTTCTTATGGCACAAATATTTGATGCGACATAGACCTCCAGGTTACGTCCGTTTCCTATATACCTATTTTGATTCAACAGTTTGTAAGTTCATAACTGTTCTACTAAAATGTCCTGCAATGTCATTTATATATTTGTCGTTTTTAATTGACTCATCCATTTTTCCATGTTTTGCATATAGGTGGGAGGAACTATTGCAGTACCGCTTATAGGGGATTTGATCATCCAGTCTAGAATACCCGCCATGTCTACAGTATGGGTTGTACATAGTAATACTTAAGCACACATCGATGTTGGATTTCACCCCTGTACATGATACAAGTTCATCGATGTTGGCTGAGCATGATATCTTCTCACAATGTTGAATGCACACGTACTTTTGGAATGTAATCATTCAGTTTCATTAATGATCTAGTGGTGAAATATGTAAATGATGTAGCTCTCATTGGGAAGTTTTATGATTGTACATGGCCATGGTCTAGTAATCCAGACCGTTGATAGAATGAGCCATTCCGTAGATTGCCAAATCCCCGAGAATGCGAGATATCACATGCTTGATATGCTTAGCCCAGTCCCCGGATCACACTACAACAAGTATAAGTGACGCAGGGATGAACGTGATGAGGATAAATACTCTGAATCCATGAAGCTTCTCTGGACTCCTCACGGAGACTTCTCGAATCCGCGAGGAAAGAGAGCAAAAAATATAAATAAATTCTAATAAATTCGAAACTGATTAATTGATTACTAAAAACGAGTTCACAACCCTTTAAATAGGGGTACCAAGCAACGGGAAAGAAATCAGAATCAAACCACAACTAAAACTCCTAGAATCCGCGACTTACTATAAATAGTAAACTTACTATTTATAGACGGTCGTGATGTCTACTAGTGCGCAAGGTTTTCGGCCAAAAATAGTAAGTGTCCTATTTGGCTTCACCAAACCGTTCTCCTAATTATTTTAAGTTCTTTTCACGTTGGGCGCAACTCTTAAAGCCTGACGGATGAAGAGTTATAATCAAACTAAAACTTACTATTTATAGTAAAAACGAAATTAAAGCAAAGGAACGACCGTCGATCTAGGGGTTTTTCACAATTCCGAGCGTCACAACCCGGCGTAGCTGGGTTGGTTGGCTAAAGTAGCTTGTTCTACCCCAAAATCATATATTTTACGTCAGGCAACTCATTCCGGATTTCGAGATACACCCGATCTAAGGTCCGACAGTCCGGATCACTTCTATCGTCGACCGGGCCTTTTCTGATCCATCTTGGCCATGAAACTGTCCGCGACCCACTCTACATCAATAAGGAACGATACCGTACAGCCGGAAGAACTGGCCATGGTGTGATATCTCTGTAGGACACTTGGTAGGGTGAAGGATCATATCGGGTCCACCCATGTAAAACCCATTGTACAAATACAATATAAAACCCACTCGACAATCCTTTCCACTTACGTTTTTTACAGTTTACTCCACTGAATAGCGTGGATCGGATTGCAACATCATACTTCGGCATCCTGTGGAGAGATGATCCTACCATATTACGTATATTTCTGGGTCCACCGTATCAGCTCCCTTCATCATATTAAATAGGTACGGATGGGCCAGCATGTATACAGGACCATCTCAGATCGCTGCCCGCTCGAACGGAATGGACCAGAAAGGACGGGTTGCCAAACAGGGATGGGAGGGGATTCTAGGGTGGGTCTGTGCAAGATCCCACCATCCAAACAAGACAGGCGGGTGATACCGTTGGATGGGTTTGTGGAAACCACCATCCAAACATGACATGTTGATGATGATGTAGCAAGTGTTATCTAATCCCAAGCCATCCGAACACTGACCTTGTTAAACCCAGGTTACCCAACACTCCTCAATTCCACGACAGGTATCTGACAAACCATAATAATTTGGTTTTTTAAAACCCATCCCACCCTAATCCCATCTTATACCATGCTCCAAACACCCCCTCGGGCCCCCAAGGTATTGCGATTAAATTCTATATTTATTTATTTTATTATTCAAATATTTCTAGTAGCATTATTTTTTTAATGCATACATGTTCCAATGAAATGGACTGCATGGAAACTTTGGCATAAATTCAAGCAACATGGGGCTCAACCATGAAGTACGAGTGTCTTCCAATCCGTCCATTAGTTGTGTGGCCCCATGTTAGGCCTAGAATCTAAAAATCAGCCTACTCCAAATCTCAGGCGGTCACACCAAGTGAAACGGGGATGCCCAACGTAGAAACTTTCATTTTTGTAGTGGGCCCACCTATGTACATGCCATTCAAATTGTTCATCAGGATGAAAGGACGCCTCAAAAATCAGCTCGATCCAAAAGTCAGAAGGCTATTGTGAATTCAACAATTCTAGGCATGATTTGCAGTGTTTCCTAACTGAGTTTCGGATCGGCCTTTTCTTTCTTCTCTTTTTTTTTTTTTTAAAAAAAAAAAAAAAAACACCTCTGACGGACGTGGATATGTCATACACGCATCACGTGTGGACTCGAAACAGCTTGGAGTGTACCCTAAGATGGGTAGGGTCGACCGTCTAACGACACCAACCTAGCTTGGGTTCCATATTGTGACCCGTCAAAGTGATTCGTGTGAAGGAATGAATAATCCAAAGATTGGCTCACATCATGAATAGTCTATCTAAATAGGTGATTGGCCATTTCATGAGGATCAATCTACACCTTCCATTTTTCTCATCCTTTGATTAGATGGTTAGATCACCTTTATGAATGATTTAGATTGAACTTGCGATAGATTTAGGCCTTTGTTTCCACCCACTGATTACATGGTTGGGATTGTCAATTTCTTGATACCAGGACTCTATGCCAGGCTATTAAATGTTGGTTTACATTCTTCATAATAATTAAGTCGAGTCAATTTAAGACACTGAAAGAGTGATGGAGTGGGTCAAGAGCTTTTCGGATTTTTGAACTTACGCATGAGATGCTCTCAACCTACTCCACATGCAACACGTAGCAAATGACCCGTGGATGCCTGTATTTTGATTGCCCTTGAGGCTACTGCCCAGGTGGAACGTTTCTGCAACTAGTAACTAGGCAAAATTGCATTTAAAAGAATTTCTTCATTGAGAGAGAGAGAGAGAGAGAGAGAGAGAGAGAGAGAGAGCAAATACACAACTTACTCTGGCCATCAGTAAAATTAAGGAGACAACACAACTGGCTCGGACAGGGGAAGGGGATTACCTGGTGACCCAACGTGGTGGGATTTGATTGGGCCTTGTGCTGCTGCTCAGGGATAGGGCCCAGTCAAGTATGCCTGAACAACTTTCAAACATGTTTTGCATGGCCCCCATCTCTGACAGCAGCTTATATCTCAACCAAATCCCCCACGACATCATGCCTACCCCAAAGATCACCAGGCACTCTGCGTCCCCTGACAGATCTCATGACGGCTGATGCAGAGCAGAAATGTTTTAGTACATGGGCTCAACAACAACAAGCTTCCCATGAAGGACAAACCAACAAGGGGCTTGCACATCCTCTTTTAACCCTTTAGCATTTTTCAACAGCTCCCGTTCGCCTCAAATATCGGGCAGGACAGCCAGCCCGTAAGTTGAATGTGCAGACTAACGCTGCCTCCATCGCCCTGTTCATAACCAATTAACTGAAGAGGAGAAATGGAGCAGAAATCATTGTGGGGGTAGAAAACAATAACAGCTATCAACTATGAATCAGAACGTCAAGAAGCATTTTCACTTCCTCAGGAGCCTAACATATAAATGGCAATTTGGATATTAGAAAGAAAGAAAAATAAAAAAAAGTAGCAGCAACTCGAAATACAAAATAATAATAATTAATAAATAAATAAAAAGAGCTTCATTCCCTCTTGCACAATCAGTACTTCATCCAGGTAGGCTTTCCTCAATATCCAAACAATAGGAATATGGAGGCGTGCTATTTGCAGAAGTCGTGAACATTTGTAAAATGTAAGCACCTCACATGCAGAGACATGCGTGAAAGATCCAAAGCTGTTCATCAGTCAGGTTCCATGGTGCCCTTGCCTCGAACTCAGGGTGGTCAACAAATTCGGTGCATCGCATTTCAAATCTGGATCATGTCAACAACAAATTTTTGCCTTACCTGATTTTTAGGCTAGAAAACATTCACCATAGCCCATCTGATAAAAAGGCAGGATGATGCAAACAGACATGAGGAGTTTGTGCCTGGTGATTACAGATGCACAGCTGCAAACAGCATCCATTGCACGAAGATAATTAGACAGGGAGCCCAGTGTAAGGATCAGCTAAAGCTATTGGAGATTGAAATGGCGACAGCAAAGACAAGAAGTGATCTTTGACATCATATACTTGCGCAAAGCATGAAGTGAAGCAGCAACAGATTTGGGTGTGGGGGAGGGGGAAGCATCTGTTGCAAAATGTAAACAAGTATATGCGAATAGGAAGCAGGAGCAGGAGCAGGAGCAGGAGTTCAAAGCACAATTTGAAGTGGGAACGGCAACTGGTTATAAGGATCCTGCAACCTAGTGACATTGCATGGAAAGATGCTATACAGCAACTCGCTGCACTTTTGAACAAGTTCATGATACCTAGGAAGAATTTTAGGAACACAATCAGAATTACCTAATGGATAAAACCTAGGACTTTTTTCTGTTTGTTTGTTTGTTCTTGTTTTGATCCGCAACAAAGAATTTATTCAAAAACAAGAAGAAACAGCAGCTACCCACAAAGGAGGCTGAGGCCCAGGAAATAGTGCTTTTCAAATCACCTTCCAGGAAAAGATTTCCTGCAAAAACATAATCCCCTCGGGAGATCTCCAACTCTGCCCTACTAGCCATGTCACTCATACCGATTGACCAGAGAAGACCAATTGCTCATCAGCAAACAGACCGATGCCCGAATTTCCCAAGATACCTAAGAAAAAACTGACAATATTCGGCATGCATCAACATGGGTGATGATTTGCATGCTGGAAGCTTTTGGAATTTCGTGCAAATCTTGATGGTCTCCATTCATGAATTTTCCAAAAAACTTGGATACTCTCCACTCACTGCTCAAGAGATCTTCCATGTCACTAGCCATGTCACTCAATACCGATTGACCAGAGAAGACCAATTGCTCATCAGCAAACACACCAATGCCCGAATTTCCCAGGATACCTGAAAACAGACTGACAATATTCGGCATGCATCAACATGGGTGATGATTTGCATACTGGAAGCTTTTGGAATTTCCTGCAAATCTTGATAGTCTCCATTCATGAATTTTCCAAAAAACTTGGATACTCTCCACTCACTGCTCAAGAGATCTTCCATGCAAACACCTATAAACTCAGTGACAGCACCCCTAGTAGCCAAATTGGATTTGACTCTTTCCTCAACTCGAACACTGGAAGGGAAACACTGTCAAGAATTCTTCTATTTCATTCTTTCTAGATATCCCACATGATAGCATGCAAGAGCATGCTCAATAGGATTTTCCCTCTAGGCCTAAACAGATCTAAAGACTAGCCCACCTTCCGAAACAAGCCTACAGTGCAGAGACAAGATCCACCAAAGAAAACATGTGCCAGGAAGAGCCAAGTCCCTTTTCTTCATATTATCAGTAGCGAGGATTTTATCCATGGTAGCTGTCCAGCAAAGCGCTTCAACTCAAGGAGCAAGGGTGCTCCAAGCTTTAGCACATGAAGACCTAACTGTAACACTAGGAGAAGGGATTGGAGAACTACTTTGCTGAGAGCATTCCCAAAGAAGAGTAGTCCTTGTTCTTTCATCATTCACATTCGAAGAAAGAAAAGTTCATTATAAAATGGCAAGCAACTCCACACTATTCTGCCAAATTTTCAAAACAATCCTTCAGAAGGGATGTCTAACCAAAAAGCGAGAAAAGCTGAGGGCCTCTGCGCACTGAGAGAGAATTGCCTGTCCGAAGGCCTTCCAAAAAAATCTGATCTAGTTGGCCTTCACCAACATTAAATTGCACTATCCATGCGAAAGCTTTCCCACACTTCCAGTCCTGCTGAAGGTGGAAATATCCTTCCCAACTACAGAGCCCCTTCCTTTTATGTTCCTCCACAAACTAGCCTGCTCCTTGCTGAAACGCCGCCACCACTTAGCAGGGCCCAATTTTTTTTTCTGATCCTTCAATAAATGCTTCCCCTTATCTTCTCATTTTATTTTGAGCATCCTCCCAATTCAGCAAAGGACCCACATCACATAAAATGATCAAATGATCTATGAATTGAAGATATGAAACTGTTGCTATTGATCTAACACGATGATGAGCATACTTATGAACAGTCTCTAGGGAGGGTAAAGTCTCCCTGCCAAGGATCTGAGCACCCTGCACCTCTCGATCTGGACAACTCACCTGCCTATTCTCCAGCCATCTAATGAGTCATCCGAGATGGTAACTGCAGGCATACAGTAATCCAACTCCTCCAAACACTGACAAAGAGAAGCATAATACTCTGCCGCAAAAGAGTCTCCAAGCTGCATGTTGGCAATTTCTCTATGCAACTGGAAATTGGAGCCAAATCATAGAGTTGGGAATACGTACGTGCCATGTTGTCTCATAGTTCCTTTGTTGTCTTGCTTTTGACCATTAGTCCACTACTAAGTTTTTGTTGCATTGAGTGAACCAAGTCATCTCAGTATAATTGTCAATCATCCATTAATCATAGGTCAGACCATCTTTATTGGGTTCCTTTTAAGCGCCGATCCAATATCGCAACTTCTTTTTTTCCCACCAAGGAACAATGTGGCCAACTGTGACCAAGTCAAGTAATTTGTTCCATCAAGAATAATGGTGGTAATGACAAAATCTAAATGTAGGTCTAAAGGGCCAACCTTATTGGGCAATGATCCTTTACGATCACTCATCTCGAATATGTCGGTAGCTCACCGACAAATAAAAGAAAAGAAACAAACTCCAGATCCAACCATAAGGCATCAATGAAGCAGACAACCACACCTCAAAAAGAAAGACCTCCGATTTCACAATAGTGAGGATGAAGAGTCACATTCTAATGGATACGTGAAACTGGAGAACAGAGGACCGCAATTAAACGCGACAGGCAGCGGAAGCGGCTGGAGACAACTGTGACAGAGAGAGAGAGAGAGAGAGAGAGAGAGAGAGAGAGAGAGACTTCACCTGACGCTGATGGCGAGCTGGCAGCTGCTAGTGATGGATGCATTGGCTGCCGCTGGTGGCGTGGTTGACCAGTTGCTGGAGTGACCGGCTACTGTTGTTGTGGTGGCCGGTGGAGCTAAGGTCATGGCCAGCTGTTGCGGTGTTTGCGGCTGGCAATGCCGCTGTTGGGTTTCACTGCACGAGGCAGCCAGCTGCTGCTGGAGATTCAGTCAGCAGCCCTTGGTAGGAAGGGAAGAAGAGGAAAGGAAGGAAGAAGAAGAGTGAAAACAGAGGGGGAAAAAAAAAAAAGAGAGCTACAACTTAACCAACATGGCTCTGATACCATGCTGTCTTTAATAGTGTTTTAAATAGCGAATAGTGTGCAGCATAGCATTCACCCCTTTGAAGCGTGAAGCCAGTGCTAAATTAGCATATAGTGTAAACTACACTCTACTTGTAGATTTTTAATTAATGTTGTGCTTGGTTGCACAAATTAGTCTGATTAATAATAATGAAATTTCATGATATTTGGCGCCGCCAAACACAACCTAAAATAATAGGAAAAAGGCATTAAGTATAAAGGTAAAGAAGAGAAACAAAACTAATTTAATACCATTAGTTATATTATTTTACAAAATCAGTGAAAGGATGAACTATTTTTTATTGAAAAATAAAAAATGTAACAAATCTTTGAAAACATTAATTGATTTTAATATTTTAGTGAAAGATAATTGGTAACATGAGCTACTTAGTTTACGTAGCGTGCAGCATATGCAAATCAGCATGTGGTGTTGGCTACACACGACTTAGGCTATTTTCATGAGCTATGTAGCAGTGCTAAGGCTAAGCTATGCTATGTGGTGTAAGCTACATGCTATATAGCGAACCTATTTAAAACAGTGGCCTCTTATTATAAAGCAAGCCCTAGTGGGATAAAAACCTAATGGTTTTATGGACCTTGGCTTACAAAATAACCCACTAGGCCCACTAGACCAAAGCTCTACCATACAAACCCAAGTCCATTCAACATAGCCCACACCACTTAACAGAATAATTTGGGACTCACCTATCTGAAAAT
Source organism: Magnolia officinalis (assembly GCA_021015155.1). Lineage (NCBI taxonomy): Eukaryota > Viridiplantae > Streptophyta > Magnoliopsida > Magnoliales > Magnoliaceae > Magnolia > Magnolia officinalis. The sequence goes on along the minus strand of JAJHSJ010000005.1, from coordinate 76,795,147 downwards.
AATCAAGTGGCCTCCATCAGCTACTCTCTAGATAAGTTTACTCTGAGGGCAACATTGCCTTGAACCCCGATAGCTTTTGAAAAACCGTAATACAAAAAATCCACTAGGATGGAGAAGTGCACCAAAGAAATACATCTCCCAGTCCACTTATTCCACGTGTTGTGAAAGTTCATTCTTCCCAATCCATAAAAACGGAAGAGTTAGTCAACGTGATAATATCCCTACTCCATATCAATCTTGCATGATATACCGGATGCTGCTTCTGTCCCTCAAACTGACACATCCGTTGACCATAAAGATACCATCCAAATTTTGTTGATTCTTGATAAATGCCCACGGAAATGAGACACCCATCACCTCTTTAAGACAATTGCTAGGTCCTTGTCAAGAATCTTGCAATGCCAGCTACTCCAAAAATCAACTTTTTTTTTTGAACGGTGATAAATTTATTGATCGAGTGACAGCCTAAAAATTACAAGGACCCACAAATAAAAGGAAAATTACAATTCAACCCAATTGTCTAGAAACTGAGCAATGACCTTTGATGCAATCACCCATTCCATGATATGGGATTTCGCCATTTTAAACACCTCCATAACATTCCTTTTCCGATTTCTAAAACAACAACCATTCCTCTCTAACCAAAGAAACCATATACCCACAAGTAAAACTAATACACCAAACATATATCCGAACCTTTCCTTTACCCCCACCATGCCACGTCAAAAAGAATCGATCAATAGAACTCAGCAACACCCAAGCCACTCCGAAAAATTTGGAGAAAGCATCCCAAAGCCTATTTACAAAAGAGCAATGAAAAAAGAGATGATCGACCGACTCCACATCCTGATAGCACATCAAACAAACATTGGGGAGGATCATCTTTCTTTTTTGAAGGTGATCAAGTGTTAGTGCATTCTTTCTTCCCACTAGCCAAGCGAACGCCGCAACCTTTGGAGGAACACCATACCACCAAATGAAGGATGCTACGTTGAACTCTTCATTGTTACCATCTCCACGTAAAGCCTTATAAAAAGACCACTGAAAATTCTCCGGATTTATCATACAACCATTTCATTGAATTCGCTTCTGATACCAACAAATACACTTTGGAAAGCAACTCAAGCAACCCAATTAACTCGACTATTTCTTCATCCTCCAAAGTCCTCACAGCAGAGCCCAAATGACTTGCTCCCCTTGAATAGAGAAACATTTATCCACACGCGAGTTCACCTCTGAAACAATCCCCGCTAACCGCAGGAACATTTCGCTCAACTTATACTCCCACACCTATTTGTCCTCCCAAAACCTAATAAGCTCCCAATCCCCCAAAAGGAGAGCTAATCCCATCCCAAACTCTGCTCTTCACCGACGCCATGCTTCTCCAAAGATATGATGACCTATACAATGAGGACAACCTTGTCCACCTACCCCTTTCATCCACCCCATATTTCCTACCTATTAGTTTTCTCCAAATAGCACCCTCTTCCACTCCAAATCTCCAAACCCATTTTCCTAACAAAGCCAAATTCACAACCTCCAAACTTCTTAACCTGGAACCCCCTTGGTCCTAGGGCTTACAAACATCCTCCTATTTCATAAAATGAAAGTTGTGCTTGTCTTCCGCTCCCTTCACAATAAATCTTGCCTAATTTTTTTTTCAATATAAGTAAACACCAATTTCAGACATTTAAATAACAACATGTAATAGAATGGAAGTTTAGACATTGTTGCCTTAATCAAAGTTATCCTCCCACTCAAAGATAAATACTTACTCCTCCATCGAGACAACTTTCTTTCAAACCTCTCCACCACTATCCCACAAGTGTTTCGCAAGTCTTCCAATACATAGAGGAAGACTGAGATCTGTGGTAGGAAATGAACCATCCCTACATCTGAGTATACTCACAAAGAACCCCACTTCGAGATTCCCACTTCATTGAAAGCATGATAAGTATGGAATTGGCTCCTATATTTAGCTGACCTCTAGCAAGGAATTCATCAAATACCTTTAACAAATCATCATTCACAATCTCCCCAAATTCCTAATAAAAAGTCACTGAGAAACCACCAATGCCTTTTACCTCTTCTTTTGGAAATTAGCATTAAGCACGTGAGATTTTCCTCCCAAAATAAAGCTAACGGAGACCATCCAAGATATGAGCTTTGAAAGTAGTCTACAATATGAACTTCAAAAAGGTCCCCCACGACATCCACAAATCTATCACACATCCAAAGCCCCAATATCAAATTCTCACTCAGCATGTTTGCTATAGTCCGTGTTCATCTCCTTGGAGCTAAACAACACTCAATTTTTTTTCCCATAAAGAACTTTCTTCTACTAAAGCATTAACCAAATCTATCTTTTAAAATAACCCTCTTTTGTCTAAGATCATTCAAGATCGGCCTCCTCTTTAACCCCGTCATCACTGTTTACCAGCATGTGCATCTTTAATCCATCCTCTTAAGAGAGAAATTCACCTTTTTTGATAAAGATATTCTCATTGTGGTCTTTGGCTACAAAACAAATAGATCATTGATGTGACTGTAATAAATACAGCATGCCAACAGTCAAACACCCTTATACTTTCCTTTAGGGTATCAAACAACCCCACCAAGAGAATATAAGACCAAAAATGTATCACATGATGCGTACTAACAGAGTCAGGAGAATATATCACCCAAATGGTATCCCATGATGAGTCCTAACAGAGTCACACGAGGATGACATGGTCCAAGTGATGCGGGACAACTAACCACTTGCTCTAAAAGCTTGAATTGACAGAGCGTGGCGAATCAATCCCTTTATCTCATAGCCTGGGCCCCACATTCCATGGGTTAGCTCCTCGGCCGAACCCCCCTCGTGGGACCCACATAACATGGGTTCCGCCTCACACGGGCCGCCCACCCCGAGTGCGTCTGCCCCCGCATCCCGCAAGTCACCCCACTCGAGCCCGATGTAAAAATGCCCATGCATTACCGAGAATTAAGGATTGCACGTGAGAGTGGTGAAAGATGCATTATTGCACAAATCATCACCACCCCCATCATCATCATCATCATAGCCTTCTCCCAGCTATTTCGGGTCAACTTATGACTCCAGTTTAAACAAGAATTCCCATGATTGCTTGCCAAAGTTCAACGGCTGGCTACAAACCCGACAACAACCCTGCTTTAGCCAGATCAGGAAGTGGCAGCTGCAATTTCTACCAGGCAGAGTTGAAACATTATTGTACACATACTAATCCAAAAACTTATAAGATATACATACACATTTCTAGATAATAATTAAGAGAGAGAGAGAGAACTAAATAAAGCAAAGTGATTCTTGAGAATCATAGGCAATCCAAGGTAGGTCCTACTACAAGGATGAGTCAGACCGATGATGAACCTTTTCTTTCTTGTACATGATACAGTTTATTGACATAGTATCTTGAGATTGGTGCCGCATACAAGCCCATTGATGCAGGACAATTAACCATTTGCTCTAAAAGCTCGAACTGATAGAGCAAGGCAAATTAATCCCTTTATCTCATAGCCCAAGCCCCACATCCCATGGGTTAGGCAATGTAGGACAATTAACCACTTTCTCTAAAAGCTCGACCTGATGGAGCATGGCGAATCAAATCCTTTATCTCATAGCCTAGGCCCTACATCCCATGGGTTAGGACCTCGGTCAAACCCCCCTCGTGGGCCCCACATCACATACGTACCGCCTCACACAAGCCATCTACCTCACACAAGCTGCCCACCCCGAGTGTGCCCCTGCATCCCACAGGCCACCCCATTCGAGCCCGGTGTGAAAATGCCCCTGCATTATTAGGACCTTGGCCAAACCCCCCTTATGGGCCCCACATCACATGGGTACTGCCTCACACAAGCCACCTGCCTCACACGGGCCGCCCACCTCAAGTGTGCCCCTACATCTCACAAGCCACCCCACTTGAGCCCGGTGTGAAAATGTCCCTGCATTAATCACCCCCAGTGAGGAGTCTCGAACACGAGACATCACGCTCTGATACCACTTTAATGAAAAACAATTAACCATTTGCACCAAAAGCTTGAACTGATAGAGCATAGCGAATTGATCCTTTTATCTCATAGCTCAGGCCCCAAATCCCATGGGTTAGGACCTTGGCTGAACCCCCTCGTGGGCCCCACACACATGAGTACCGCCTCACACGAGCCAACTGCCTCACATGGGCCGCCCACCCCGAGTGTGCCCCCCCGCATCCCACAGGCCACCCCACTCGAGCCCAATGTGAAAATGCCCATGCATTGCCCATGCAGAGTGCAGTGGACAAAATGAGCAATCCATATCATTTGTTAGAAAATATCATTCATCCAATTCCGACTCAATGCACTTTTAACTTAGTCCATTGCATAATGAAGCATTGCCCAAAAAGAAAAGACATTAAAACTTGCATAAAGTATATAGATATAGACAATATCATCATCATAAATGACCAGCTAGTAATATAGATAATAATATGAAAGGAAAAAAAAAAATGAAAAAGAAAAGCTTTTTAGGTGATTGCTCCATTGATATATAGAGAACTGACCAGTAGCTTGGTGAAATAAGGACAGCAACAGTTCCATCAGAACAGAATTTGTGTGAAGCCCCTTGTGCAACTCATTCATTGAGAAAACTAAGGACAGAAAGGGTCAAAATGCAGTCTTTATCCGGCAGGTCCTTATGGTATAAACCCGAATAGTCGACATGAGGAAAAGACATTTAGAAAATTATATATACCAGATTGCATCTGAGACTCTCTCCCACCCTCCCTTCATATGGCCATAACCAATCTACTCACCGTCATTTGGGAACTCTTTTTGGCCCACAAAACATATATATACTGCAAGAATCTCTAACAGATGGTTCCCATAGGACCAAGGTACGTATCAAATAACTATACACAGTGCCAACCCAGAAACAACTGATAAGTTTTTTTGTTTTTATTTTCTGAATGATAATTAAAATTTACTAAAGAAAGAGAAGATAAAGATAGAAGGGGGTGTAACGAGGCACACCGATCTGAGTGACCCTCAAAGAACATTGAGAGAGGTTCACATGGTGATAGAAACAGATAGTCAAGGAGACACTTGGTTGAGCCATATGTCACAAGCTTGGACACTCTTCTACAAACATGGCCATTTTTTGCTCACTTTGTACATGAGAGGCTCGTACATGGGGTAGAGCCATTTATAATAATCTCAAGTTGTGCTGAGAACCCTGGAATGTTCTAGTGGTCTCAAGGAGCGTTTTATGGTTAGGCTTGTGTAGATTTGACTCGAAGCTTTTTAGAGGATTCTTGACCATTAGATAAATGCTAATGGCATCATCCTAGCCAATGATGTATGCTTCTAGAGATTTCTTGCGCCTTGCTCCTCATTTGGGACTCACTCCTCAATGTAATCTTCTCTTCGTAGTGCCACTACGAGCTCTATTCACTGTCTATATTCTTCTATGTTCTCAAGCTTCATGTTCCTCCCCCCAAGAGACATGTCAGATCCAGGGGCATCCCAATCAGATTGAATAGGATAACAGTTTCTCATTCTGAATCTGTAAAATCATCCGGAATGATTGTTGACCCAAGGATGGAGTATTTGGTGAGGTTTGCTCGAAGGTATTCAATTATGCCTGATCGGGTGATGAAGCCAACTCAAAATCAAAATTTTCTCCCACCCCCCACCCACTGAAATGCTACCTCAACCACCTAGTGCCGATGAGAAGATTAGGAGGGGTTCTTATGAGATAAAGTGTGTTTTCCCTTCCAGGAGGTATTTGACAGTTCAAAGCCGAATAATAGCAGGAAATCTATCATAACCCATAGGGCCTCAAATTTTCACTTTTTCCCCTTCAGGATAGTGGACGACCTACCAAATGACGGATGGAAAGGATTAATAAGTTGCAGACCCGAAATTGAAATCAAGTCTCAGTTACAACATAGGAGATTTGGCTACAGGTGGAAAACTGCTATGATTGCATGGACCAAGATCAATTCCAACCACTCTTTTCTATCTTGATCAAGCAATGAGCCCACAAGCTTTAACACTCGACTGCATTGGGCAAATGAAATGGTTATCAACCAATGAGGCAACTCTATTGACTTCTTTGAATGGTAGCACATTTCGTTGCATCTGAACTAGTACTTGGTGTCTAGCACTTGATGGCGCAAGTGGGAGTTAAGCTGACTTGAGTAGCATTGGGGTGTTGTGCAAGTACCACACGGGCAAGGGCGCTGAGGAGTTGGCAAGTCCATGACACACCCCAAGTGGAAGCACATATTGGAAGTTCACGTGTATCTAACCCATTAGCAATTTTTGAACTGTCAGAATTCTTCAAATGGTAGCACATTTCGCTGCATCTGAACTAGTACTTGGTGTCTAGCACTTGATGGCGCAAGTGGGAGTTAAGCTGACTTGAGTAGCATTGGGGTGTTGCGCAAGTGCCACAGGCAAGGGAGCTGAGGAGTTGGCAAGTCCATGACACAGCTCAAGTGGAAGCACATATTGGAAGTTCACATGTATCTAACCCATTAGCAACTTTTGGACTGTCAGTAAACTACGATAAAAAATTTCAGCAGTCCAAAAAAAAAAAATCTATAGATGAAATGCATAGAAACACAAACCTACTACAACCTTCAATCCTTGGCACCCTTTATGCAGTTACCATTTAGTCGAACTGGATTCATGGATACTTATGCCAATCTCTTATGAGTTGTACAGATTGTACCTTCTACTAGCCAAGAGAGAAAGTGGTGTCCGGGCTAGGGAGGCGCAGGGAAGATTTCAGAGGAAATAGCAGAAAGAATCATGGAGGAGGTGATTTAAATAAAGAGGGGCTGGGAGATTGGGTTCAGAGTCAATAGAAGATGAAGATCCTCTTCGATCAGGAAGATGGGCCGAGTGACTACTCTACCAAAGATTCCGATGTTGTATGTAGAAAATTTCCTAGACGAGTGGTCAGCCTTTCAGCTCTCTAAGGTTTCTGGGAGAATAGGGAAGGTGAAGGAGACGGTTATCCTTAGGATTAGGGGGATAGCAATAATCTAGGGATTTGTGTTCGTGAGAACGGACGGCCCTAGCAAGGTGAGTCAGGCAGTGGTAGAGATGAACGGTAAGAGTTATGAGGGGACGGTAATCTCTGTGCAAAGGGCTCGTTACAGTCCTGAGATGGTGAACAAGGCAGCTCAAAGGAAGGAGGAGAAGGTTATATAGGATCAACACCTAAGCCAATCTCCTATGCATGCACAGTGTTGTATTATATGCATGATATTGAATAAATCAAAAGATATATCTCTACATTGTAAATACAAATTTGCACTACAGCTTGATCAATACCAAGGGTATAGAACCATAATTTGGGTTGCTAAAAATAGCGATCCAGATTGCAAATGACCCATAATTTGGACCACGTGATTCGAAACAGAAAACGAAGGGGTGTTGGTGATTCAGGTAAGATTGGTCCAACACCTACACCCCCAAACCAAGTACCATAAGCTGCTAATGTTCTTGTTACAGAAAGAATGTCTTAGAGAAGTTTTACATATCAGACATGCCTTGCCCATTTTGCAGTTGTGGTTCACATTGTTTATTGCTTGCTGCTTATAAAAATCTAAGTCCATACAACATGGAGATAACCTACCTTGATAAATTATATCATGCTCAAGTGCAGAATTTAATTAGTAAATAGTTGCTTGAGAAAAAAAAAAGGATCAAAGAAGAATCCAACAATGTGTTTATACTAAGCACCATACTAATGAAATCAGGTGAAATCAATTCCAGTAACTCAATCCACATGTTAACATAACAAATGTATGCCGACAGGAGACAAATCGTAGATCTTAGCGAGAATAGAGTGGCATTGTACCTCTATATCTTAGTGAAAAGACACAACTGCAATTTTGTAACCCCTGAATGATAGATATGTAAATTTCATCTCCCACTTCAACCTGCTTGCTCTGATACTGCAGTAACATTTGCAGACAACTGTCATGAAAGTTCCAGTGCCACTCAAAGCTTGAACATGTTTGTGACACCACACAGGTAAGATAACACAACAAAGCGCTAGCAAGAAAATCATTTCCCATATTCTCCAACTATATAAATTAGTTGCAAGTTCTAAATTTGCAAGCAACAGGAGTTTAGGGAGAATCTAAGGGGGCACTTGGATGCATGTCTTACTCACTTAAGATGAATGTGTGGATAAGAATATTTTAGTAGGCACACTCTTTTTTGCATAGAGATTTCATATAACCTATTCAAAAACTAAGAGAACATATTAATCTTGAGTAGGTATCTCAATACTTTACATCAAACTAATCCAGTACTGAACCACTGTTCGGAAAGTTGCAGAAAGAAACGTGGCAAGAATTAAATACTGATGGAATGCTACAAGCCATACCACCACATCATCTAAAGGGCTGCTGTCTAGTTAATATTCTCCAATATCTCAGTGGAAATAGAATTAGATACAGACCAAAAGAATTTCCCACAAGATGTTGCACTCAATGTTGTTGAATCGCATATGCGATCATGTGTGATCATGTATGCCTATGCGCATATGCGATCGCACAATCGCATATGCGACCGCGATTTTTTATTTTTATTTTTTGAAATTTTAAAAAAATCGAAAAATATGAGGAAATTTAAAAAATTGTAAAATATATATATATATATATATATATATATATATATATATAAAAGAAATTAAGGGAAACTTTCATAAGTTAATAGATCACTAATTTTACATATTTAAAATACATTTGAAAGAAATAAAATCAATTAAACATTAAATGCTTGAATCTTGATCTTCCAGCTTCCAAAAAAGAATAGAATGTAGGAGAGAGAGATTAAGACCACTTGGAAGTAAGAAATGTAAGAGAGAGTGAGAGATTAAAACCACTTGAAATTAAGAAATGTAAGAGAATAAGAGAGTAAGAGAGTTTTGAAGTGAGAATATTGCAAATGGAGGAGGTTTGGCAAACCGTTGGCCAATATGTGATCGCATACATTGCATACGCGATCGCATATTTTCGCATGTGCCATGATCGCATATGCGATCAGCATATGGATATGTGCATATGCAGTCGCACATGACAACAATGGTTGCACTGAATCTTCTCCTACAAAAAATGCTTATGGACGATGTGGTGGTACAAACTTGCCATAGCCAGGGGCTATCAATTCTCGCCATGTCTCCTCCTTCCCAAACTGGCCATCAACCAGTAAAATATCAAGCATAAAAGAAATATATAAAGCATTTCTGGACAATTAGAAGTTTTCAAATCCACAAGACTGAGAATTCATAAGAACCATACACAGAGCATACACGACAGGAAGAACAACAATGGTCACAGCCACCTTTTTCTTTTTCTTAAACGTTGGCGCTGCCATAATTGTGTAGTGTGTTATTTAGCAAAATAATAACAACAACAACAACAATAATCATCCAAGCCTTATCCCAACTAATTGGGGTCAGCTACACTAATCCTGTTCCGCGATTCCACTCTATCAAGGACCATATCCTCAGTTAAAATTATAAGAGTAATAATAGTAGCTACGGAATCCTCACATCACATTTTATTTTAACTGCTGTGTATGAATGCCAACACCATGAAGTGAAATTTCTATCTTTTTCGCAAAAGTCATGATAGCTGTAAGAACATGCCCCCACCACCTCTACTAGAACTATGTTTTGACACAATGCAAGCTAGAATCTTCAGGGTCATAAAGAAATCATAGCAAAAGGCGAAATACAAAGCGGTTCCCCTAGTGACAACAAAGCACTATAAAACTGACCATTTATGGGTTGGGTTGGCTGGTTGCAGTGATTTAAATGATGTGGATGCTAAAGCACCTAGAGAAGAGGTTGGGTTGGCTGGTTGCGGTGATTCAAAAGATGTGGATGCTAAAGCACCTAGAGAAGGATTATGGATCTTTGTCAGCTCTTTGTCAGGAAATCTAATTATAAAAGGTGGCCCAAGTAATTTCATCCTCAAGCGGTCAAACAAAAAGGACTAGGCTAAGGGATCTGCTTTTGCCCCTAGCAAGATTTACGATTTCACCTCTACACTGAACGTTTTACTTGCCCTCGTATGTAAAGAGGCTAATGCTATCCCCAACACCCTTTCGATCCGAAAGGACATATACTTGTATAAGGATTTCATCTCAATGCATCCTTTGTCTTCCTCCCAATGCCGTTTTGTTATTTCTTAAGGTCCTATAAAGCACTATATACATTACATCAAGATGATGATAGATTTGTTGGGCAAGAGCTGTGCAATATTCTCACATGCAAGTAACAGAACCATCAACCTTCAAAGGTAAAGTCATATTTTTAGCTGACTGGTTTCCAGATAAAGGTTTAGCAAAAAGATGAGCAGGGGACTCAAAGATTAGAGAGAGAGAGAGAGAGAGAGAGAGAGATCTAATCCACTAGTTCCTATTGCTCCATTGGAGTTATCCAACAGGGGCAGAAGTATCGAAATCCTAAGATACTTGGACCAAAGGGATACTAACATTGGCAAATAAGAAACTGAAAAAATCCACTGAACACTTCATATAGTTTTTTCTTATGGTCTCATTAGTTCCAACATCCACGTAGCACAGGATTGGTTTGTCGTGGTGATATTATCACAGTACAAGTTGTACAACCCCACGGAACAAATTTAGCATCACTGTAAAGCTAAATATGCCCCGATCATTCTTGCAATCAGAAAAGTTGGCATCCAACAGAGACCGAAAGCAAAATCCCGACCTTCACTCAACTCGATAAGCACTAAATCATTACCTTTGTTGTAGAAAGTTTTCCGCCAGTTCTTCAGGTACTACAAATAGAAAAGAATGTCCCTCCGCTTCACACCAATCGCCTCTTGCAAACACAATGTGAAGATTAAAAGATCGAGCACTGTAATGAAGCGTATCCATACTATTCTGGTATTTAAAGCCAGATTAAGGGAGCATTGTTTACAATGTGCCAAGGAGAAAATATGTTACATACACAAGTTTCAAATGAAACCAATTTTACCAAAACGAGATGCCATTACGCCACACCTTATGGGGCAAGCTGCGTAAAGGATGCACATTTAATGATCACTGAAGCTGGAGGATAGGATATCCTGCAACAAAATTGGCTTGATTGCAGAAATGAAGAGAGTTTCTTTCTCCACCCAAAATCGTCTGGGGTGCCTGCTAAAGAATAGCATCAATTGTCGTCTCACACTAACAGAGTTTCCAACTTCGCATGCAAGGCATATCTCTCACCTCATAGGCTTCAGTCAGAAATGGTTCATGTGAAAACCGGACCCGCAGAGCTGAAGTGAAACTGTAAACCAAATCATCTCACTTAGCCAAACAGGCCACCAGTGCCTAATTCCCCTTGTTGCAACTCTTTCCTCCGCTGTTCTTCTAATGGATCTGGACTCTTCATAATTCTTCGTAGGCGCCTAACATTCACAAGGAATCAAAGTTTTAAAGGTCAAAACAAAGCGAGGAAGGAGATCTAATCGTGGGGAAACGAGACCCTTTTTATTGCTGTGCTCCAATGCAAGTCCAAATACCTGTCTTGAGCATGTTGAGCAGGAAATGTTGGCATAAAATCCTTTGATTTGGGCAGAGGGACCTCACGGAACCACTCATGGTTAAGAGCCGCTTCTGCTGTTATCCGCTGCATTACAAGATAACAAACAACAAATAACTCATCACAAAACCAGAGTGCAGAACAACGAGTCAACACATTTTTTCCTCCAAACTATTGTGTTATTTGTTTTAGGAAAATACCTTTTTAGGGTCATATGTAAGCAGTTTATTCAATAAGTCAAATCCAGCCTCAGAAAGGGTTGGGCGTCCAGAGAAAGATGTGGGTGGGAACTTATCACGCAGCTTGTTATACCTGAAAAAAACAGGTCAGTGGTTACTCCAAACATAAGCTACATCCGCACAACTGAAAATTGCCAACAAGGCAAACCAGAAAGCCTGACCAGCATCACCCATAGCTGGAAGCCTGGGAAAACAGTGGCGAGAATAAGAACACAGCTAAATATCTAGTATGCCTCTTAATGAATTTGAATGAATATCAGAAATGGGAAGAACAAGTACTTACGGCTGCTTTACAAAGTTGACCTTGACCCCAGGCAATTCAACAAACTCCGGCCATATCTTTGCGCTTGGTGTGCCCAGAGTTCGGAATATCTGAAATGAAGTAAAACCACAATAACAGATTAAAAAAGTGCAGCTAATAATAGGCATGAGAAGAAGTTGTGCAGAGTAGAAACCTTGTCAAGCTGATCAAATTCAGTTTTCCCATTGAATAACGGTTCCTTCGCTAAAAGTTCTGCCATTATACAACCTAGCGACCACATGTCAATAGCTGTTGAATATTGCTTTGCTCCCAATAGAAGTTCAGGTGCCCTGTGAGGTACGAAGCAATGAAAACTACAATGAGGTTGCCTAGAAATTGAAATATGTTATTGAAAGGAATTGACTGACATAGGCAAGACTACCATGATCAGCAAGATGAACTAGGTCCTCAATGGAAGAACTTAGAGATAGAAGAAAAGAAAAAAACAACAAGTTTTTGTTCCATATCCTGCGAAAATCTTGGAAAAGAAAATATGTAATGAAATAGAAGAAAGCACGGGTACAGCATCTAAGAGCAGGTCAACAATTGATTTTGTCCGAACCAATCACATGTATAAGAAAAGTGCAGCTCGAATGGGTCAACCACAAGCACAAAACAACAGCAGTGTGAATCAACCAAAAAGTAAAATAAAATATTAATCTTTAAGGAACTGTTCACACCTCCAATAAGGATAGTTGTGTGGATTAAGCAAACCAATGTCATTACAGGCACATCCTAAGGAGGAAGGATGAGAACAAAAAATAAACGAGAAACCATCCAAGACGCATTCCACATGCAACTGTCGGAGAGTCGACAAAAACCATATAACATCATCCATGAGGACAAGCAGCATTTCATGACAAGACAGCAACGGACACAGCCCATGGGCACGAACCAGGAAAGCAAGAAAAACTTGCCAACACTTGAGAGAATGGAAAATGAAGGACGGTGATGAAAAATATTGCAAGGTTCTAGTTTTTCAGAAAGGATGCCCATAACGCGGTGTAACAAAACAACTTTCTGTAGGACCTTCAATTACCACATCACATTCTGGCCTGTTGATAACAGAAGGTGGCTCTTTGAATATCCCATTATGGGCAACTCATGACCAAGTCACAGAAGCTTGGCTTGTCTTGTTTTTGTGGAAGTTAAGGATCTGTCCTTGAGGTTAAACATTGCATTTCCATCAGTTTATCTAGGGATGCTAATTTGTTGGTCGATGCTCTTCCCAAACAGGGAGATAGGATGAGTTATTAACTATCTAGAAGCCATTCCCTTTACATAGCTAGGAATGAGTGTCTTAAGCATCAAGAATCCATTCCCGCTGACAGAGCCATCTTTCTGCTTTAATAATTTGGTCACCCATTAAAGCATTTTGTAAAAAGAGCATGTGATAACACAGGAAGTGAGTAAGGAAGATGCGGCAAAGTTATCCATTCCCGCTGACAGAGCCATCTTTCTGCTTTAATAATTTGGTCACCCATTAAAGCATTTTGTAAAAAGAGCATGTGATAACACAGGAAGTGAGTAAGGAAGATGCTGCAAAGTTCTCATGTTTAGAGAGAGCTTCGGCTAAAGGTGAACTGCACGTAGTACAACCGAGTAAGAAGATAAAAGGAATTTGTAAAGGAGCATGTAAGAAAAACACCGAGTAATTTTTTTTCCTTTGAAAGATGAGTAGAATTTAATTTCAAAAGAACACACAGTGAAAAGGGAAAAGATTATTCTGTGCCCGGCACAAAATGACGTTAGAATCCCTGGGAAAGAAATTTTCCAGGATTGTATTGATCCAACATGCCAAAGTGAATCACCAAATTGTGCAGCTTACCTGTACCATAGAGTGACAACCAAGTGAGTATAAGGCTTCAAAGGGCTCCCATATTGGCGAGATAATCCAAAGTCACAAATCTTCAGCTCACCGCGATTATTCAGAAGAAGATTTGAGGTCTTCAAATCCCTGAAGAGAAGAAACAACCAGTTCATAAAATGTCATCAAAATACAGTAGGAAGAAAAAAAAAATGAAAATTATTTGAGTTCCGAGACAGTAGTACCTGTGAAGCACCCAGTTGTCATGAAGATATTTAACACCTTCCAAAAGCTGTAGCATTAGGCACTTAACTTCACTCTGGCTAAAAGGCTGTTTCATCATTTCCATCAGCCCCTTCAGATCATGTTCCATGTACTCCATAACCATGAAAATACTATCAAGGCTGCTACCTACAACAACTTCCTTAACATCTACAATTGATGGGTGATGAAATGACAATAGAATGTTAATTTCTCTTAGAGATGTCAGTGGGAAACCTTCTCTTTCTTTCTCCATCTTTACCTTCTTCAAGGCTACAATTTCCCCGGTCTTTTTATCCTTGGCTCTATAAACCACGCCGTATGTGCCTTCGTCTATCTTGTTCAATCTCTCAAACTCATCAACACTTCTACAACCCTGTAACATGTTTATGCTTCTTTGGAGGGGTGGCGTTGGCTCTGGTGTCTTAATGGAATCATTCTCCTCTTCAGAATCCGTTTCTGCCTGGTCACCGGTATCATCATCATTCACATCTTCCTCATCAACCTCCATGAAATCATTCTTATCCAAGTCTATTTCCTGGTATTCATCTTCACTGGCTGGTACAATGCGGCGACCTTCTTTCTCAGAGTCAGGCTTGACTCGAGCTCCCTCAGAACCTTCTCTTATAAGTTCTCCGAGCTCCGGACTTGGCAACTTGGTGTTCAGTCTCATGTCCACCAAATCACCCACAGGCATCTTTTTCCTCCTTTTGAGCATGGCTTCCTCATCTGAAACTTCACCTTCATCCTTAGGAGAATTGTTCTCATCCGCCCATCGAGACGCTGAGATATTCCGCGTTGGAACATAGTCTTCATCTTCTAGCTGCCCAGGTTCATGATTATTGCTCCAATGAACCTCATGAGATGGAGCCGGGGAAGACCCATATGGAGATTCTAATGCAACAGAGCCTGCTAACACAGATTCCATCAGAGGCTCAACCAGATGCAATGACTGCTTGCTGCTAAAGCCATCAGGTTTCACAGGAGACGGATGCACAAGGTCACTCAGATTTGGATAAGGCGAACGGCGGAAACCTTGAGGCAGTGGCGGAGGTGGTGGAAGGGGAACACCTGCCGAGTCAGTAGTTTTACTTCTAGATGAAATGCTCACTTGCTTCTCTTCTCTATCCCACACAATTGGAGAAAACTTCCTCTTTCTTCCCAGTGGTGACAATGCCCCATTTTCAGACTTCCAATTTCCATTATCTCTAACCTGCGGTGGTTCTGAGACTTCCACGTCATCCGATTCGCTTCCACTCGATAACTCACCTGGCTCTCGGTCTGCCATTCTAACAGAAAACCCAACTGGCCTACGACTATTGCCGCTGCTACCCGAATCACTCATGCTGGACGAAGAACGGTACCCGCCATTCACGGTCTCCCTCTCCTTAATATCCCGCTGCCTAACCCTAACCCTATCATCCCTGTGGTAATCCTTTTCCTGCTCAAGATCACCTATTCCACGGTTACGGCCACGCTCCTGGGCACCATCTCGAAAGCGGCTGTACTCTTCCTTATAGAAATCCCTCCGTCTTGAGGCCCTGAGATCCGATTCCCGGTCCATGGGTTCGTGGTCGCGGAAGCCTCCATGCCTCCCAGCCGCCATCTACTCCGCGACCCTAATCCAACCAAAACAACAGAAACCCCCAATCGAAACCCTAATTCCAAAATCAAGAAACCCTAGATGCAGAAATCAAAACCCTAATCCCAGAAGGAAAACCCTAATCCCAGAAAAGACACTAAACACTTAGGGCTCAAAGCACAATCTTCGATGTCAATCAAGAAAGACCAAAAAATTAAATTAAATAAGTGTCACAGCATCAAAGCGAAACCCTAAAAACAGATCTAGCTGATGATGATGGGGAAAAACAAAACCCCAGAAAAAAATCCCAAAGAATTCTCTTTTTGTTTTAATCTCCGTGCTTTTTTTCTTCTTTTTTTCTTTTTTCTTTTTTTCCAATAGAAAAATCGCCAACAAAAGGAAAGAGAAACCCTAGAAACCACACAACGAGGGGAGAGGGAAAGAGGAAAGAGAAAACCCTAGGAATTTGCTCAGTGGAATTGACGAGAGAGAGAGAGAGAGAGAGAGAGAGAGGGAGAGGGAGGGGGGCTTTCGCTTGGTTGGTCTTCGAGAGCGGAAACGAAACGACAACCCCAAAATATTATGATCGGATGGATTGGAGACGAGAGACTAGTGAAGGCGCAGTTCCGCATACGATTCGAGCCCAGACTCGACTCATTAATAACGACGCCATTATTTTAACCCAGACCCCAACCATCAACTTAGCAGGGTCCAACTGGGGTTAGGTCCAATGAATCAGACCAATTCATTTTATAAGACATCAGGCCACAAATGACAGGATCCATGCCTACCCCATTTAGTGCCTGTTTGGATCTAGGCAAAGTTGCATTGCAGGCACAAGTTTAGAACATGAGTCAGGCCGCCCAGACTCGACTCATTCTTAACAACGCCATTATTTTGATTTAGACCCAACCTATTAAAACCCCAAGGCTCATAGGTCAAAAAGAAATTAAAATCAGACCAATTATTTTTATGAGCCAGGTGAGAATAACATGATCGATACCTGCCCCATTTAGTGCCTGTTTGGATCCAAGCAAGGTTGCATTTATAGGCGCAGTTTGAAAGATGAGTCAGGCCGAGACTCGACTCATTAATAACAATGCCATTATTTTAACCCAGACCCAACCCATTAAAACCTAGCCTTGGTCTAAGGTGGGTTGTGTCAAAAGAATCGGACCAATTAATTTTATGGGCAGAGTGGGAATAACAGTGCCTGCTTAAATTCAGGCAAAGTTGCATTGTAAGCGCAGTTCTGGACATGAGTCGGGCCCAAACCCGACTCATTAATAACGACGCAATTAGTTTGACCTAGATCCAACCCCGTTAAAACCTAGGCCAGGTCTAAGGTGGGTTGGGTCAAAAAAATAAGACCAATTAATTATATGGTCCGAGCAGGAATAATAGGATCCATACCTATCTCATTTACTGTCTGTTTAGATCCAGGCAAAGTTGCATTGCAGCCAGCAGTCCATAGCATGTTGTTAAGGCTAAGGGGTCATGGACATGCTAGTGCTAACTAGTTGTTCAGTTCATTGTTTGTCAAACATTTTGAAACATGACTTAAATTCGTGGCACATACGGGGAACTTCCGAGATTGGTTGGTGGCACTGAACATGTGCTTGTGCACACCTAACTCACACACATTGAAACATGTCCCACATTTTTTAGTGTTTTAAGATTTTTCCTTTTTTCTTTATTCTTTTTTGGTAAAAAAAAAAAAGCTTGAAAATTGATGGTGGTGCATATGTACATGAAGGATGCTTGAAGTTGCACTGCTGTATTAGAACATGTTATATGCAGATAAGTGTAATCCTCGTGCTCACCGAAAGCATAAACTATCATTGGCGAGTTACTCTACCTCTCCTCTCCACTAGAGATTCACAACATAACAGTCCCGTGTCTATAACTACTTGTCCAAAGTGTATTAGTTCTCGTGCATAAAGGGACCGACAGACATTAACATATACGGTTGTATGTGACTACCAGTCAGGAGACAACTTTACCCATATCCAAACAGCCTCTTATCTCATGGATCATTTCTAAGCATGATTTCAAGATTTGGACATGTCTCATGTGACTCATCCTAGTATACTTGGACTTCGTTAGATCTAATCAAAATTGACACCATGAGTCACCCCAACTCAAGCAAGTACGGCTCCACTCAAGATTGAACAAGCGCGTTTGAGTCACCGAGTCTTTTACTATGGATCTTAGTGAGGTTTGGTCGCTATAAAAGGTACATTGTTTTTTTCTCTCTTTTTCAAAATAATGTTCCAAATGTATTAGTTGTTTCTATGTTTAAATATGACAAGTTCTAAGAGTGCATGCCCAATCTAATGGATAGACTAGTTTGATACAAATTATAGTCATATTGGGAGCTAGGATTTAAATGGTATCGATGTCCTTTTCATCTTGGTGGATAGATGGGGCAGCATGCTACATTAGCATGCAACTATAGGCAGGTGATCAATTCTCTTTTATAAGGAAAAGGATGAGGAGGAATTAGTAATTAACTAATTGTATGGGTCTAATATGAATCCAGGCTTAATTATGGTTTAGGACAAGTTTCTAAAGAGCAATAAGTTAGGTAAGTGTTTGCTCGAGCCCAACTAGTTTAGTGAGCCCATGACTTAATACTTTATGGCTCGGCCTTGCAAGACTTGTTTAAAATTCATCCAGCTCAAGGCCCGCTTGACTGGACACATTTAATTGTAATTAGATCAAGTCTATCCACCCAACCCAACAAGGCACGACCACACTTGAGTTTTCATAATGGAATACAAGTCTAAATTTATGTGAAACTAGCCCAATTGGCAAAAGCATACAAACAAACATGCATCATGTACATATATATGTATCTATACTCATCCTCTATTAATTTGTTTTAAGTTTTGGCCCTATTCAGATAGGGTCATCTAGCCCAGCCGATTTAGGGCAGGTAGGGTCATCTAGTCCAACCCATTTAGGGCAAGTAGAGTCAAGCAAGGTTCAGCTTAAGCCTAATCTGTTTACTTAAATGAAGCATATTTTCTAACAGATCCCAACCCATTGCCCTTTTAGCTTGCCCAAACCCGCTCCATGAGCACGTCGGGCTGGTTGGCATAAGAGGTGACCCAACCAATTGCCACCCCTAATCTTAAGCTAGTCTAAGTCAAACCCATTTAAAATTTAAGTTTACTTAAAAATCAAATCTACGTGGTGGTTGATTCTCAGTGGTCTTAGATCCAATTTATTTAGTAGTTGATTGAACTTTTAGTCCCATACCCACTTTGATGGATCAAATTTTGGATGCAGGCCCATTATTGTCGGATGGAGTTCCATAACCAATTGAGTCAGCCCAACCTCACATTACTGAATAGGCTTTTTTTTCCTGTATGCATGCATGAAAACACACCTATATATTTTGTAAACCAATATTGTACCTCAAATCCTTACCGTCAATGTGGAATATGCATCAATCAGTATTGCTTAAATAAAATTTCTTTTGTTTTAGTGAAGAAGAAAGTTATAACTTACTGCCGTGAAAATGTAGATATATTATCAAACCACATAATTTTTTGTATTTCTTATCTCTTATTTTTGCTTTGACCCTTGGATTTTTTGTTTGACTTTTTTCTTTTGTGATTTTTCTTTACCTACATTAATCATGTGTTTGTATTTTTTTTCACAAAACTTAGTATTGGAAACAAATGTTGAGAAACCTTTTAGCAAAAAGTGAGTTGTCGTTTATGTTGTGATTGTGTTTCAGATGAATGAATTGAGATCTACCAAATTTGAGTTACCGAAGTTCGACGGATCCAATTACGTATTATGGACACTGAAGATTTAATGCAGCATTGGTGAAGGAAGGCGCACAATTATGGTAGAAGGGGAAAAAGAAGTAGGTAGAGATGAAAAATGAGGCTTTTAAGGAAAAAAATAAATAAATATGGCGAATCTTCTTTTTACAATAGTGTTTCAGTTTTGTTTTGTGTCCGATCAAATTACTACTAAGGTTTATGGGATAAATTGTTGAATCCGTACAAAGGGAAAATCAATGTTAAATAAAAATTTTCTCCTATAACTATATAACTTAAAGATGAATAATGACCATTTTTCATGAACACTTGAATGAGTTTATTACCATGATTAGAAATTTAGCAACAGTCAATACAAAGATTAACAACAACAAAAATATTGCATTTATACTTTGTTAAATTTTAGATTTTTTTAGATGATTTGAATATACATCTCAGCAATGGTCTAAGTCTTAATATGGAGTTGGTCGTGTCCACATGCTTATCAAATAACCCTGTAGAAAAACACATTGGGAATCTTCTGGTAATGCCATATTGGTTAGAGGAATATATATTGAAAAAAATGTATTAATGAAAGAGATCAAACGAGATTCAATTCGAAAGGCCACAAAATAAAAAAGTGTTGGAAATATGGGGAGACTGACCACTTGTGAAAAAAGTGTAAACTCGTTAAACGATACACACACACACACACCACACACACACACACATTATTAAACATTGAATTAAATGAGTTTTCAAAGAAACCTAGTTGAGAAAGACAGTTCATTTGAGGATAAAGTGTTGTTGATAGTGATTTAACAGGAGAAGCCAAAACCATTAATGGATTTTGAATTTGGGTGCTTCATTTCATATGACACCACACAATGATTTTTTTTTCACATATTGGTTTTGTAATGATGACATGATTCACATGGTGTCAGAATCACTGTGTTTGATGGTACCACATGTACAATTTTGAAGGTGCGTGGCATAAGTTAGACCTATCGAAAAGTCTTTTATAATTGGAAAAGTTTGATGAAAATGGCTATAACTTTTTAGTGAATATGGTTGGCTGAAGATCATTAAAAGGGAAATGGTAGTGCAAAGTGGGAGTTTGTGGAAAATTCATGTTGGTTGATCAGAGATAATATGGTTGGTGATGATATTGTTGCCAATACCATGACATAATTTCTACAACTTAGCATAGGTGATTAGGCCACATGAGTAAGTAATGACTAAAGGTACTTATTAATTGGAATTTACTTTCCAGTTTAAAATCTATTAATATAGATTCTATGAGGGTTGCTTATTTGAAAAGCTATATTGAACTTGTTTTTTCTCTTCCATTGGAGAAGATTGCCTTAAATTTAATTTGTTCTAACATTTGAGAGGATCTATAGACAACCCACCTAGGGTAAATAGCTTATCTGTATGCTGTAGGACCTTAAAAATCAAGCCAAACCAAAGCTCAGTTCAAAAGCCCAAGCTCAGGCCCCATTTAACCGTAGGACCCTGATGAAGCAAAAGGGAGTAGCCTAAGGGGAAACTCAGGTCTCATCGAATCTCTTAGTGAAATCTGGATCTCATCCATGTAAAGGGTGACACATCACCGCATGGAAATTCACGACATTTTATAGAGGGTAGGTAGAGGGTGACACATCACCACATGGATCTCTTAGTGAAATCCAAATCTCATCCATGAAAGTTCATTTAGCACTATCGTAATCCACAATTTACATTTGAGTGCTTAGAATATCCTTTTAAAGTTCAGATTTTGAGATGAAGCAGAGATGACTAGTTGTTATACTCAAGGCAATGCCGAGTCTCCACATCAGCTATAGGATCTATAAAGTTTGATTGAGGTAATGATCCTAAATATTGATATAATAATCAACACTTGAGACTTAAATGGAGTAGTTATCTGATTTCCCTATAATGCCTGATTCACATTAACCTCCATACTTGTGGAAAGAACATTTAGTCAGTGGTTGGTCATCAACAATCATATTGAAAATTAATTGTGCAAACAATCTTATATTCATTTACCTATGTGATTCAAGGTTTTGCACATGTCCTTGAGTAGATAGTTCTTGATCACATATTTTGAAAATTATGTTTTAGTCCATTAATTATTAAAACATCTTCAATTATTGACAATTCTAACTCAAGTATTGTTCCTAGCTCACTTTTCTTGATGGTGCCCCCTAGATATGATTGACCCATTATCAAATTAGAAATGGGCCATAGTCACAGGTCATTTACTTGAGGCAATCACCACAAGTGCCCAATTGAGTTTAATATGAATCACAGGGCAATTGTTTTTATTTGATGTTACCCATTTGGTAACCACTTTATTTGAATATGATGTTCTTTTAGAGTGGTTATCTAGGGGTGCTTTGAATTCTCTAGGTAATTGATCAAAATTTCCTTGTTTTGGAGAATCCCCTAATTTCCACATCATTTCTTCGATTTGTTTAGATTTACCTATATAGCTCAAACCGGAAATGGAGAGAGGCTATCTAAGTGTAAGACATTCAATTTTGTAGTACCCCATATCACCGCATGTATGGCAGAATGAACGTACCTGTTTTTAACTACTTGATGCAGTTGATTTGATCATCATACGTGTAGGGGAAGGGTTAGATTTACCAGTTTCATACCCTAAGCCTCTCATATTCTTAGATTTTCTACTCAAGCCTAGAAATCTTTTTAACTTTTCATTGCTCTGGGTAAACTTATGACTAAGTTCTGCAATGAGATTGAATTTTTCTACATCTAGTCTCATATTTTTATTTTCCTTTTTCAGTTCCTCAATTTATGATTCTAGATGATCAATTTTCTTGATTAGTTTCTCAATCATAAAACCATCATCAGTAGCTTCTCTTTTAAGCTTGGCGTTTTCAACATAGTACTCATATAGGCTATTAGTCAATTGTGTATTTGTAGCCAATGCTTGATCCAAGTTTGATTGTAGCTATTTGTTTTCATTGTTTACTTGACCAAGTTTCTTACAAGCGTATATATCATGTATATAAGGTTGGTCATAAGCTACTTGGATGCTATCTTTTCCTTTTTCTTCTTCAACCGGAGAAGGTGCCTTTTTTATTTGTTGTGCATTCAATTTCTCAATGTCCCGTGAGTCTGAAATGGTAGTAGTGATGGAGGCTGCGAGTATTTTTAATGATTTTTGGTCTTCATCAACTTCAGACTCACTTGAATAAGATTTTGAGTCTTCGGTGTCATCCCATGTGGCTGCCATAGCATTTAGATTTCTTTGTGGGACATTCCGTGGATATGTGCCCATACTTATGATAATTATAACACTGGGGCTCATTGGACTTGTTGAAATATTTGCCTATTTGGCGTTTGTAGTCTAATGGTTTCCCTTTGTTGTTGTATGTTCTTCCACGGTTCTTGTTGAAGAATATTTTGAACCATTTGGCCAAAAGAGTCACTTCCTCATCAACATCTTCGTTCTCACTTTCTTTTTCCTCTATGGATGTTATGCTTTTAGAAGCCTTGAGAATATTATTTTTGGATTTTGTGGGTGTTTTGAAGAGTAGCTTAAAGGTTTGTAGAGAACCCACCAGTTCATCTATCTTCATTTCATCAATATTTCTTCAGACTTCAATGGTGGTGGTTTTGGAGTTGAATCATATTCCAGTAAGGATCTCAAGATTTTCCTACAAACTTTATGTAACGCCCCGACTTTTCAGGACCCTAGTATATGACCGCGTCCCAAAAACCCAAGTGTTAACCTTAAAGGATGGTCGAATTCAAGTGTACATTTTTTTTTCAACTATCAGAGTAAGCAGATGAGCGTAGTATGGACAAATCGACATAAAGAAAAATCTCATCATCATTCAAATATACAAGAAGCTACCCATAATGATTTATACAAACCAATGTCTCTCCAAAATTTACAAATACAAGAACTACATGATCCAATACATGAGAAATATTAGAATGCAAGTAAATTTGAGCCACAAGACCCCTCAACTTCTCAAGGTAGATACCGTCATGCAACCCTGACACTTGAACCCGACTCCTTATTAGCCCGAACCTGAAAATCACTTAAGCCACCTGTGCTACCTGTACGGTTATATTTATATGATGGATGAGTGGCCAACTCAGTGTGAATTTCCCTCAAGATTACACACCGCTGCATTAGGTAAGCATAGTTATAAAGTAAAGCACACAAAACAATACATGATGCAGGTCTTATTAGATGCATGGATGCGTGAATGTAATCATCGCTCCCGAGATGCTCATCTGTGCGGACAGTGGGCTCGTCACCTATGCAATCATCGAACCTGCGTACATCATCCAGTCGAAATCATCAAACCTGGGTACATCATTCAGTCGGAACAATACGTACATCACGTACGATAACAATAGATGCTGGTCTGTGCTATGTATGCATGATTAGCCAATCCGTTATTAATCTAATTATAACCAACTATTTTAAATAAGCTCAAAGGTCACTACGGGGCTTGTCACTAGCGTAGGCCGACAGCTCCGGCATAGGTCCCATACCACCATCCCCGGCTCATGAGACTACCATCTTAGGATGTTTAATGGAAACCTGTCGACTAGTGGCCAATCATATTACAGTATATAGGGCTTACCATCGCATGGTTGCATGATATAAAAACATCGAACCCATATAGAGAAATTACCAGAACAAAGCCACAGAGGGCGATATCAAACAAGCCAACTAGGGCAATTATCAAGATAAGCCGCATAGGGCGAGTATGAAGACCATGCGATAAAAGATCATCCTTGAAAACCATTGGACACAACAACCCTGGATGGTAGGCCCACATCAATGGTCAATTTAAACCACCATTCAATAACCACTAGGTCGTAGGTCCATTACAATCACAACCAGTCGGGTTACATCCTAAGTATGGGTGTACATTTATAGGTGGGGTCTTCCCACTGATGTACCAGTTTAAGTTCTATAAGCAATCCACAAATAATCCACAAGTATGAAATAAGTATGCAGGATAAACATTAGCATGAAATATAACAATTCAATTTCCACCAACTAACACATGTAATTATAAAAGGGACATATCAATTATAAATAAAAATAAAAACTATAACTTAAGCTAATGAAAAAATGGAAAGCTCAAGGGAAAGAATCATCACCTTATTTGTCGACTTGTCTTCCAATGTTATTAGGAAGAGCGCACACCCTTAGACTTGGATCCTATCATAAGTTATAAAATCGTACCATTAGATCCAAACTTAACTCACTATTTATGTCTAAGGTATTGACCCAGGATTTAGACCACTTAGGGTTTTATCCTAGGGTTTAGTGCTAGGCTTATATTTTAGGATTTGTACTCTGATTATAATCACTATTGTTTACTATTATTATTATTATTTTTTCGTACCATGAATGAAGTAATAATCATAATAGAAGTATTAAATAACCGATATTAACAAATATACCGACGTTACCTAATACTCTTATAGTGACTTATAATCTCATATATAATATAAGTATTAATAATGAGATTTTTACTAACCATAATATAATGATGACTAACATCCAATAATTATATTAACAAAATTATACTAATACCATGATAATTTCATTTCATGATGGTGTTTATAACTATCAATAGTAATCTTTGAGGGCGAAGACTAAAACACTTTATGTTTAACACTTGTAATTTGCCTGTGATACTAATATTAGTATAAGTGATTTGATGATGGTTAATAATGCTCCTATTAGTGTTAATTATGGTAATCTTGGAAAAATAAATTCAATGAGGGCCTACCTTGTTGACTCAGTGGTTCCACTTGGCTTTAATCTGAACCGATGACTTGCTTCCCAACTCAACTCAACTCAATTAAGTTGACCCAACACACTGATTCAGCGAGTCAACTCAGCCCAGTCAACTCGGTGCTTCCAAGCACCACCATTCTCTCTCTCTCTCTCTCTCTCTCTCTCTCTCTCTCTCACTTCCTCCTTCTCTCACCCTATTTTCCTTTAACACTGAGGTCCAGCAAGCTGGCTGGGTTAAACCAGACCCAACCCAACTGAAACGGCTCACTCAAGCCGAACCGACCTGACTTGGTTCAGTGAGTCAACGACTCACCTGACTCAGCAGCGAGTCGGTCTAATCTAACCTCTCCCTCCACTTCTTCTTGATTCTCCCTCTTCTCTACTTCCTTTCTGACCATCATGCTGGACCAACCAGGGTCTGGACTCGGCCCAACCAGTGGCCAGCAGACTGACTCGGTCCCAAACCGAGTCGACTCACGTTTTCTCCCTCTCCCTTCTCCCTTCCTTTCTCCCTCTTCTTCCTTCTCTTATTTCTCTCATTTCCTTCTTCACTTAGATCCCTACACCAGCAGGGTTGCTGGACCGAATCTCGCCCCACCTCAGGCCTCAATGAGACGAGCTTATTGGACTTGGCAGCGAATGTGGCACAAGCGCTTGCACTCACTCTTTCTCTTTCTTCTTCTCTTTCTCTTCTTTCTTATTCCTTCTTACTTCTCTCTCTTTCTCCTTCGACCATGGCTAGCAGGGACTCCAACTCTGACCGGGAAATCACCCACAACTGATGCAACTCGGTGCGGCCCGAACAGAGAAGAAGGAGGCAGCTCCAATGGCGGATCTCTAATGAATGCTTCTTTCTTCATTCTGGCAACATGGGATGATTTGTATAGATGTAATGGAGCTCGTAGGCTGAAGATTTCGAAGCTTCAGGGAGGATTAGGCGGTGGGTTCTAAGGTAGAACGAAAACAACCGTTCTTGAGTGCAGCTACAAGGATGGATTCGGATCACACTGCTGTCCAAACCTCCCACTTTTATTTACTCGCCCTAGCCTCCCAAACCGTTGGATCGAGATTAAACGATCAGGATTTGGTCTGTTTAAAATCGACCCTAAAACCGGTCGGTATTGCAAAACCGACAATGGTTTCAGTTGGAACGCCCTAAGCAAATCGGATGGCCGTGATCTCTCCTAAATGAAAGGCTGGGATTGGAGAATCCTACCTCACGTGGATCGCCTAGCTGGCGGTGAGAAATGTTTCCATTTTGGGAAGTTATGTGCTTTCGGGTCCTACTTGTGCCGATTGTTGTGTGAACACACATGTGCAGGGGCTTGCACCAGTGACATGGTTCTGGTCAGGCCCATGTCGCGTGCATGATGGACGGTTTGGATCATCAAGGTGGGTCCCCATATGTGAGCCATGGTGGGTCAAAAATAGACGTTGTCCGTCAGCTGTCTTAAATGAAGAGAGAGAGAACCTCTCTTCCTAAGGAAATTTTCGGTCAAAGGAGCTCTGACCGCTCCTGCTGGTACGGTGCACATCTAGCATGTTGGTTAAGGTGCACACGCACCCTTTACATGGCTTCCATCGTGGTGTTGCGACCAATCCACACCGTTCTTTCACTATGGGAGGCCCTAATCAAGTCCTCTGACAGGAATTCAGGCAGATCCAGATCCTAGGTGGGCCGTGCTAACTGAATCAAGGCCCTTGGGTGCCGATTTTATCGATCCGACGGTCGAATCGATCCCAATCTGACCATCGACGGTTAGAAGGTTCCAATGGACCTTTTGTATGTCCTACCATCCACATATTAATTTTATTTTATTTTATTATTACTACATGTATATTTATATATAAATATATGTGTGTGTGTGTGTGTGTGTTTATATATAATTCGTGTTGTGGGCCACTCTATAGGTTATTTTCACGATCTATGAAGATCTGACGGATGCTATGTGTGTTCCCACATACGTTCATGCTAAGTTGGTTTTAACGGTAACACCCGAGCATTGCAAAATACGGGCTGTTACACTTTAGGTACCAGTATTTTCTCTCCAAGTTCCCACATGGAGTTACGTATATTATTTAACTTTGTAAAAAACTTCATAAATGTCTCATATTCTTCCATTTTTATATGTTTAAATTGTGTTGTTAAGAGCTGCAACTTTAACCTCTTTACTGTGCTTGTTCCTTCATGGGTAGTTTCCAATAAATCCCATGCTTCTTTTGAAGCTTCACACATACAGATTTAATTAAACTCTTCTCGTAAAATTGCATATTAAATAACATTCATTACTTTGGCTTCACATGTTTTCATTTGTTTTTCATGGTCACTCCACATGACTTTTAGTTTAGGTTTAGAGACAGTAGTGCCATTATCAAGTATCACTTGTTCAGTTGGTGGCACATATAAATTTTCAACAAATTTCCAAACATCATGGTCTGAGGACTGCAAAAAGAAGTTCATCATAGCTTTCCAATATGCATAGTTTGATCCATCAAAGATAGGTGGTCAAGAGACCGATGGTCCCTCTCCCTTGGCCATAATTCTAGCTTCAATTAGTATCTCCTTCTAGGTTATTAAACCTTTCAAGAGGAACTTGCTTTGATACCAATTGAAATTGCGGTAGGACCACTACTATTGAAGTAAAGATGTATGTCCAAGTGTCCTAGATGGGGGGTGAATAAGACTTTTAAAACTTTAATCCTACTAAACTATAAATTCTACCAATTTAAAACAAGTTAAGTAGGATTATCAAGAAGTCATTCATATTCAACTTCTAAGATAGTGAGAAATCTAAGTGCTGCGTTATATCAAACGTGTATTGTGCATAAAGTAAACATTTCAATAGTCAATACATATGAGCAAGAGCAATCATTACAGACGCAACAATATATAGTGGTTCGGCTACGTGCCTACTCCACTCCTGGCTGACGCACTCCACCCTAGAGTGTGCCAGATTTCACTATTAATGGTTTTAAATCAGGTTAACCGTAAACCTTTATAACCTACACAAGGTTAACTAAGAAGCTTACACAAGACATCCTTAGGTGCCTACACAAGGCAACTCACTATGCCTACACAAGGCAAACACTCATTCCTACACAAGGCAAATATACATGCCTATAGAAGGACATTATACGTATTCTCCCATCGGAAGCCTACAAAAGGTCTTAGTGAGTTTGATAAAAAACTCTGAAACCAAATCCTACACAAGAAAGAGGGTTCAGACTCTATGGATTCTATTACTTACTTGTAAGTAAGTGAGCCCCTTGTTAGCACATGTTGGTGAAAATCTTCCTGTTGATGAAGAGTCTTCAGCTCCCTTAAACCGCAACCGTCTGTTGATGCTCCAATCAATGATCTGAGGTTGTTGGTTTGATCTTCTCTACTAAATGATTTGTCTTTAGAGGTTAGAGAAGATTTTCATGAGCTAAGCATTCAAAGATTCCAACATAATGATTTGCCATTAAAAGGTGCTGCTGAAAACTTAATGAATGCTAAAGTTCATAATTCATTCCAAGCAATGAAGATGACAATAAATGTTTGAGCAATAAATTGAATGAAGAACTCTTATGGGAAAGACGACTTGAGGATGAGGGTATTAACTACTACAATAATTCTCTCAAGCTCTCTTCAATTCTTGCTCATTTTCTCAAAAAGCAACCTAAGAATCTATATAAAGAAGAATCCCAACAGTTAAAAAAAAAGTAAAAATCTAATCTTGTCGATGTCATCGAAAGGTCTTCAATGCCATTGAATTCATGCACTAAGGTTCTTCAAATAGGTGTGAGGCAGATTCTGTTCGATGCTATCGAGCATACTTTAGTGCTATCGAAAATGTCTTCAATGTCATCGAGAGATACTTCAATGCCATCGAGATTTTCTTTGTAAAGATTTCTTTGCTTGCTGGACAAATTTGTCCTTTTCTCAATGCAATCGATCAAACCTTCGACACCATCAAAATTTGAATTTCGATATCATTGATCTATTTTCGATGCAATCGAAAATATTAGATTTTCCTAGAAAGCTTGCTTGACAAACTGGTCTAAATTTCGATGGTATCGATCTGCTTTCGATGTCATCGATAACTTACTTTCGATGGCACCGAAAAGATTTCGATTGCATCGAATAACACTTAGAGAAAAATTAGAGTTGATAGAGGAAGTGGCTAAGGACGATGCAATCAAAGTTGGTTCGATGTCATTAAAATTTGAATTTTGATGTCATCGAACCTCCTTCAGTGCAATAAAAAATTTCAGCCTGTTTTACAGATGTTGTTGGACTATTTTGCCTGGATTTCGATGCAATTAAACATTGTTCAATGTCATCGAAGCTTCCCTCGATTGTAACCTGATGTAATCGACAATACATGTATTTTACCTGTTTAATCCAGTTTTCTACCAATTCCAAAACATCTCTAATTTAAGCTTACCGAAGGGTTTTCAAATATGTTTTTGGGTAAGATGTGTTTATTTTATTATAGGGCATATACCTGATAGGGGTTTGTTTAGGAAGATTAGGCTTAGTTTACCTATTACGCGCATTCGTACATCTTCATTTTGATTAGTCTTGAACTTGTGATCTTCGATTTGGGGCTTACTTGACAGACAAAATTTCCATTCATGTATATTGACAAACAAGGGCACTTTCACTCTTTATTCTTGTTCTATCACAACTCGAAATTTGGAACCCGAGTATAGTTTGTCTAATCCCGAATTTCAGGGTGTAAACTATGTTCCATACATTCTTACATCCACATTAATTATTCAAACTATTATAAAATCAAACCAAACCATAATTAAAACATTCAATCTATAATAATTTAAAATTTTAAATCTTTAAAATATTTTCCTAAAATCTACAATCTAACTAATCTACAACTAATTCTTTTCATTACAACTTTCTGAATACAAAAGTAAATAGAGACTTAATTTTTTAAAATGAAATGGCCATCTAGGTATTCTTCATCTCCAGCTCTACTTTCATTTTGTAAACTTGCATGTCTGTTGATTTGGTGAGCTAGAAGCCCAATGAGATCATTTCCATTGCAAGTTTGATACATACTTGAGAATGGAAAGAAAACACGACTTAACAAGACAAACTATTGAGACAAAAATATACTTAAACGAAGTATGACTCAAGACAATGATTAAAGATGCCAAGGATCCAAAATAGACATGGTAGAGATAGGGTAATCATATAACAGAATGCAATGCCATGATACAATAATAACAAGATGTGAGATGTCATTATGCATGAGATATTTAACGTATGCAATGCAAGTCATCATGGGTATGATCTACCAAAAAGGCCCCACTTGTAGATCCCGCAAATCAAACATCAACATCATCCTTACGATACAGGCCAAGGGAAACCCTCGCTTGTGGACTCCCAATCAAACATCATTATCACCATTGCCAAATAGGTCAAGGGAAACCCCCGCTCACGGATCCCTCAATCAAACATCACTATCATCATTGCCGTATAGGCCAAGGGAAACCCAGAAACCCCCCGCTCGTGGATCCTCCCAATCAAACATCATCATCAAATTCCAAATCCATCGTTAATATAATTTTTAATGTGTTCCATGATGAGCCAAGCAAATCAATCATCTAGCATTTTATGTTTTAATGCAAGTCGTGCAATCCAAGTATACAGGTCCAAGCACTCGTAATCATGATGCATGCAGACACGAGAATCAACATGCAATAAAAGGTACACATGTTATAATACATTAATGATTCCAAAGCAACACAAAATATAAAAATATGAGACAAATTCAATAGAATTCAATGATGCAAATAAAGATTCAAGAAGGATGAAAAATAAGCCTATCATCAATAGTATAAAATCAAAAATATGTCTCGATACTAAAGAAAATAAAGGATGTGAAGTCGAAGGGAACACATTCAAATCATGTAACACCCCGTGTTTTCGGAACCTAAGTATATGTCTTGTTCTCCGAAAACCCGAGTGTTAACCTTTAAAGATAGTCGAATTTAGGTATTTTTTTTTTCCAGAGTTAGTAGTTTAACGAAAGATGGACAATCAAACATAAGGGAAAATTTGCATTTATATTTAGAATATACGAGCATCTGCCTATAATGACTTATACAAACCAATGTCCCAATACTTACAATTACAAAATGAAATAATATCACATGTGAAACAAAGTAAATTATAACAAATCTTGAGCTGTGAAATCACGTAGCTACTCTTAGCAAATACAATCATGCATCCTCGACAATTGTAACCTGCTCCTCATCAATGTGAACACGAATATCATCTAAGCTACCTGTATTATTATATATTCAATGAATGAGTGGCCAAGTTAGTGTGAATTCCCCTCAAGATTATACACCGCCACATTAGGTAAGTATAGTTATAAACAAAAGCATTCAAAACAATACACGATGCAGCTTATTAAATGCATGGATACGTGAGTGTACATCAACTAGGGATGCTAATCCAATTGGCTTTTGGGCAAAACTCATGCATGTGACCGGTCACCAGCCAAAGTACATCGTACATGCGTAGTGCCAAGCTCATCGAAAGTGGGCCGATAGTCGATGGTCTGGGAGCTAGCGAAACGATACCCTAACTAAATCCTATTAGGCACGTGCTACAACATCTAGAATTAGTCACTCGTCATCGCCCGTATGCTATGAATGCATGATTAGCCCATCCGTTATTATTTCATTTAGAATCAGCCAGTTTAATAAAGCTCAAAGGTCACTATGGGGGGTTCATCACGCAGTGTAGGCCGACAGCTCGGACTTAGTGTCCCATAACCACCATCCTTGGCTCATGAGACTACCACCTTAAGATGTTTAATGGAAGCCTATCGACTAGTGACCAGTCATAATTCTGTATATGGGGCTTACCATCGCATGGTCGTATAAAAACAATACATCGAGCCCACATAGGACAAATACCAAAACAAAGCCACATAGAAAAAATATCAAAACTAAGCCACATAGGGCATGTATCAAAACTATGTGATAAAAGACCATCCTCAAAAACTACTTAGACACAACAACCCATGAATGGTAGGCCCACATCAATATTTCATTTAACCCATCATTCAAATAACCACTAAGTCGAAAGTCCATTACAAAAACAATCAATCAAGTTATATCCCAAGTATGGGTGTACATTAAGTGAGGTTTCCTGTTGATCAATGTACCAGTTTAAGTTCCATAAGCAATCCATAAGTAATCCACAAGTATGAGAAAATATGAAGGATAAATATTGAGCATGTAATCTAGTATTCAATTCCAACAACTAGTACATGTAATTATAAGATAAAAATATTAATTATCAACCGAAATTAAAATAAAAACTATCACTTAAACTAATGAGAAAATGGAATACTCAAGGGGAAGAAATCATCACCTTACGAATCAAATCACCAACTAACATTACTAGGAAGCGTGTGCGTCCATGTAATCGAATCCTACCACGAATGGTGAAATTGTATAGTTGGATTCAAGTTTTATATACCATTTAAGGTTAAGATCATAACGTAGGGTTCAAATTATTTATTTTTAGGGCTTGATGTGGAATTAGGGTTTCATCCTATAGTTTAGTTCTAGACTTAGATTCTAGGATTTGAATACTAATTGATGTACGATTAGTCACAACGCTAATAATATTAATAATCGTAAAATCGCCATTAATACTAGCAATATATAATTATTATTAGCTAACATGACCCCAATAATCGTTATGATAATAAATATTATGATATACTATTAATGATAATATTTAAGAGCGATAAATAAAATAATACTATTTCACAATTGCAATTTTGTTTATAATAACTAGTTTTAGCATAAATTACCCGCTAATGGCTAATCATATCTAATATCAGCAATCCTAATAATAAGAGTGGTAACAATGATAGTAATACAAAGAGGCAAGTCTAGTATGGAAAGAAAACATTGACTCACCTATGTCGACTCGATTCGACCCACAAGCTTAATTTGCTCCCAACTTGAACCAACTCAGCGAGTTACCCAGGTGGCCTTGGATCTCCACAAGCATTTGTTGGACTGTTGGACCGAATCAGTCCCGATCTGTGACCCGGTTGGTTTACCGAGTCGACTCAGTAATCACGCCCCTCAATCTCACTTTCTCCTTCTGCTTTTTTTTCCCCCCCTTTCTTTTCCCTTTTTTTTCTCCTTCTCTCTCTTCCATCTACTAGAACTCCAGCCAGGCCTGAACCCAAGCCCAACTTGGCCCAACTCGTATGGGCCACCCCCTGACTCGGCAACGAGTCAGCCGTGGGTAACTGACTCATCCTGAACTCAATCGGGAGTGTAACACCACCACTAGAACTTGCTCTTTCTCTCTAAGTTCGTTCTCCTCTTCCCTCTCTCTTCCTTCTCCTCTTTTCTAATGAGTCCAACCAGCCCGAACTCCATCTCGACTGGGTTCGAGCGAGTCAGCGATTCGGTTCGAGTTGGTGCGGCATCACACCAACTTCCTCACTCTCTTTCTCCTTCACTTCTCCTTTATATTTTTCTTATCCCTCTCTTCCTTGGGATAACCTGGACCGAGCCAGGCTCGACCCGACTCGAAGGACGTCGACTCGGTGCGGCACAAAGTTAGACAGCAACCCCGAATAAGTGTGGCACGGTGCACTCTCTCTCACTCTCTTTCTTCTTCCTCTTCTTTTCTTTCTTTCTCTTTTTTTCCTTCCTTCTTGTCAGTCTTCTCCAGAGATGTCCAACAGTGAGTCTGAGCGTAACCAGGTCAAACCATGTCAACCCGGTGCGGTAGAACGATGGGATGACACCCATTAATGGTGGTTCTTTACTCAGCATGTTGTCCTTCAAACCGAAGCTGCTGAACGCTGTGGATGTGTCTTAGAAAGCTTGGAGAAGAGAAAAATCAGAGGTTGCTTGGTATTTTTCTGGTGGGTTCGAAGGGAGGAAGAAAAGACCGATTTTCAAGTGCAGCCACAAAGATAGGAGGGGAGAGCGTTCGAATGGGATATCTAGGGCTTCTTTGTGTTAAAAGCTATCCCAATGGATGATTTACATTGATCCAGGAGAGTTTTTAACAGTGGATGGGCGGTTGAGATCGTGTCAGCGCACTAACGGATCCTCCTGCGACTGCTCTCTCTCCATCTCTTTTTATTGTAAAAATCTTAGTTTTGGAGGGCTAGGATACTCTCGGTGGAGGGCTGAGATTACAGCGGCCAAAGCACACGAATTGCCAGCGTGTAAAGCAGAGAGAGATGGAATTTTTCCATTTTTGGCAAAAATGGTTACCCACAATGCTCTTTGTGCCAGTGATTGTGGCCACATATTGGAGTTTCAAGATGTGTGACCAACATGGTTTTGGTCAGCTTTGAGCGTTATACAAGATGGGCGGTTTAGATCATCCTGATGTGCGATGATGGTGGGCCACCGAGCATCCCAACGGATGTTGTCTGTTTGAGTTGTTGCAGGGCGAGAAAGGAGGGAGAGGAATTTCCTCTTTGGGCATGGGTCGAACCCGTTTTGACCCGGGTTGGTGATCCAGTGCATGATGGGTGCACGTGAACTATGCACATGCACTACCCCAAAGTGGGGCCCACATGACTGTTTTATAAAATCTGCACCGTCCATCTACTCCCACTGGTCTTATCAAAACCCTTGACCGAATATGTGGTAGATCCTAAACTCAGATGGCCCATAACACATGAAACTTATGGTTTAAGTGTCTATGAATATAACTCCGACAGTTGGATCATCTTGGCAGTTTAATAATTAAGATATTTAAGCCTACAGTCCTATTTTAAGGTGGATCATGTAAATATGTGGGCCACAATATGATTTAATTAAAATCCTTAGTAGTTAATCACAAGTTTTTGAAATCCGATGGTCTGATTGGTTTCAAATCGTTGATCTACATCAATCCAATGCTTTGATAGCTTTCATTACTAGTTACGGATTAATTGATTAGTGGATCTATAAGTTTGGTCCCACTCTGTAGGTTATTAGGACAATCCATCTCATGATTTTATATTATTAAATATTTAACTATTATTATTATTATTATCATTATTATTACCTATACATAATTATTTATTTACCTTTTTATTATACCTATATGTAAGATGTGGGACTACTCATTATGCGTCATTTAGCTACATATCCTAATGTTAGGGTTACTTTGTATTAAAGTGAGTCATTCCACATGAATTCCTAGTTACCAAATGACGGTTTCCTGGCCATTCCAACAATCCAATGGTTGGATTGACTCGTATTTGGTTGTCGATAACCCTAGGGACCCTAAAGAATGTTTATGTGTGATTTGGGAGTTGGATATGAAACCAGATAATCCGATCCGTGTTTTCAAATGATGGATCATCCTACAGGACGTTGTAAACTTGGTGAACGGTGGATTTCATGATTCAGGCTTCTAAATCCAAAAGGATTAGCTAGATTTGTCCACCAATAAAATTAGGATTCTAAAAATAGGTCTCTCTAGCGATGTGATGGTCCATCTTGAAAAACAATGGATGGATAGCTTAATATACGGATGGGGATTATTTTCAACGGTTGGATTTAGACTAAAATGAATGTGAATGTTCACTTAAGCTATGCTTGTATTTATAGTAAATTAGATTACATGGTAACACTCGAGTACTGGAAAACACGGGGTGTTACAAATCAAAAGAGAGAAAATGGGTTATTCCTAATCAAGTAGGTACATGTTTAAAAAGAGTTGATAGATTCGAGGCAAGAGAGAATATTCCATACTAAAAATTATGAAACACATAATAAGGAAATATGACTTATCAAGGGAAGGAAATACATAAACTGAATTTTAAAGAAAGGAAATCAAACATGATGAAATCACTCACAAGCATAACAAAGATGAATTTCTACAAAGAAGAAAGAATTGCAAAATATAAGAGAATGGAAGATCCCTTACTGAGGATTGTAGGACATGTACAATAATGAGGGGAAAAATTAGACAATAAAGAATTGTAAATAAGAAATCAAACTAATGAACGGATCACTCACTTGTTATATGTTAATGTATTAACCCAATTTAATGAAGCTTGACTCGACTCGAAGCGACATAACGTTAACTCAGTGAAATTCGATGTTGATCTCAGCATGTAGTTTCTTAAGCAAGGTTCTTAGCAAAAAAAATAAAATAAGAAGAAGGATTTTCCAGCCTTGTTGAGCTCACACTTAGCCCATTTATGCTTGAACTTGCCGACTCAGTAAGCTGACTCAATTGACTAACTTGGTTTGTTCTCTTTCTCTTTTTTTTTTTTTTTCCTCCCTTCTTCCTTCTACTCAAATACACTAACAGGGAGTGTTGGAACCTCACACAATTAATCTCAACCGAGTGAGTCAACGACTCAGCACACACACACACACACACACACACACACACTCACTCTCTCTCTCTCTCTCTCTCTCCTCTCTCTCTCTCTCTCTCTCCCCTTTCTTCTATTGGATGTTGTTGCTATCATGACCTATGGAAGGTCCTTACAGAACTCTTGAAGTTCTCTAGAGGTTTCTGAAGAAACGAGTTAAAGGACTCATTGTTAAATGGATTTACGCGACGAAAACTTTCAGCGACTTTCTTTACACAATTGTTGTTTGAATTGTTGTTGTTATACCTTGATTTGGTTCATGATTAATGTCACTATGACAACATAGCCCTACAGTAGTGGATTTTTTTGCCGGTGTATGTATGAAAATCCATCGCTATAACATTTAACGACGAATCAATAGTGGATAACATCTATTTTGCTATTTTATCCGCCTTTATATGTTAGTATCATACAATATTGATCCTTCTTGTCCACCACAAAGTAACTTTTAATGATGGATTTATTTGTCCCTGAATATCATAATATATGGCGTTGATGACATTTAGTGGCAAATATATCTGCCTCCTGACCGCCATAGAATACCTTTTAGTAATAGATTTATCTATAGTTAAATATCGTAACATATCGTGTTGATGACATTTAACAACGGATATATTCGCCTCATGTCCTCCATAAAATATTTTTTAGGGACAGATTTATCTGCCGTTGAATATCGTAATATATGGCGTCGATGACTTTTAGTGGCGGAAATATCCACCTCTGAAAGTCATTTTGCAATGGCATTCTTGTAGCGATAGATAAATCCATTGGGAAAAATCATCAAAACACATACAATGACGATCTTATAGCTACCGTTGTATCTAACTTATAGCGGCAGAATATCATATTTGTCGCTATAATATTTAGTATGAAAAAAATGTAACAGTTGTCTAGCAGCTATTCTATTTTTGTAAAGAAAGTATCTTACCATTTTAAATATTAATATTCAAATATATTATATTTAAACATTCCCATCCAAGGTATTTTAATTACTAGTTACCAATCATTACTATGAGGAAAAAATATAAAAACTATATATAAATAAGAAAATAACCACAAAAGTGCTTTCTTTGGGACAACTACGAGCATCTTTTGTTGCATTCACATTGACATTTACATCAACATTGGCTGCAATCGATAAGCTATGTACTCGTCGTTCAAATTTCTAGTTCTTTTTTTAGCATGTCTTGCTCATTGGCTTCCAGCTATCTCATCAATTTCGAATTGTACTCATTGCTCTAGTAAAACTAATGGCAATTTTAAATTCATTTAATATACAACTTTCGTTGTTAAGCATCATAGAAATTCAAACATCATATATTTATTCTACTTTTCAAATATCCCAACAATCTTATCTACAAAGGACATTTGTAAAACTGTTATCCATGATTAACAGAGGTTTTAGATCTCAATACTATATATCTTACTTGATTGTAGACATAATCTATTGGGTAAAATTTATAAGCTTTCCTATCATCCATAGTGTATACTATAGAATCATAAACACATTAATTTTTTTTTTATTAAATTCACCACTTCACGTTTATGCAATAAACTATTTGAAAAAGAAAATTTAGTTCATTAAGAATCGAAAATTTTAGAGTAACACACCGAATTTCAGGAGTTATGTACACACTTGGTCCCTGACATTTCAGGTGTTACTTTTATATTGTATAAGCGAAGTTTAATATTAGAATCAAAATCAGTTGTAAAGAGCCAAACCAAATACTTTATCAAATATGAAAATATAGTGATGCCACAACAGTCATAAAAGATATTCATACAGTCATCCAAACTAATAACATACTCCACTCAGTTAGGGGCTCAATATACATATCTGAAATATATTAAAAGTTTGATCAACCTAAACAACTATTCTAATGATCATAATGAAATAAAAACAATGTTGGGCTACGCTTGCTCATCAAAAATATGAAAGTACGACACTTCCTCCAATGGATCCACATAAGCCTCGTCTAAGGTCGCGACATCGATGGAACCTACATCAATGGTATCTGAATGGTGTTTTAAAACACTGTCTCAATAGGAAGTGAATGACCAACTCAATGTTACCATTCTCGTAAGTTACTTACAATATCATTACAATCAAGTACACGTAGTGATGGCACAACATAACAAGCAAATTTCTAATATAGTAAATTAAATACATGTAAGTCAGGATATTTGAATGCATGTCCCGAGAATAAAGAACAACCGACATTGATATGGTTCATCACCAAAATCACCCGTAAAAATAAGAAGAACCGACAGTGATGTGGCTCGTCACCAACATCGCATGTAAAATATAATAAGAAGAATTGATAGTAATGTGTCTCGTCACTAACACTACCTACAACAATAGTCCATGATATACATGCTTTAACTGAGCTTTTATTAATCCATTTACGTATAACCATATTGAGAAAGCTAAGATACCACAATTATATCACGAGTCAAATAAACCGGATTGTGTGGCTCATCACTAGTATCCCTTAGTCCAAATTAGGGTTCGTCACGTAAATATCAAATATGAATATTTATTCCAAAGTTAGGGCTCATCACTCAAAGATATAATCAACATGGTAAAGGTTCGTCATCAATATCGAAAACGAATAATCAAATCAAATGTATGGGCTCGTCACCAAAAACTTATTCAACATGGTAAGGGCTCGTCACCTAAGACCAACAGAGGAATGATAGTCTTTTCACCTCCATCGGTGCTCACTAGACACTATAGGGGGCTCGTCACCTAGCATAGGCCGACGACTTGAACATAGTGTCCCATACCACCATGTCCGGCCCATGAGACTTTTACTTATATGATGGTATTACACTAACGACTATAATTAATACTTCAGTTTAATGAAAATTGTGGTATTCCAGATTAAATAAGGTGTTGTACAATAATCAAATGCATGACTAATCAACTTTGAATTGCACTTATCCGGTGGAACAGAGGGAATTTCGATAAAACTGACATTGGGTGTAAAACAACTTGTCTAGCCCTAACTATTGTCGGTCGACCGTGTTCTGCCTCTGTCAACTGAACAAGTCTGCGATGGCCAACTAAAGGTAGATAATACATTTTTCAAACAATTTTAAGAGCTTGATTTATAACAATTCAAATACATATTATCATGTACATGGTTATAAGTACATAACAGTCTAATACAATATCATATGAATTAATTTGAATTATGCCAAAACACCTTATCAACAAATCAAGCAATTCTAGATACTCACAATATATTAAATAGTATAAATGATATCTAATATCATGAGTCCATATTAGATATTTCATTAATCATGTTATCATCTCAACAACAAATAGCATAAGAATTATAATAATAGAAAATTTTAAGCATTTGTAACATAGACAATTTTAACAAATCACTAACCAAAACTATCAATAGCTGATAAAAGGGAAACTTAGAATGAATAGTCATCACCTTTTATGGAGATTACTTGGTCTAATTTGCACCTACGGTTAGGGATTTGAGAGAGGTGTAATTTTCCTAATTCAATTTCAAGGAAATTCAAGTAATAACATAAAATTCATAAATCACTTATTCAATTGCATTGTAGGGCATAAATTACCTTCAAATTCAATTAAATGTTGATTAGTTGGAGGAATTAGGCAACTCCTATGGTATATCTCAGCAATTCCCATCTCTTTAACCCAAAACCCCCAATTCAACTCTATTTCTCTTCTCTCAATTCCATCTTTCCCTTTAACACTCTAATTTCACTCAATTATGGCAAATTTTGGATGGGAGGGGAGGCTGCTCAAAAATAAATATTTATAGTCTCATTTAGAGATTTGATTGCCGTAAAAAGAAGGCAAATTGTTAGATAGTACAACAGTAGGTTGGTTTTAGCTTTTGGGATCCAGTTTGTAGTGAACAGATCGATCTAAGCCATGAAATGGTTACATCAGGTGGTGAATTATGCAAGACCATGCCTAGTCTGTAATTTAGACATGTCGATCGATGGATATGATTAAGTGATCAATTTAATGGTGATCGATATCGATCATGGTCGCGACTATAGGAATATTCAGGGAATGATGGTTAGTGTTGATATCATTGATTTGATCATGAACCAACGGTCCGAACGTCTCAACATTGAATAAGTTCAAATTAGTATAACTAACTTCCATTCTATACTAGGGTTCTTCACGCATTTCATGTGCTCACTTGCGGCTTCAAGTTGAACAATTCGGCATATGGTCTCAACAATCTAATCCATGCGAGATGTCAAGCCCATTAAGATGAATATTTTTCTATAACTTTGAGGTCAATGCCCACTAACGAGTGGTATAGAGCTTATTTAGTTAATCTGACCGTTTCTAGGGTAATTTTTTTTAACACACGCACACCCCCCCCCCCCCCACACACACACACACACACACACTCACGCCGTAGTGTGATTTCACCACCTATGGATACTCGAACCCTTGACCGGGTGTTGAAACTCCTGAGAGTCTACCACCGGAGCAAGAGTAAGGATCCATTTCTAGGGTAATTTGATAAGTATGGTTTCTTGTGTATGATGGATAGGGTCTGAATGATCTAAGTTTATCGTTTGGTCTCTATGAGATTAGAGGAAATGTGATTTGGCCCTGATAATCCTAAGTCATGGATTCGAAACCCATAAGGGTAATTTGGTCAATTCGGCTTATGTGTATGGGATAATCAAGATCTAATCCATTAGTATCATGGTTTCAATTGGATCTTTATTAAGTTACATTTATTCTGATTAATCAGTATTAGGTCATCTAGATCTTGACCTTAGATTAATAGATCACAAGGTTAGGCCCAAGATTTAGGTGATCGGGTGCATACATTAGCATCCTAAGAGTATTTAATTGACTTTATATTATTCTTTAATGCTAACACTCGTGCATTTAGTAGGATCGAGTATGGTGAAATATTCAAGGTGTTACATTCAGCTACCAAATTAAACAAAACCATAAGATGACAATACTCACATGTTCTTATAAATATATACCTAGAACATTATGAACTTGTAAAGCGTTAAAAAAATTTCACATGTTATTATAGTTCAAAAAGATAATGGTAGGGCACAATGCTAACTCGGAAAATATGCCCGATCCAGACAACTATCATAGCATGTAAAGAAAATACAACTTTGTAAAGAAAATAAACTGGGTTAGAGTTTTTTTTCTAATATTTTTGTGACTGGACTCTACACAACCAATGAGAGTGGTGCCTACATGCTTATCATCATGAGAGGGTTCAATCACTATAGTTCATTTCATTAAACTTGAATTATAATTGGTTCTATTTCATAATTAGATTAATGAGAAAAGGAAGGAGAAACAAGTAACCTTCACAAGTTCTATGAGGAAGTGAAAATTTTCGTGTACAACTCAACTAATAAATTTCTAAGTGCATGGTGGAGATCGTTACCAAATCATAACAAAAGATTTACACTATGCAGTAAGAAATTTATTAGTTGGGTTGTACACGAAAGATGTCAATTTTCTTATGGAACTCATATAGGTTACTTTTGTCTCCTTCATGTTGTCATTCATCCAAATAGAATGATAAACAAAATCAATTAGATTCCAAGTTATATATGTGATGATGAACTATAATGACTTGAATATCTCATCATGATAAGATCAAGTCACTGTAGTTTGTTAAAAAAAGAAGAGCATGAGTTTAGGGTTGAAGACGACACTCAAAGTGAAGGAGCACCACCACCATCAATTGCCCATATAAACAGTTTAATTTGATTATTAGTATAGGAAAATATAAGTGTTAAGATTCTCGGTTAAGAAAAAAGTGGAATGGAAAGAGATTACCTGTAAATCAAGTAGTATACTATTCATGTCCATAGGATTGCCAAACCACTGACCCATATGCTGTTGTAATGCATTGAAGGATGCCCAAAGCTGCACAGTGTCTTGACATGCCTTAAGGGCCTTCTTTTCTGCTGCAATGACCCTCTATTCTGCATTGATAGTCCGCATAATATAGTCCTGACGACTGGGTTGAGGGCCCCATAATGTGGAGGGACTGACTCCCATCCTCACATGACCATGTTTATCTTCTTCCATGACCTGGGGGAAGATGTTGTTCCTGGCCATGTGGCTTTGGGAGTCCTCTGGCTGTGTTACATAAGGATCGGTTTCCAAAAACAATGGACTCAAAATATCTTTCTTACCTAAAGTGGATGAGCCCCATTGAAGCGTATTTGTTGAAGATCGATCTTCATAGATCATGAAAGCATCTTCAGCTCCTTTGAACCGTAACTTTGAAGTGATATGCCTTTGAAAATGCCAAGTGTGGGTTAAGGGTATGTGAATCCTAACTTACTTATTATGAGTCTTTATGGGTAGGTTTAGGATTCCTAAGGTCAAGCATTCAATGCTTTCTAGTACAAAGAATTTGCCATTAAAGATGGGTGCTAGAGCATTGATGAATGTTGGAGTTTATTCTTCAATCCGAGCTTTTAATGCTCAATGAATGTCTTTAACATATGGATTAAATGATGAACTCCATGAGAAAAGAGAGCTTAGGAGAATGGTTTTTGGCTAGGGTATCACACACTCACAAGATTTTCTTTATTACTCACCCATTTGTAAAGAAACCCTCTTTCGTTTAAGTAGAGAAGTTTGCAACGATAAAAGAAGGGGCAGAAATTTGTCAGTTTCGATGGCATCAAGGCTCCCTTCAATGGCATTGAGAAAATATAATTTTTACTTGAAAGGTTGCTGGATAGTTTGAGAGACTCTTCTCGATTGTTATCGAGCGTCCTTCGATGCCATCGAGGTGATCCTTTGATGTCATCAAAGGTCCCTTGATGTCATCGAGAAAATTCAGGATTTTCCTGAAGCTTATTGGACAGTTTAGGGTCTCTACCCGATGTCATCAAGTGGCCTTCGATGCCATTGATGTGACCCTTCGATGCCACTGAAGGTTCCTCGATGTCATCGATGTTTTAAAGAATTTTATCATATAGAATTTTCAATTGTTGCTGGACATATCTAATATATCTACTCGATGGCATCGAGTGGTCTTTAATTAGGTAGTCAATGGGATTGAAATAGTCTATTTTTTAAAATTTTCTTTTAAACTAATTTTTTCATATGACCATTTACTAGCTTTGTGGGAATGATTTTTCCTATTGGGTTTAGGCTATTTGGAAGGTCAAGTTTATAGGTTAAGTATGAGTTTTGAAGAGGTCACGACACTTCATCATTTTCTTGATTTTCAATGCTTGAACACCCATGATCTTTGAGTATTCAGTCTTCAATCTTCCATGGGGCCCTCCAGACTCGATGACTCACAATTCATGCTAATGGACAAAATAGAGCACTTACAATATATCATTTGTATCAGGTAATTTATCACACCTTTTAGGAAACATGAGGAAACATTAACAAGTGGTTGAATTTTTAATGAAACTTTAAGGATTATTATAAAAGACCTTAATACACACCTTTAAATCATAATAACTCAAAAAAGACGTGCACATAATAGGTTTCCTTTGATAGGGTCCTAAGTTATGCGCTGTCTGACTAAACTAATGCAATTATATTGAAATTGACTACATAACATATAGAGAGTGTATGTGATGATTATTTCATCAAACACACTTCAACACCTCGAAATTAGTCTTAATTGATAGCTGGTTGAAGAAAATTTTCAAAAAAAGAAAAAGAAAAAAAATGGAGAATATGAAGAACCAATGGATATTGAGATCAAAGCTCCAACTTCATGATTTTTCATGCAAGACATGAAGAACCAATGGATCTGTAACCATTTGATATCGATTTAACATAATTTCAATAAAAAAGGGATTAGAAATTGAAAATACTCCCCATATTGAACATGTGGGATATATCAACACTACTTGTGCGTTTCGTATCGCACAGGTGGGATACAATATATATCATGGGATATATCGGCCGATGTCAT
The DNA here is from genome assembly GCA_021015155.1 of Magnolia officinalis. Classification (NCBI taxonomy): domain Eukaryota; kingdom Viridiplantae; phylum Streptophyta; class Magnoliopsida; order Magnoliales; family Magnoliaceae; genus Magnolia; species Magnolia officinalis. Next base: position 76,750,461 of record JAJHSJ010000005.1, on the reverse strand, counting down.
CGATATTTAAAACATTGGTTACACCTCTACTTTGCCACCACTTGACCTTGACGATAGGGTATTTGTGCATAGAGCTGGGCATCGAGTCGAGTCGGATCGAGTTAGGGTTGACCCGACTCGATCTGATTTTGAAAAAGGCTTGACCCAAACTCAATCTAACTCGGTACTGAGTCCAACATGCCTGACTTGATCCAAGTCCGGATTTGGGCTAGGTTAATCCAAATCGAGTTCGACCCAGTCAGAAATACCGAGTTAGATCGAGTTGGCACCGAGTTGGATCAGGTCATTGAGCTGGGTTATAAAAATCAGTCAGGTCTACGGATCAGGTGAGCCACACCACAGGAAAAGATGGAAATGGACACCAACCATAGGTTTATATGTGGGGTCACCTTTCATCAAACCTGTTTATAAGGTGTCTCTTAGAAGAATAAATGCAAAATTACAAAAATCAGCCTCATCAAACACTCAAATCGGCCACATTGCTCAAAAGTAGAGTTTTTAGGATCAATTTTACATTTTTTTCTCATTGGTATGGCTCATATGATATTTTTATCAAGATGATTAGTTGTATTTACGGCTAACATAAGGGCTCTCACATGATAGACGAAGTTGATTTCACATAGGTCCCACAAATGGAGCTTCTTTCCCCAAGCACACAAAAGACCCTCATTCCCCCTAAATTGTATACGTAAAATCCATGCTGTCCAATAGGTGAGAACCATTGCTTGGACCGTTCATATAGAAGATAACCCCGATTAAAAACTCATATGTGCCACACCAATGGAAACAATGTAAAATTGCTCCCAATAATGCTAGGTTAGTACAGTGTGGCCTGCTTGAACTCTGAATCATGGTGATTTTTATATCTTCATTTCATCCAAAGTATATAAACGACATCCGTAAAATGAATAAAGTAAATAAACACTATAAAAATTAAAAGTAAATAAAACTTTCATTCATTCAATATCCTATGTATGATGAATTCCTTTGTGGTGTGTAACCTGAGTAACCTTGTCCATAATAGTACCCCCCTCCTTCACCTTCGTCACAAGAATCATCTGTTGGTTCTCTTTTTACGACTTCAATTGCAGGAGAACTCTGGGCTGACTCCGAGTTGGAGGTGTTCAAAAGATGGTCATTTACCTCTACTGAATCGGATGGTGAAGATGTCTTTCCATCGTCCTCATTCATATATTCAATAAGTTTTTTCAGATGTTTTTTATGATTTGATTTGTATGGGATTCCCAACGTGACATATACCCCTTTTGTTGATTGGATGTCATCCACAAATATGATGTTAGGCTAATTCAGGAAATCGATTCCAACTGTCCTTTTAACTTGAGCTTCTCGCTTACATACATCTTCATGCACACTCTCTTTATTGTTGTACAGGAAACCTTCTTGTATATGGGGTTAAAGCCTTTGCCTAATTCGATAAAAGGACTCTCTACCATCTGAAATGATCTTTCATTGACAATAATAAATTTGGCCGTCAACTTATTCATATGGTATCTGTTGTACTTATAGAGGGATAACGTACCTTGCGACGGACTAATCATCATTCATCAAAAAGTTGTCATAAAAAATTATCCATCCATAAACAAAAAAAAAACAATATAAGTCTCATTCCCTCCGAGTAGAGGGACCAGCTACCGAGCTGGGGGGTCGAGCGTCAGGGGTGGCTTTAGCGACATGAGGGGCATTCTCAGGCTCGTCTGCCACAACTGGGACAACATTCTTAGGCTCATCAGTCGTGACCAGTTCAACATTCCCGACATCGTTTGTCGCGAGAGCGTTGAGGTCGAGGCTCAGATGAAGCTTTCGGACCTCAACCAGGCAAGCATCGAAGCCGGTATCATAGCCAAAGTAATACAGTTTGTCCGACTCCTTGGCCCTTTCAGGTGAATCCTTGTATTCGGCTACAGTCGCGGCAGCCTGCGAGGCCGCTCGAGCCTCGAGCTCTTCCCGTAGTGTCGCCCGGTCTGCAGATGCCGCAGCCTCAAAGACAATCCGCTGTTGGGCCAACTGGTCCGTAGCCATTTGTTGCTCCGTCTCGAGTCTCCCCTTCGCATCCTCGAGTCACAACTTGGCTTCCGCGATCCTGAACTCCAGGTCCTTTTTAGCCCGACGCAGACGCCTGACTTCGGAGTCGGCAATGTCCAAGCGAGCTTAGAGTTGGTTGACCTCGCCCTGGAGTGCAAGCTCCCTTGCTCGACCCTCCGCAGCAGCCTTCCTCAGTTCCTCTCGCTCCGCAACCGAAGCCTTCAACTTTTTCTTAAGCTCGGACCTCCGTGCCCCTTGCTCTGCCTTCTCCACCACTAACTTGGCCAGCTTTGCTTCTTGTTCTACCTTCTTAACCACAAACTTGGCTTGCTCCGCCTCGAGCTGTTCCATCTCCTTCAACCTCTCCTTCACCTTCACCATCATCGGTAGTGACTGATAATAGACTGCTGCATAATCGTTCATGAAGTTGACGTGGCGGCGGGAGAGCGTGTCGGCTATCTTCGTCTCTGATACATGCTTAGCCGCCCAGGGGTTCAGCAGAGCCATGTGACAACCGGGAGGCAGAATTTTTGGAGCGGGCTCGAAAGTTCCTCCGACCCCACTGGCCGCAGAAGCTTGAGCAACATCTTCAGGCGTGGTGGCATATCCGACAAGGGCGTTGGTTCGGCCGGCTAAGAACTCGGCCTCAGTGGCAACACGGGGGACTACAGGTCACGCAGGGGCAGCTGTACTAGGAGTCTCCCCTACTACCTCTCTCCCTGCCCTAAGAGGACCTACAGCCGTTGAAGGCGGAGCCTCGGGGGCTTGCTCTGCTGCAGAAGGCGACGAGATGGTGATAGGCTCGCCTCCAGCAGGGGCCTCGGAAGCTCGTGCCTTAGGAGCAGGGGTCGTAGCAATGGTAGGAATGACCTCGGAGGGGATTGTGGTAGGCACGATTTCGCCTGGGGCCGTGATGGGCGCGATTTCGGCTGTGGTCCTCGCTACAGCCGGAAAAGTCTTGGCCTCAGAAGCCTTCCTCTTCTTCGGTGTCACTTTCGTCCTCAGCTCAGAGGTAAGGACCACGTCCATCGGAGGGTGCGCTGGCCTCCTCTTTAAACCACCTGCCTCCATTCCTAATCAAAATAGGGAATTAGCCCAAGTAAGAACTATTGAATGTCAACAAACCAATCTTTGAAGGTCCTTACCCCGCTTACCCAGAGCAAAATGAGTAGGCTGAATTCAGCAGAAGCCAGATGACACTAAGTTCCCTTGGTTGATAAGGCTGAACCAGACACGCTGGTCCTCAGGGAGCACTCGAACTTGGTCGACCTGCCGCTTTTAAAGAACAGAGAGGTAGGGGGCCCCCTTCGGCTGAACTGCAAACAGAAGCGAAGTATGAGTTAATACATAGAGGGATGAATCAAGCATGCAGTGCGACTAAAAGAAGTGTCTGACCTGGATTGGCGAATTTGGTGGGGACTCGAACCCGCAGTCTATCCAATTCAGAGGCAGGGGCCTCCCATTTCCCCGAGGCCCAGACCCACTTCCCCTTCTAGTCCTTATTGAAAGAAAGAAGTTGGGTTACAAGACCCGTGACACATGGAGGCATAACCGAGAAGTATCACCATGCCTTATCCGACCTATCGAATTTGGCCATGTACAAGAACAAGAATTCATCTGGCGTCAACCTCTGATTCCCTGCCCGATGCCTGAGGACAAAAGTGGAGGCGAGGATCCTCTAGGAGTTCGGAACCAGCTGCCCCGACATGATTCTCAGCTGCACTGTCAACTCGCGCAAGAATGGATGGATGAGGAATTAGAGCCCACATTGGAGAGCACAAATGAAGATAGTAATCTCCCCCTCAGCTGGAGATCCCGCTTGATCTGTGGGGGTAGAGGCTCAGATGTGAACCAAGTTGGGAATTTGATAGTCTTCACAGGGCTGGGCCATCTGGGACTCGACTAGAATCGAGCCCCCAGGGACTAACGGTTTCGACCTGCCTCTCAAAGGGCCCGCCTTCGACCTCCCCGCGGGATCTCTGAGAGCCCTCTTTCGCCTCTTGCCTCGAGTTTTGGCCCTCTGACTCGCGGTTCTTTGGGCCGAGGACGAAGTGCCGATGGGTATGGCCTCAAAAGGGCCTTCAGACTCTACAGACCCTGAGGCGGTAGTATCTGGTTCAGACTCTGAACCAGGCCCTCAGACTTCTTCTATTTCTTCAGAATTGCTTGACATGAAGGAAAAATGCATTAAAGTGTTGGAAGATTCACAGCATTGCAGGCGATCTCCTTCGGCAAAAATTTTCCTAACTTCAACGGCTTCCTCTAAGCTGAATCTCTTCTCCGATGGTTGGGAATCCTTTATCCGGATATGATAACCCTTTTTCCGGCAGAGGGCGATTTTCAGCGAAAGACGATTTCCGGCGAAGGGCGATTTTTGGCAGAAGTCGATTTTCGGTAGAGGGCGATTCGGAAGGAAATAATAGAGAAAATGAAGAGTGCGTGCGCGAGAAGTGTGAAGAGTGGGAACGGGAGGGGTTTATATAATCGCCCCATTACTCAGCATCATCATTGCAAGCGACCGTTCCCGAAGCCAAGGGGACTCGACATTGGCACCAAGGGACACGTGGGAGAGAGCCATACGTCTGAACCCATATTTCAAGGTCGGAGTCTTCTTAGCATTTAATGTCATTAATGATGAGAGCGAATCCTCGTCCTTCTGCATACACGTGGCGCTATCTCCTTTACTTCGCTGATTGTGAATCACTACCATCGCCACGTGTCATTTGCCGAAAGGACAGAAGCCGAAGGGTTGCGGCCGCCGTGCAGTACGCGGGATCTGAGGCGCATATATCGTATTGATTGCGCCCCGGGCGTCATCATGAGCAGAGGCGTGGGAACGATGTTTCGTTTCCCCAGGTGTTTACTCTTTAAAGTCCGGACTCAGATTAAGAGAGTAGGGGGCTTCTGTTATGGGAAAATCTGAACAAGGATAATCGAGGCCGGCCTCGGGAGGAGGATTCCACATCAAGTATGAGCCGATCCCTAAGTAACGACCGTAGGCTAGTCGAGACAAGCTCCCCACTAATGAATCGCGACTTAGAACTGCAATCTTGAATGGTCGACCCGAACCTTCGTCCTCATCCGATGAAGAATGACTGAGCCGAGCTCTGACCCTCGTCCTCAGTTCCATTCAGTGAACTCCGACCTCAGTGATTTATCGACAGACTCCGACTGCTAGCACTCGGCCTCATGTCTGGACAATCTGAGGCCGAGTCAAAGTACGAATACTCCGGGTCGAGGCTAAGGCCGAGTCCCTAGGCTGAGGCCTAGCCCGAGTAAGGATACTCCATACGCCAAGGCTGAGGCAAAGCCCTAGTGAGGATACCCCCTATGCCGAGCCTAGAGATCAACCTGGACGCGGGTGTGACCGAAGATCTCGCCTAAGGATACGCGCCTTTAAGACACGATATGCCGCATGATCCAAAGATTGTGGATAATATCTCCACAATCACGATATCTCACTGATTGAGTGAATCATGCCGAGAATAACGGATGTGGATCATCCAACCCACAAGTATAAATACCAAGGGACTCTATTACTACAGGTACGCAAGATCTCGCACCCTCTCTTTACATTCAACTTAGACCCAGATTTCCTAGCCTGACTTAGGCATCAGAGGGTCCCCTGGCTGAGCCAGGGTCTCCTTTGCTTACCCTTCTTGTGCAGGACCAGGGTTCGTCGAAGGTTTGCTGCATTGACTGGAGGGTGGTCCAGATTTTGACCTCAACAATCATCATTCCATAACTTTAATGAATTCAAGTTGGTAGCTTTCCCCTGCCAGTTTCTTCATTAACAAGACTAGCAATCGGCTAACTTCCCTCAGCCAAACCCTTTAGGGATGGAACTTTGAGCATCTTTCCGGATGAGTAGTTTGGCATCAATTTTCTTAGCATTAGGCGTTTGAATAAGTCAAGAACATTGAAACAACCTGTTTCGTAACTGAATCCCAAAGTGGAAAGTGAGGGAATCAATAATGCCAGAGCAGCCTGATAGGGTCTTTTCCCAACAAGACAGATTTTACTTGAATCCTCATGAGATTTTGTGTAACGCCTCATCCAAGGGCACAATATTGTCCGCTTAGGCTAGTCTAGTGTCCACCTTCACAGTTTTGTTCTCGCAGGCAGAAGCGGTTAGCGAACCACCCACAAAATGTGTCATTCCAATTAAGGATTGATATTGTCCGTGACTAGGTCACGCACTGCACGCCCGCGCGGTTTTACTTCTGCACAGCGGAAGCGGTTAGCGAACTACTGACAAAACGCGTCATATCCTTAAGGTGAGAACCCCACATATAGACCAAGATCTCGGGCCCTCTCTTTCCGATGTGGGACAGGTGCACTACACACCCACCCCCCCTCGGGAGACAGAGCACCCTTGCTCTGATACCATTTATAACGCCTCACCTAAGGGCACAATATTGTCCGCTTTGGCTGGCCCAGTGTCCACCTTTACGGTTTTATTCTCGCAGGCAGAAGCAGTTAGCGAACCACTCGCAAAACGCGTCATTCCAATTAAGGATTGATATTATCCGTGACTAGGTCACGCACTGCACGCCCGGACGGTTTTACTTCTGCACAGCGGAAGCGGTTAGCGAACTACTGACAGAACACGTCATATCCTTAAGGTGATAACCCCACATATAGACCAAGATCTCGGGCTCTCCCTTTCCGATGTGGGACAGGTGCACTACACACCACACTGGGCCAGCCAAAGCGGACAATATTGTGCCCTTGGGTGAGGCGTTACATTTTGCTCCAACAGAGATTGACCAAGAAGAAGGCTTTTGGCTTTCAGCTGTGATGGATTTGGAAATTGGAATTGATATGCAGAAAAAAAAAATAATAATAAAAAAAATTGCATGAGGACGCTGAGCAAAATGAAGTCCCCAGCAGATGAAAGTCATGTGTATTTGTGGAATATTCGCATGCAAGCCCCAACATGCTAAAAGTAGGAAATCTACAACGGTTTTTATTTTTATTTTTTCTCACCAACGTATCACATGTAAGACATTTGAGCACAAAGGGCAGTCCCATCATAAAGATCACCTGGAGAGGAAACAGACAACCAATCCACTCATCAGGTGGCTCACCATTGAAATTTATTAACAAGCTAATTGACTTTTTCCACCAGATGATCTTCAGATGGCTCTCAGTAGAATGGCGGATCAGGATTTGTGTAACTGACTACAGCTGGTGCCTGGTATAAGGCTCTCAGATGATGATCTTCAGATAGTTTCTCACCTTTTGTATATCTCCTGCAGATATGATGCGCTTACAGGAAGAGTGACATATCACACTTTGGGCCTCAGGGTCGAACCACAGCATTTGGGGGTTTTGACTTCATTTCCAATGATATTAATACTAGCATCTTGAGAGAGAGAAAAAAAAGATTTAATCAGGTGCGAATGGTGGCCAATCACCACACCAGACTGAAACTTGTGGAGCGTTCAAAAACTCCTCAGTTTGACAAACTGATGGCCCTGATTGGTTGTATTTGTTTCTTTTTAGAATAATTTAAAAGTTGTTACCCATCAATGTAGAAATAGATAAACAATAATGCAGCATGGTAAGCTTGGTATGCTGGGGACTATATATGACATATTTTGGATTTTGATCTTCAGCTGCAAAAACCAGCACCATGAATCATATGACCCCGGCCACAAAAGCTCAACTGGGACAAGACCTTACCTAAGAGTTTGCCCACCAACAAATCTAAAAACAACTCTGGTTTTAAAGTTAGTTCTAAAACTCACAGTCTTGACTGGAAATGCAGCCAAGTTAACTTGACTCGGTGTCAAGCTGAGTCTCTTGGAACCCATTCCTTAGTCTTGACTCAATCCAGACTCATGCTGATCCGCTAAGTCAAATCTAGTTGGATGACAGGATATGACTCATGGTGGCTCAAACCAAGTCACTCGCTGAATCACAGCAAGTTATATTAATAAAAAGTAAATGTGAATGCAGTGAATAAAACCCACGAGCCTACAAAACAAAGAGACGGACTTTACCAACGCACATTTCATGAAAACATATCCATTTTTTAAATCACTAATCCTATTTCTAACCACTTCACATATCTGCTGATATACATAATACTTTTGATTATGATTATTAAATACTGAGTCAAGTTTTCAAGTCAACCCGACCCAGCTGAACATCGATTCAATTCGAGTTTTCAGTTTTTTGAACTATGGTTCTAATACGTGATTATGATTAACTAAAATGAGATGAACACATCTTCAGGCATCTACCAAACACGCCCTAAACCTGTGACAATCTCAATGAATAAAATGTAAAACTGAAATGTGACATCGCATGGCCACTTTGAGGTGAGTTTCTCCTTGAAATAAGCCACTTTCAAAGGAGGCTACCCTCCTTAGGAACTTATATTGATTCTAAGATACCCATAAACTCACAGCAGTCTCCCATCCATCAAAGCCACACTAGTACAAGAATGGTAATGGAAATTAAAACAGAGTTTATAACCCTGTGAAAGAAAAAGGTTTTTCCAAAGCTACTAACATATGTTACAGATACAGGTTACAAATGAAGAAAACTGATTCAGCTACAATTGAATGATTTAAAAAATGAAATAAGAAAAAGAAAGAAAAGAAAAGAATTATAAGCTCAATTTAGTTCTCCAAGTACTTCCAATGACTTTCTTGGGTGCTGGGTCTTCTGGTCCTCTATCACGCTGTCCAGATGTGAAATACAGCCATCCATTCCAAAACCCAACTAGAGTAGTTTTAACACGGAAAGGCAGCCTCCCTATGGCTGACCATTCCTGTAAATAAACAAACCTCCAATCAGAGTCGTCGTCATCATAAGTCATGATCACGACTAACATAACACAAGAAATTCCAGTCCAGAAACTAAGTGTTGCCACAATGTAAAGACTTGTACACATACAACTGACACTAGTTTCTTCGTTATTGCTTTCTTTTTTGTCTTTGTAATTACATGGTGAGATCACCGGCAACTGTTGTTCTGTGTTGCCGAGATGAATTTCAAGTGGTTCAATTTATATATTTTTTTGACAAAGGCAGTGAACAGCTAAGGACAAAAAACTAAGGAATTCATGGCTCCATATACAAGGCTAGCATGTGTTTAAAACAGAGTACAAACAAAAAAACATGCAAGCATGTGTTTAAAACAGAGTACAAAAAAAAAAATAAAAAAATGCAAGCATGTCTTTAAAGCAGAGTGCAAACAAAAAACATGCACCTAAAATCAATCTCCTGCGGGAAAATTTGACACAAGTTCTCAGTAAACAAACTACATCTCACATTCCAAGACAATTAAAAAAAAAAAAAAACGAAGAAAAGGAGAGAGAGACTGCAGACATCAGAGTTTTGATGGGGACATATCGCGCACACGCACGCCCACGCCCCCCCTATGCACATACGCAAGGAGGATGAGGGCCCCACCATCGATTTGGATCGATGACGACGTCCAGGGAGGGCCTCCTAGTTAGAGGTCTGTGTTTTGATTCCGTGGAGTGGACCCGATCATCATGTGGATCCCACCATTAGATCTCATGATCGTGGCCCACTATCATAGATGATCTACGACTTTGAGTTTTGCTTATTATCATTATTAGGAACATCATAAACGGTTTAGATTGCTTTGATTAGTTATTTTTGTTACTTCGTCTCTAAGTAATAGTGTGCGCATATGGCGCGGCTTTTGGGGTATAGGGTTTTCTTATAAATAGGCAATCCCTTGTAGGTTTTTTCTCATTGGAGATTATGAATAAAATTCTGCGTTTTCCTGCTTCTCTAATTCTCTTAGTTGTGGAAATCCAATTGGGTGTGAAACCCTCCCTTCTTCGAATGGTTAACTACCATGGTGCGAAGCCACATCCATCTCAAATCGCCCCCACCTCCTACCCTCAATATTCATTATCTCCCACAGCCATCCCATCTCCAAATCTATCCTTTTTTTGCAGCTAATCCTTCCTCTATAGCAGATTTGCAGAATCAGGCCCTGCAAGAGAGCTGACACTTCGGCGGAGCACCATACACAAACAGAACATCCGATCGTCCCGAAATTTGGTGTGAAGGTGGACCTCCCCTAGCCGACCAGACCCAAGTTGGCCGATTTCAGATTCGTGGGCCACACACACGTGTGACCAAGATCCCACGCATGTGCGTTTGGGCCCAGCCGCTGTCCACACGTGTGGATCACCTCGGGTTCGTATATTTCCTCTATTTCACTCATTTCTCACCCTATTTCCCTAACCCTAGATTATCCTAAATCTCAAGTTCTATTCCCATTTTTCAACCCTAGGGTTTCTCGAATTGAAACATGTGAATCCCTTGGATTGAGAAAATAATCCTTTGCATGTGTGGATGAATTTACTCTCCTTTGATCATTGTTTGGTCTATAATTTTAATTGATCAAGCCCTAGCATGTGTAGGCTCGAACCCTTGTAGATCCCCCTTGTTGAATGCTTGACTTGATGTGGGATGTGAAATTTTTGTGAATGTTTCTAAATTAGTATGATCTAAAGTCTGAAATCTTGCATATCATATTTAATTTCCATGTCCTGCATTAGTTTTACAGTTGAACCAGAAGGTTGATTTCATCCTCTTGAAGCCTTGAACTGCCTTTCCTTCAAACCCAGTGTTAGTGGGAAGGAAATGCAGCTAAGCAAAGTGACAAATGTGTTGAAGCAATTTCCACGTCTTCATAGATTTTACCCAAAATTCCAAGGATTAGTTGTTTTCTTATTTTATCATCTCATCTACATTGGGAGAGTCTTTCTGATCGTTCCTTTCTCGCCAACGACACCATATTCCCGCTAGCATACTCAACCTCCAGATTGTTGCCCCCCTCTTCCTGTTTCCACCACAGTGCCAAGATAAAAGGAAAGATTCTATAGAGCACGGGAGTCCCATTCCACTTCAAAACGCCGGAAAAAATCATTCCAAACTTCTCTCGCAAAACAACAGTGGATGAAAAGATGATCCACCGATTCTGCGTCTTGGTAACAAAGAAGGCAAACGTTTGGAAGACAGAAATTCCTTTTACAAAGATTGTCAACTGTGAGTACCTTATTGTGACCCACTAACCAAGCAAAAGCTGCTACCTTTAACGGAGCACCATATTCCCATATGAACTTTGTCGGACATGTCCCTTCACCTATAAAGTCACCACTTAGCATCCTATAGAAAGATTTCACCGTGAAGATGCCCGATTTTACCATCAAAGCAAGTCCATGGTTGCTATTGACCGAGACTCCTTATCTAGAGAAACAAGAAGCCATTTTTTACGTGACAAAATTGTATAGTATTGCATGCTAAGTACTTCAAAAATAACATGGCACTTTATTCCTGGTTTGTGGCTTGTGTTGTTTTAAGTCCAGTTGGGTCTATTTGTACCTTACCCTTTTCCTAAATGAAAATTTGACTTGTTCAAAAAGAAGACACCTTAGAAGGGGCCCCGTAGGACCAGAATAGAGAACAAACCATGTTTTGAGGCTCAGTCACTGAGCCAGAGAGAGACCGAGATAAGAAATTAATAGAAAAGATCCCAGATTTACTGTCTTTCCAGCGAACCATATCCAGCTCCTCTGACAGGTCCACCCCTGCTAGCATGTTGAACAGGGACAACAACTCGTCAGATTCAACATCGTGAAGGTTTCTCTGGAACAAAGGCTCAGTCACTGAGCCAGAGAGAGAGACTGAAATAAGAAATTAATAGAAAAGATCCAGATTTACTGTCTTTCCAGCGAACTATATCCGGTTAAATTAATAGAAAAGATCCCAGATTTACCATCTTTCCAGCGAACTAAATCCGGTTAAATTAATAGAAAAGATCCAGATTTACTGTCTTTCCAGCGAACTATATCTGGTGCATCTGACAGGTCCACCCCTGCTAGCATATTAAACAGGGACAACAACTTGTAAGCTTCAACGTCCTGAAGGTTTCTCCGGAACAACGGAAGCCAATGACCTGTGGATCCTTGCATCACATACTCAAAAGAGAGCTAGATTAGGTAACTGATCCAGCAACTTGCTCTTGCTAACCAAATATGCTTCCAAAATTGAGCTTTTGAGTCGATGCCTGCACCAAAACAGACCCCCGCTGAGATAGGACATTTCAGCTTCATAATTGCTCTCCAAACCCCTGACGCCCTGTACAACGAAGAGCTCTTGGGCCACCAACCCTCTTTCTCCACCCCATACTTCCAACCTATGACTTCCTTCCAAAGACTTCCCTTATCAATTGCAAATCTCCACAACCATTTCCCCAATCGAGCCTTGTTCATGGAATCCAAACCTCTCAGCCCTAAACCTCCCTCCTCTTGGCCTACACAAAACATCCCATTTCAAGAGATGAAACTTCCTCTTCTCCTCTCCCCCTTGCCAAAGGAAATCTCTTCCCATCTTTTCTAAACTTATCAAGAACACTATTCGGGCACAAGAAAATGGACATGAAATACAAAGGAAGGTTCGAGAGTACTACCTTTATGAAAGTAATTCTGCCTCCGAGAGACATATCTCTTTTTCCAAACCGATAGCTTATGCTCAAATCTTTCAATAACGGGATCCCATAGATGCTTAGCAACCTTTCCTATACAAAGAGGGAGACCCAGATATTTTGATGGGAACGTCCCCACTTTGCATCCAAACACAACTAGTTCCCCAACTTTTTCCAACGGAAGATTAATACCCAAAAGTTCAGATTTACTCGCATTAATATGAAGACCCGATCTCGTAATTCCTTCTCTAAAGAGGAGGAGATTAAATGGCGGCAACGATCTCGTGCTTTGTGGCTAAAATGTGGGGACGAGAATATGAGTTTCTTCCACAATATGGCTAACGCCCGGGCACGGAATAACAGAATTACTGGTCTTCCGGTGAAAGGTTCGAGCACTACTGACAAAACGATTATCTGCGACTCTATTGTGCAATTCTACAAAAATCTGTTAGCCTCTAATTCTTGGAGAAGACCGAGACTCGATAATATGGATTTCCACTGATTGTCCAATATAGAAGTACACTTCCTTGAGAAGCCGTTTTCTGAAGAAGTAAAGTTGGCCCTAGACTCCATGTGTGGAGACAAGGTTCCTGGCCTTGATGGATTTCCGATGTTGTTTTTTCAGAATTTTTGGTCGATTGTTAACAAAGATATGATGGATTTATTCACAAATTCTTCGAAAGAAGCCACCTTTTAAAAGATCTCGGAGCAACCTTCTTGGTTCTCATCCCCAAGATCGAGGATGCGGAATCCATTAAAGACATTATGTCTATAAGTCTAATCAGAAGCCCATATAAAATTTTGGCCAAGACTCTCGCTCTAAGATTCAGATTCATGCTCTCCAGTGTTATCGCGGAAAATCAAGGAGCTTGTCTCACAAGATTTTGTGCAGTGCTCTCATTGCCCACAAATGTATCAATTCCAAATATAAGCAAGGGAAAAATGGGATAATTTGCAAGCTTGATATCGAGAAGGCCTAAGATAGTGTGGATTCTTGTGTTCCTACCTCTTCGTCGTCAGGGATGTGGTTCTAAATGGAGGGAATGGATAAATTCTTATGTTCAGTCTCCTTTTTCTATTTTGATTAACGGCTCGCCTAAAGGCTACTTCGCTGCTTCTCGCAGAATCAGGCAGGGAGATCCTTTGTCTTCCTACCTCTTCGTCGTCGTTGGAGAAGCTTTTAGTCGAATGCTTCATAGAGCAGAGGAGAAGGGACCGATTGCTGGGTTCAAGGTTATGGAAGCAAGGGTGCAAATTTCTCAACTTCAATACGCGGTTAATACAATCCTCTCTCTCTTTTTTTTTTTTGTGAAGCAGATAGTATCGTAGTCGACAATCTCTGAAAAGTCGTGGTGTGTTTCAAAGCAATTTCGGGTCTAAGTGTGAAAGCCTCTAAGAGCGAAATGTTGGGCATCCATATTCAGCGTGAAGATCTCTTGCAATTGGCCAATATATTTGGATGTAAGAGTGCCTCCTTTCCTTTTTCTTACCTCGGTTTGTTGCTCTGTATTGGGAAACCCACCAAGCATCCTTGTGACATGGTTATTAAAAGGGATAGAGAAGCCTATCTATTTGGATGCGTCGGTGCCTATCTTTGGGAGGCCGTTTACTTCTCATTAAAGCAACTTTATCCAATATGCCTATTTACTTTTTATCCCTTTTCAAATGTCCCAAGTTCGTCACGCAAAGAATTGATAAATTGCGAAGAAATTCTTTATGGAAAGGGGGTGAGGAAAGAGGAAAGTTTAATCTTTTAAACTGGGAGGAAGTTTGCAAACCATTTAGTGATGGCAACACTGGCTTGAAAAATATGAATCTTATGAACACCGCTCTTCTTGGAAAGTGGCTTTGGCGATTCAAAGTGGAAGAAGGGAAGCTATGGAGGGATGTTATTGCTTCCAAGTACGGCACTTAAACCGGAAATTGGAATACAAAGTCCTCTTCCCTCTACCGTGCCTCTAGCGTGTGGAAGGCAATCATTAATTCTTTTCATATGTTCCGGGATGGTATTTCTTTCTCTCTTGGGAGGGGAAACCGCATTCGATTTTGGATCGATGAGGAGTTGTGTGGAGATCGTCCTTTGACAGAGCTCTTTCCGAGAATAGTCAATCTTGCCTTAGATAGGTTTATCTCTGTCGATCGACGTTATGCTATATGCGCCAGGACTGTTATTTGGTCTCCTTTGTGTCGAAGAAATCTTAATGAGGTTGAAACCGAGGAATTCATCAGCTTGCTCTCCATGTTCCTTCGCCTCAAGATCAAGATACGATGATTTGGAAAGGTAATAGCTTGGGATTCTTTTCGGTTAGTTCATTCCATGGGTTAATGCTCAGAACCATAGCAATGACAACTTTAGGGGACTGGCACTGTAAATGACTCAGGCCAGGGCTGTCAGGCTCAGGCTTGATTGTTGGACCGTGGGCTGCTCAGACAAAAACTTCAAGCCTGATTATTAAGAAGGCCAAGCTCGGGCCTAGTGATAGAGGTCCATGGGGCCCTTATGGATTAACCGGGCTTCGGCCGAGACCCAGTCCCAGGAAGGCTATCTTATAGTTGAACATCTAAATAAAATATAGATCATAATGAAAAACCTCTAATTTTTTTCTTATTAATGATGAGTGAAAAACCTAATCATCCCTTTCTGGTTATGTGAAATGGACTCGGGCCTATTAGATTTATTTAAGCTTTGGCTTTAGTTTTAATTGGGCTTGGGCTGAGTCTTTGTGCCTGTAAAGTTTAATTGGCTTGGGCTCAGGTTTGGGCAGCGATATAGTCTGTAATGGGCTCCGGTCTAATGCTCAGGCCCGAGTCATGTACAATGGACCTGTGCAGGGGCATGGCAAGGCCAGGCCCAAATCTAGCCCTTGGCAGCCCTAATGCAGACAACTCTACTGTATACTCTGTCCAAGGAGAATTCTCTTATGTAATCCCGGTTTCACATCCATACAAAGAAATGAAGAAGGAAATAAAAACTTTGACAAGCTGATGGGTCTACAGACTGCACGACAGAAGTTGAGCTATACGTTCTGGTGGTTTGAAGTGGCGTGAGGTGATCTTGTAGGCCAGGAACTACACTTCGTGTAAGTAGTAAGTATAAGGGGAAAAAACACACCAATAGAAGAAGGGAAAAAAAGTTTCTTGATGTTCATTAGCATTCATTGAAGCATATAAATGATGGGAAAAGGCTGATACCAATGTATCTAAACGAAACCGGAGCACTTCTCCAACCAGCACCATCTTTTTTGTCACAGGGTGCTTTTCTGTTGTGCCGCCCACAATAACAATGGAATTGTTGACAATAACCCATGCGAACTCTATATGGGAATCGGGTTTTGGCATGGGTGGCAATTGCTTCCACTTCATCTCATCATCCAGCATGTAAACATCACTATAAACTACCTGAAAATTTTGAGAACATGAAAGTTATACATAAAGGAGTTGAAAAACAAAGATATCGTAAATGAAGCAAAATATATGACAAACTAGATGAGAAACTTGAGCAGTGCATATTTTTAATTAATCCAAAAGAGTGGTCTACAAGCAACAACACCAGCATCTTTTGAATTTCTTAGACGAACAAAGGCATAAACAGAACCGGTGCAAAATATGAATCATTATTCCAACACTCAAATCTTCTGTTTTGCGGACTTAAGGCCTCAGCTTATTGAATTTCAGGTCATACTTCAGGCCTTTCTCAAGACTTGACCCAGAATACTCATGTTTCTGTTGAAAGCTTCCAGTTGCTATGAATACTTCCACTCATGGTCAAGGCCATCTTCATCACCAGGACCTGCCAGTGGTACGACCTGTATTAGTTTATATTTATTTAGATGCTTCCTTTTGTTTCTTCCTAAGCTGAATGACACTTCTGAGCTGCACCTTGTGAAGTTGAAGGTGCTGAGAGTCAATTTTTGGGAGATTTACTTCATAAAACCTGATTCATGCAGTGAGAGGTTCATATGATAGTAACTGCTTGGTGGTTTAGGCCCTTTGGCTAGAGTGAGAATTGCCAGTCCACGAAATGGTTATGAAGATGTTGGTCATTTTTCATATTGACAAAAAAAAAAAAGCAAATCGAAATCAAAATAACATTATTTCACTTATCAAGAGAATCTGGGTGGTGTAATTGGTTGTCAAGCTAGTGTACACACGAGATCTCCTCTACAAACCTGGTCTCAGACATAAGTTTTTCACCTTATGAGGATAGGGAGATAGGAAGCAATACAAGATTCATAAAGCTGACCCCAAATAGCTGGGACAGGGCAATGGTGACCATGATCAACGGAATATCACAACATTCATCAATAAGACAAGGTAATGTTGGACAAACTGGCCACTTGGAGAATGTTGGTAGTTTGACTGGGAGTACTCATTTTGAAAAATCAGGGATGGTTAGAAACATAGAACCTAGATTTCTGCAAAATAATGGCGGTATTGAATTTAATCAATAATCACACCTCAATGAGATTTGGACTTAGAAATTTATATGGGGCTGTGGTGATGCGGAAGGAAGGTGCTAGCCTGCTAGGCACTGTTCTCCACCCATGCTAAAGCATGATTCTGCTTGGTGTTTGGAAGCGAATTTCCTAGAACAGATGTTTGTTGAGTAGAATGATGATTGCTTAAAGATACTAATAATAAAAAAAGACTATAGACTAGTAGAAAGAGGTGGAATAGTGATTAACTGTGCATATGGTCGATTGGCCATTGCAAACTCCATCTTCCGTAGACTTCAATCATCAGTGAATGTCTTGTCAAAATGAAGAATTCCTTGAAAGTATTAGGAAATGGAATGGAACAAAAGATTGAGGAAATTATTTTTCTCTAGGGTTGTTTGGATGTAAGAAAAATCTTACTTATGTAGGCTTTCATTCTGTCATGTTTAGGTACTATCAGTGTTAGAAGTATCAGTATCGCTACAAGTTTCACTAACCGGGGATACGGAAGCAATATCAATATCGTCAATAATATTGCTAATAACCAGAAATGCGGGGAAACATGGGAAAAACGGTGGAATTTTTAGTGAAACTTCAGGAGATGCTAAAATACACATATTTGCATATTTAGGAATAAAAGTATTGCAAAAGGAATGCATACATGATAAGTTTTCATTTAATTGAGGCTTAAAAGCATGTGCTGTCGGAAGAAAACAGTCCAACCATCCCATCTAACCATCCATCGATATTTTAGAATAGCGACAACACACAATATTTCGCCAAGAAATCATCAACAACTGGAAATGAAATGAAAGATTGTGGTCTCGATATCACGCATGTTGTGATAATGATAAATCGAGATATTATCAATATTATCATCGATAAGTTGAACATTGCCTACAATCATGTGCCCATAAAAAAATTGAAATGGAATTTTTTTTAATAAACAGATTTTTGGTGATATCAATAGATTAGCAATATTATCAAAACATCACTGATACACTTGTGATACAAACAACACTTAGAATTTACACAGTCGAAAATATTAGAGATACATTGGTGATATGATATCAATACATTGGCAATACAAGCGACACCTGGAATTTACATAGTTGAAAATATTGGCGATACATTGGCGACACTTAGCAATACATTGTTGATACTTGGAATTTCTGATACCACTAGTGTTATCGGTATCACCGAGTTGGAGATAAGGATAATATTGGGGATACTTTGAACAATGGGTACTATAGTGGTTATTATCAGTACTGTCAGGTCAATGATGCTGAAACCCCAAGTAACAAAGGAAATTCAAACTATTGATATTATCGGCGAAATTTGGTGATACTAACAATATTTTGGTCCTTGGACAACATTAAAAGTTCCTTTGTATTAGCAATACCAACAATGATATTGCCACCATAAAGGATACTTCCATAAAACACTGAGTTCACGAAAAAATCGAGAAAATTCCAAAATAAAAAATCATCGATTTTTGTGGGCTTTTGCTCCTTAGGTGATTTTAATAACTCTTCGTTTTTCTTGAAACAAAGCCTTGGATTTGCAGGAAAAATCTTGACTCAACGTGGAGATAGGCTGGAACTCAAAGATTACCAAAAAATCCATGGAAAGTTTTTTTTTTTTCCTTGAAATGTCAGCACGAATTGCAATTTCTATGCATGATTCTCATGCATTGACATGAATTTGTGATGAATCAATCAACATTTGAGTAGGCGGGATAATGTTATTTTCTCCATTTACCCCTCAAATTGAGAATGGATGTATTATTACTTGCATTTTATGGTATTTGAATTATATAAACTCGTTTTGGATATAATTGCATTGTTTTTTGTTTTTTTTGTTTTTTTAACAGTACATGCCTTAGGCCCCTGTAAAATGGAAACCTATTATGTATAGTTGTTTTTTTTTTTTTTGCATTCCTAAATGTGTAAAGATGTGTCCTTTAACATTTCCTGAAGTTTTACTGAAAAATTCCACCTTTTCCCACTATTTCCCTTAGTCAACAATAATTTTCTGAGTATTGGCGATATCATCCGTATCCCTAGTCACTGATGCATGTAACAATACCAATATATGAACATTGGTTACTGGCAAAGTTTTACCATGGCAACAGTTTCTTGTGTTTTGGTATTGGTAAAGAGCTATTAGAAAATAGAATGTGGTATTCAAACTAAATAAAGCTTGATTCAGTAAGTTGTATCACCACTATAAAATCACACGTGAAAAGGATCTAAGATACCACTTGTTTAGCCCATCATGCGAAAGCCTTGGGCCGAAGAATAGGCTAACCCAATCATCAGGAGGGATGCAAAAGTGGACCCACTAATTCAGATGTGTTTGGTGAGGTTTTAGGTTTGTTTTTTGGGTTTAGTGGAGAATAAGGCTAGCATTGTCGGTTTGGTAATATGAAAATAAACACACATGAATGCTCATATGGGAGATGGTTTCATGCTATGGTGAATCTCTCTACTCATTGAATGGGCAGACATGAATTTCATGTTCTTTTGTTGAGACTTTATTGAGCTTCGTTTGTTGCATCTAATATGCCAAATGCTATGTTCTCGTTGAAGATGTTTACTGGTTTCTAGCACCCTTCTCATGACTTATAAATGCTAATGGAATGACCCAAAAATACAAAGTAATATTTCTTTACTAGTATTTCATGTTTTCTTGACATTTCATTTGAGCATCTTTTTATTATTATTATTAGTGAAAAGATATGGTTGATTAACTTGGCATCTACCATGCACAACAGGCGCGTGTTGCGAAGCACCATGCCTCCTACAAGGGTCATCAATAGTGAGGACTCTCACCCTACCAACCAAAGGCCATTACTTTCGGAGGGGCCTTATAACCCCACACAAAGGTTATATGAACGCAAGGAGTAGGCCCTAACCAGAGACAGAGATACCCATAGAAAGAACGAACTGAGAAGCGGCCCGACGTATCCCTTATCATCTAGTCTCGCTCGTCTCTAATTGACATAAACACTTGCAAGCGATCGAGGAACCACAAAAAAATTCTCCACTTTCTTATCCGGCAAATGTCAATGACCCATGCCACGGAAAATCACTTCTTAGCTTTTCCGGCTTGGCGAGAACTAACTGAGGGCATCTGAATAGAGACAAAGTGCAAGGGTAGGTTTGATAGGCAGACTTTATGAGAGTTATCCAGTTCCCAATACATAATGAAAGATCAAGGTATGTCGAGGAAAAGGATCTGGCTCGACAACCAAAGACCTTAGCCAGCCGATCCACCTCCTTCCTAGGCGTCCACACCCCTAGCACCTCACTCTTGGCAACATTTACCTTAATGCCTGAAACAACTTCAAAAACAAAGGATAATCATACTCAGCTTTTCCACCTGTCCTCATCAGATTTGCAAAAGAGAAGCGTATCATCAACGAACTGAAGATGAGAAACAGGGGGTTCACCCTAGCCACTCTAAAACCTATGAAAGAGGCCCGCCTCTTGCCCTTTATAGCATCCTTTCCAATGCCTCGACCACCACCACAAAAAATAAGGAGAAAGATGACTACCTTGGAGAATTCTCTTCGAAGGCCCTTTCAAATAGAAAACCGAGCTAAGCAAATACACTCCCTAACCCTCCACCCTCTCCATCTCGGACCTCAACCCATCCACTTAGCATGCAATCCAAAAATTTCCAGTTGACATGATCGTATGCCTTCTCCAATCTAGTTTGCATACCATGCCCCTTCCTCCCTCCTTATATCATGAATCAACGCACTCATGTGCCATAAGGACATTGTCGATGAATTGCCTTCCCACAATAAAAGCACGCTAGTTCTTAGATATGACCTTCGCCAATACTGCCTTGAATCTTGACGCCAACATTTTTGTTAGAATCTTGTACAGCCCACCAATCGGGCTTATCGGCTTGAAGTCTTTTAGACTATCCGTGCTTGCGATCCTTGAGATTATCACGATGAACGACACCTCTCGTTCCATCAACAAATGACCCCTCACATAGAATTCCAACATGAAGCTCATGATGTCCCGTTTGACCACCACACAGAATTCCTGATAGAAAGCCAACAGGAAGACATCTAGACCCGAGGCCTTAGTCCTTCCCAAGGGCTCCACACAGCCTTGACTTTCTCCTTCGAGAATGTCCTCTCCAAAGAAACAACATCATCATTTGCCAAACTACTAAGCTCTAATTCATCTCCCAATGGCCTTTCCTAGCCCTTGTCCATGAAGAGGGACATATAAAGCTCGATCACCGATGTGCACACTTGATCTTTTCTTCAATTCTTCTTCCTTGCACAACAATACTTCCTATTTTGTTGCATCTTGCCACACATTGGCAATGCTATGGAAGAATCTAGTATTTTTATCCCCCTCAAGCTAAGTGGTCGTTGAGTGCTGCTTCCATTTGAATTCTTCCTCCTTAAGGCGACTCGAACATTCTTGGGATATTTGTCCTTTGGTTCCTCTCATCTTCTACTAACTTCGATTCTTTAGCCTTTACATTGAGATTGTGGACACCTTTCAAAATACCATCCATCTTCTCCTCCCACTTCTTGAAGAACTCCCACTTCTAAGCGATGATTTTGCTTTTTAGGAATTTCATATTCTGACTCAGCTAAAAGCCAATATATCCCTCGATAGTGAAAGAAGACCATCATTCTTTAACAAGATCAGTAAACCTCTCCACTTCTAGCCAAGATAATTCGAACTGGAATGGCTTTGGCCCCCAGCTCTCCACCCCTACCTCCAAAAGAATTGGACAATTATTTGAAACTGGATTCGATGACCCTCTTAAATAGGCCAACGGAAAATTTTCCACCCATTCAACAGACAACAAGAATCTGTCAAGTCGAGACATAACCAGTTTGGCTTGCCCATTTGACCAAAGTACTGGCCGTTCACCATTAGAAAGTCCACTAGCCTGTCTTTCCCAACCCACGATGAGAACCATGATCTTAAATGTCGGTATCGGTCGGCGTATCGGCCCAACAGAAAATTGATACGATACAGCGTCATGTATCGGTATCGAGGCTGAATTGACCCGTATCGATCAGAATTTTTTTAAGAAAAATAATATGGAAAAAAAAATGAAATATCCAAGAATCTATCTTCTTCTTCTTCTTCTTCTTCTTCTTTTTTTTCTTTTTTTTTTTTCTTTTTTTTTTTTTTTGTATTTGAACCATGTATTCAATGGTGTACCGGACCATTCTTTGATGGGAATGTTGTCTGTCGATTTGACTTGTTGAAGGTCAACTAAATGGGCCCTAATTAAACACAAATCAATCATGATTTGGTGAACAATGGCCCATTACATTGAAATACAACAAAAAGAAGATGAAAATATAATAAAGAAAGTGAAAGTTAAACCTTCTTTCCGATTTTTCCTATAATGGTCCACTTCGCTTTGATTTGTTGATTCATATTCAAATCATTTGTTTTGATCCCAAAATAGGCCTAGATCTAGCCTAAAATAAGTTTTAAAACTTCTTCCATAGTTTAAATGAAAAAAGAAGAAGAGAAGACATGTGAAATTAAAAAATAATAATAATAAATAAATAAATAATTCAAAATTGGCCTTTTATAGGCATATCGGCCGATACGGGTCAATTTTTTTCGTATTGGACCGATACGACCCCGTGTTGTGTATCAGCTTGTGTTGATACGGATACGATACGACTGATACGATACCAATATTCATATTTGAGAACTCTTCTATACCCCCTGTAACCTTCCCCCCTCCGAACTTCTTAAAGAAAATCTTGTCACATTGAAGTCTCCCTTAACACACTAAGGGAAGACAAACTCGTCGCACACTGAATCAAGCCCCTCCCAAAAGACATGCCTCCTTGCAGCTTGGTTGGGGTCGTACACTGCCGTGAAGCACCACTTGAACCCAATCAAAACATCTTTAAGCACCATTAATAGCGAGAAAACACCTCCTCACCAGTCCTCCTTAACCCAGAGATTATTATCCCAAGCTGCCAAGATCCCCCTAGCCGACCCTACCGACTTAATGAACACCCACTCCTTCAAGGACACTCTCCATAGAGAGTCCATGATCATACTATCAACTGTTGTACCTTGGATTCCTGAAAGGAAATCACCTGAGACTTCCATCTCTAGCATGAGTCTTTGACCTTTCCTAATGCAGGGGCATTTTCACAACGGGCTCAAGTGGGGTAGCCTGTGGGATGTGGGGACACACTCGGGGTGGGTGGCCCGTGAGGCAGATGGCTCGTGTGAGGTGGGCTCCACCTGTGTGAGGTAGGTGGCTTGTGTGAGGCAGTACCCATGTGATTTGGGGCCACAAGGGGGGTTCGACGGAGGTCCTAACCCATGCGATGTGCGGCCTGGGCTATGAGATAAAGGGATTAATTCGCCGTGCTCTAACAGTTCGAGTTTTTAGAGCAAGTCATTAATTGTCCTGCATCAAATTGGTATCAAAGTGGGAGGTCTCATGTTCGAGACTCCTCACCGGGGGTTATTACTGCAGGGGCATTTTCACACCGGGCTCGAGTGGGGTAGCCTATGGGATGCGGGGACACACTTGGGGTGGGCAGCCCATGTAAGGTGGATGGCTCGTGTGAGGCGGTACCCATGTGGTTTGGGGCTCACGAGGGGGGTTCAACCGAGGTCCTAACCCATGCGATGTGGAGCCTAGGCTATGAGATAAAGGGATTAATTCGCCATGCTCTAGCAGTTCGAGCTTTTAGAGCAAGTGGTTAATTGTCCTGCATCATTTCCCCTCTTCTGCAAGCATCCCAGACCCTTCATGCTCGAACATAATATCTTCATTTGGGCACTGACCTTCCCTTCCTCCCCTTCTTGGTTCCCAACTCCAATTCCCCAAATAAAAGTTAACATTAGAAGCAAGGCTTACTCTTTGAGCTATAGAAGATCAGTGGGTCGTCCACCAAGGTGCTTAATCGGGCAATTGACTTCCCCTTTTCTTCATAAACAGGAATTGCAAGTAATAGTCCTCCACCTTTTCACCGAAGGTCATACCCACCATCTTGCCTACTTGGTTTATCCCCACCTTTAGCCATTTCTTTTAGCCAGCTTTACCCACTCAATGGCTGAGGTTGACTTCCTCTACCGACTTTTGAGGCCCCAACTAGCTTTCGATAAAATTTTCACACCCCCTAGGGGCCACCTGAAGTGGAGCAACCTCAAGCACCTTTCCTCCCAAAACTAAGCCGAGCCATCCTCCGCAACCCCCACCATTAGTCTATTATCTGACATAAGCTTCATCTAGTCCTCTAGAGTATCTATTCCCTCCACCCATCGCACTGCTAGGAACAACTTCTTCACACCCCTTACTCAATTTTCTCCAACAACAACCTTTATGAAAGCCCGGTGTTGGAGATCACAGGAGTTAGATCCAAAGAGTCTCTTGTGGAAAGCAAAAGGAGAGAAATATTTGAAGAGACGGAGAAATCCGATCACGTGTCTTCCCAAGTAACCTCTCACAAGTTGGAGGGAGAAAACTTGCACAAGCAAACGACGACACAATTGAAACACTAACATCAACAACATCAGACGGGGTCCTGGCGAGCCCTCCGCTGCGAGATGGACGTTTGTCACCATTGTTGTGTTGTCATCAGGACATGCGATGCAGGGGCACTTTCACACTTGGCTCGAGTGGGGTAGCCTGTGGGATGCGGGGACATACTCGGGTGGGCGGCCCGTGTGAGGTAGGTGGCTCATGTGAGGCAGTACCCATGTGATTTGGGGCCCACAAGGGGGGTTCGGCTGAGGTCCTAACCCATGCAATGTGGGGCCTGGGCTATGAGATAAAGGGATTAATTCGTCATGCTCTATCAGTTCGAGCTTTTAGAGCAAGTGGTTAATTGTCCTGCATTAAAGTCGCATCAAAGCGGTTTGAGACTCCTCATCGAGGGTGATTAATGCAGGGGCACTTTCATACCAGGCTCGAGTGGGGTAGCCTGTGGGATGCGAGGACACTTGGGGTCGGCGGCCCGTGTGAGGCGATACCCATGTGATTTGGGGCCCACGATGGGGGTTCGGTAGAGGTCCTAACCCATGAGACGTGGGGCTTGGGCCATGAGATAAAGAGATTAATTCGTCATGCTCTATCAGTTCGAGCTTTTAGAGCAAGTGGTTAATTGTCCTACAACATGTGTCACCCAACACGTGCATCTCAAGAACAACCCCTCACCAAGCCTCCACATATAGCCTGAACCTTTAGCACCGGAACACGAGCCTAGACTTCGACCCTATCACCGCCTTTATGTGAACCTACTACCCAACCACACGGCTTCCAAGCCTACACAATTGTTGCCTGAGCATCCCTCCACTAACATCACTGATATTGGGTTCGCGTCAGGGCCATGTGGCAAACTCCCCACATCTCTCCTGTCATAGAAGTCGCCCTCCCCTGCCGCGACAGCATACCCGTCCCCAACAACGCCATGTGTTGCCCTTCAAGAAGCCTCGGCCCCAACTGTCGTGGGACACATATGGACGCTCATCATTGTTGCACTTGAGCTCCCCCTTGCCGACACTCCGATGATCGCAAGTCACAACCTCCTCTTCCACCTCTAACCTCCTTTCAACCGCCCCTCAGACATTCTTCACTCGAATGGGGACGCATTCTTCTCTCGCCACAATCGATATTGAGCTCAAGGCTGCAACAGATCGTTCCTTTTTTGAAGATTCGAGCCATCTTTAACTCAGGATCCAATAACCTCGAAGGCATCAAGGAACCACAACTCTAAAGGACCACCCTAGAGTTGATACTACTCTTTATCCCATCCAAAGGTTAACTTATCCCCCCACCGATACAAGCGCTTTACAGGGTTGTCATCAAATAGAGCTCCGACAAGTAAAACCTTGTCAATCTCCACCTTTGGCTCGAGGAGATCCAAAATTCCAACTGGGATAGGGGCTTAACAGAATAGACATGTTCTTCCACTCCTCCAATGTTAAAGAACCACCCTTTTACCTCTTCTAGAGTGGTGTCGACCCTGGTCTCCACCACAGGGCTCCATTTCAGGCTCTCCCGACAATTGACTATCACCCTTGGGTTCGCAAAAACCGCTAGCCTGGCCCTATGCAAACCCCTCCACAACCACCTCTCCTCCTTCCCTGACTTTAGCATAACTCCACTGGTTGATGCACCACCATCCAAAACCCCTTCAACAACCCTCTGACCACTGCATCTTTGAAGGTCTTTCCTATCATGGCCCCTTGACGCAACCCCTCCCTGAAGTCCAAGTTTCCTTCCACCCTCACCTACTTCCCCTTGCTTGGTGCCTTCCTGGTCTTCTTCTCCACCTTCGAGATATAGTGATTCACCAACTCTATCCCGTACCCGGCTCTTTGAACCAACAACATATTTCCTCCTTCGCCTCTCCTGCCCTCCCAAAAACCCACCGAAAATTGTGGTCCATCCACTCCTTTGAAAAATTTTCAACAAATAGGGTAGGGAAGACCAAGTATGGCCCGTATTTTCACCTCCAACACCCACGTCCACCTTCCAGGGTTTCCCCACCCCAACCCAAATCTCCCTCAACACCCATCTCCTTTCTTCCGTCATCCACCAACCCATAATTCCCTAGTTGGCTTCTCTCCCTCAGTCAACTACGAGCCCCTTGCTTGCTCTGCAATTGTCGTGGTGCCACTGAACCTCCCTCGCCATTGTTGATGTAAATAGTCTCCGACACATCTCATCTCTAAGTCTGACCCCTCACAATTGCTATGAAGCTCTTTAAGTCACTTAAACCCTCAGCTTTGCTTTGTCCCGTGTACTGATCTTCCTCTTGAAGACCCCTGCAAGAACCCCTGATGCTTACTCCTCGAGAAGTCCGTTGAGCACCTCTCGCTCATGAATGTGTCGAATGAAATGTGGAAGTTCACCCTAAAGCCATGCAGTTGTTCATAACATTCCTCCATGACTTATACATGCCATGGGAACAATCTACAAAATAGAACATAATATTTTTGTCTTGTGCTATTGCAAAATTGAAGTAACTTGTGCATAACTACAAACTACTGAATGCCACCTACAAGTAAATTAAGATTGAGGTTTAAAACCACATGATCCAAAAAAATATGGTTTCAAGAGCCAATTATCATATTTTTCCATATAAGGCCTAATCACAAATGATCATAATAGGTCCAAAATAAGGTTAAAAAATCATTCAAGCAAGAATAGACTTTCTCCAGCCACATATGTCAGACTGAATGCCAAAAAAGAGATTGGCTAAATGAGGCCACTTCACAAAGTAATGGGCAACCTTCTGTTAGTAGGATAGACAACATACTTACCATAAATAAATTGTACAGTTATTTAGGAAACAGATCTGTAAATATTTTTCCTGAATTAGGGGATATAGATGTTGTAATTAGGGGATACTGTAATTAAGGGATATATTGTAATTAGGGAAAATGATTTCTATATAAGATGATTTCTATATAAGAAAAGGACCACTCGATTGAGGGTCATTGAGCAAATCTGACATGGTATCAGAGCCACTCTCTGCAACCTTGTCTTTGGTCCAATTTTCATGGTTCTAGGCTCTGGTTTTTTGGTTTCTTGGGTGCGGGTTTTGGTTTGCAGTTTTTTTGGTGCATTTCGGGAGATTCTAGTTATGGCTAACAACTCCAACTCAGAAGTCTTTCAAACTCGGTTTATAGGGAAGAATTATGCTGCCTGGGAGTTTCAGTTTTAACCTTTTGCCATGGGAAAGGAGTTGTGGGGTCATGTTGATGGGAGTGATCCAGCACCTACCGATCCTACGACGTTGGTTCAATGGAAGGTGAAAGATGCTCGCGTGATGACTTGGATTCTTGGGTCTATTGATCCACTACTTATACTCAATTTAAGGCCACACAAGACGGCTAAATCGATGTGGGAGTACTTGAAAAAGGTCTATCATCACGATCATTCCGCCCGGCGATTTCAGTTGGAAACTGATATTGCTGCCTATTCCCAAGGTACACTCTCTATTCAGAAATATTTCTGTGATTTTCAGAATCTTTGGGCTGAGTTTTCCAACATTGTGTATGATGATGTGTCGGACGAGTCCCTCTCTGCTGTTCAAGCAGTCCATGAAGTTAGCAAAAGAGACCAGTTTTTAATGAAACTAAGGCCCGAATTCGAGTCTATTCGCTCCAACCTGATGCACAGGGATCCTTCACCATCTCTTGATGTGTGTTTTGGAGCACTTCTTCGAGAGGAACGTCTTCTTACTCAATCTTCGCTTCCACAAGAGAATGTTGTCGCATACGCTGCTCAAGGCAAAGGGAGGGTTCGAGACATGCGTACAGTTCAGTGCTACAGTTGCAAAGATTATGGGCATATTGCTGCCCATTGTGCTAAAAAGTTCTGCAACTACTGTAAACAGAAGGGGCACATCATCAAAGAATGCCCAACAAGTCCTCGAAACCGACCCGTGAATGCTTATCATGCTACTGCTACTAGCCACACTTCGGATGGGATAACCAACACTCGAAATCTCGCTCCAGTGTCATCTTCCACTGCTGCTACACCTGCCCTTACACCAGAAATGGTGCAGCAAATGATTGTATCGGCATTTTCCGCTTTAGGGCTGCAAGGTAAGGGTACTATACGTACTATACCCTCTCAATCTTGGCTTGTTGACTCCGCTGCATCCAATCACATGACCAGTTCTCCTGATATGCTTAGCAATGTTCGTAAGTACACTGGTTCTTCTAATATTCAAGTTGCTAATGGCCATCGTTTACCGATTACTGGGGTTGGTGATAACGCACCATCACTTACTAATATTTTTGTATCACCTGGGCTTTCTACGAGTCTTATCTCGGTTGGACAATTAGTGGATGATAATTACAACGTTCAGTTTTCTCGTGATGGTTGTCATGTGCAGGATCCGGTGTCGGGGAGGACAATAGCGAAGGGGCCTAAAGTTGGGAGACTGTTTCCATTATACTTTTCCATTCCTAGTATGATTTCTTTGGCTTGTACTACTGTATCCAATAATTGTGAAGTCAGGCACAAATGTTTAGGCCATCCAAACAATGTTGTTTTATCTCATTTGCTGAATTCTGGTTCGTTGGGAAAAAAAAAAATTCTTCTTTGCCTCATGCTTTGTCTTTTGATTGTTCTACATGTAAAATCGAAAAAAGTAAGATTCTTCCCTTCCCTTCTTCCGGGAGTAGAGCAAAGAATTGCTTTGACCTTGTTCATAGTGATGTATGGGGTATTACTCCTGTCATTTCTCATGCTCATTATAAATATTTTGTGACATTCATGGATGACCATAGTCGGCAAACTTGGGTATATTTTTTGCGCTATAAGTCTGAAGTCTTTGCTGTTTTCAAATCGTTTCTAGCATATGTTGAGAATCAATTTACCACTAACATTAAGACTTTACGATCTGATTCTGGTGGAGAATATATGTCTCATGAATTTCTTGAGTTTCTTCGTCACAAAGGAATTGTTTCTCACCGCTCATGTCCTTATACGCCTCAACAGAATGGCGTGGCTGAGCGCAAAAATCGACATTTGTTAGATGTTGCTAGGACCTTGTTACTTGCATCTTCTATTCCTCCTAAATTTTGGGTTGAAGCTTTAGCTACAGCAGTATACTTGATTAATAGGTTTCCTTCTAAAGTGCTAAATTTCGACTCTCCATTCTATCGTCTGCATAAACAGCACCCTAGCTTTCTTGACTTACACACTTTTGGCTGTGTCTGTTTTGTGCATTTACCTCCGCATCAACGTCACAAACTCTCTGCGCAATCTGTGAAATGTGTCTTTATGGGATATAACTTATCTAAAAAAGGATGTGCTATGATGTTTCTTCCAATAAATTTCATATATCTCGTAATGTCGTTTTCTTTGAGCATCAATATTTCTTTCCTAGTTCTATTACATCATCTCCTGCAGTTTCTGTTCTTCCTCACTTTGATGATTTGATGTGCCCTCCTAAACGCTTCAAGCCTGGTTTTGTGTATAAACGTCGTCGACCAACTCTACCCCTTCCTGAGTCTGATCTGCCACCTGATCCCATTTTGCACCCTCCTCGACAATCTGGCCGTACTTCTCATCAACCGGATAAGTATGATTTCCCTCATACCTCCTTTACGACTACCTTATCAATTGTGTCGATTCCTAATTCCTACTCACAAGCTAATAAACATGAGTGTTGGAGAAAGGCTATGCGGGAAGAACTTCAAGCTCTTCAAGAAAATCAGACTTGGGACATGGTCCCTTGTCCTTCTCATGTCAAGCTAATTGGGTGTAAGTGGGTTTTTTCTGTGAAACTTCAGCCCGATGGGTCTGTGGACCGTTATAAGGCTCGTTTGGTTGCCCTTGGTAACCGCCAGGAGTATGGGTTGACTATGCGGAGACCTTTGCTTCTGTCGCTAAAATGACAACTGTGCGTACTATTATTGTCATTGCAGCCTCTCAGGGATGGTCCCTTTGCCAGATGGATGTGAAGAACGCATTTCTTCACGGTGATTTACAGGAAGATGTTTACATGACACCTCCTCCTGGCCTCTGCTCGTCGTCGACGTTGAATGTGTGTAAGCTGAAGCACTCTCTGTATGGTTTGAAACAGGCTCCCCGGCCCTGGTTTGATAAGTTTCGGGCTACCTTACTTCGATTTTCTTTCATCCAAAGCCAATATGATTCTTCGTTGTTTCTTCGTACGACTTCTGTTGGTATCGTTCTTCTTCTGGTTTATGTCGACGACATTGTCATCACTGGGACTGATTCTGCCCTCATTGATCAACTCAAGCAGCATCTTCATGATTCATTCCATATGAAGGATCTTGGTCATCTCCGGTATTTCCTCGGTTTGGAAGTTCAGTCTGATTCCTCTGAGGTTTTCCTGCATCAGCATAAATACACGGAGGACTTGATTTCTTTGTCTGGTTTGCAGGACTCCTCTTCTGTGGATACCCCTTTGGAAGTGAATGTCACGTATCGACGTGAGGGGGATCTCCTTCCTGATCCCATGGTGTTTCGACAGTTAGTTGGTAGTCTCAATTATCTCACTATTACACGGCCTGACATCTCCTTTGCTGTCCAGCAAGTCAGTAAATTTATGCAGTCTCCTTGCCACCTTCATCTTGCCGCGGTCTGTCACCAGGTGGTGTATGTTTCTTAGTGATTCACTTATGTCTTGGAAGAGTAAGAAACAGGATCGAGTTTCCAAATCTTTGACCGAGTCCGAGTACTGTGCCATGTCGGCAACTTGTTCAGAGATTATGTGGCTCCCTGGCTTACTTGCTGAAATAGGTTTTCCTCAGTCTACTCTCACTCTTCTTCATGCTGATAATATGAGTGTTATTCAGATCGCTACCAATCCCGTCTATCACGAGCGTACCAAACATATCGAGGTGGACTGCCATTCTATTCGGGAAGCTGTTGATACTCGGGTTATTTCTCTTCCACATGTCTCAAGCGACCTTCAGATAGCGGACGTCTTCACCGAAAGTATGACATGACTACGTCATCAGTTTCTTGTTGGCAAATTGATGCTTCTTGATCAACCAACATCAATT
Source organism: Magnolia officinalis (assembly GCA_021015155.1). NCBI lineage: Eukaryota > Viridiplantae > Streptophyta > Magnoliopsida > Magnoliales > Magnoliaceae > Magnolia > Magnolia officinalis. Next base: position 76,718,966 of record JAJHSJ010000005.1, on the reverse strand, counting down.
TGAGGGGTGATGTTAGTAGGATAGACAACATACCATAAATAAATTGTACAGTTATTTAGGAAACAGATCTGTAAATATCTCTCTTGAATTAGGAGATTTAGATGCTGCTGTAATTAGGAGATATAGATGCTGTAATTAGGTGATATTATGCTGTAATTAGGGGATACTGTAATTAAGGTATATATTGTAATTAGGGAAAATGATTTCTATAGAAGAAAAGGACCACTCGATTGAGGGTCATTGAGCAAATCTAACACCTTCCACATCATGTTGTTGTTGATGGTTGTTAGGTTCTATAACTCCAAACTTTTCCCTCCAGTTTGGATATGACATCATCGTATCAGTCTATTGAATTAGCAAGTTGATCCAATTTTTGCATCATACCCATCAGCAGGTTTGATGCCACAAGAAAGGAACATATTTGGGGGAGGGGGGTGTGATCCTTTCTTCTAACCATTCATATGTGGAGCAATGAAAGCATATGTGGAGCAATGAAAGTAAAACTAAAGAGGCATGGTTTGCAGATGCAGATGCAGATGCACTTGGTTTGCTCATATGGCTGCTCATTTGAAGAAGTGATGCTTTAATAGAAGCTTCTTGTTTCTGGAGATCATCGATGAGCTGATCTCTTGGGTCTGACAGAGTGTGCAGCAGCAACGGTGCTCCATGGCTACAGAAGTAGATGGGGATTTAAATCTCAACACTGCTCCTTAAGATGTCTGCATTTTCTACAATAAGTGCATCAAAGTCTATCTTTGTCAGTAGAAGAAAAAGGTAGAAGGATCTATCCTTTTCCAGATCCACTCCCTCTGAATGATCTAAAGTCTGCGACAAGAACAGATATCTCATGAAAACTGGAACCATCTAATAGAGGTGTCTCGCTGACTACCTTCTTCTCTGATTAAACAAATTCCAAGGTAGAGAATCTCTTACAAGGACTTGCAATCTCAGAGGTGGCTCGCTGACTACTCCTCAAAAATATTCTGTTGTTGTGTTTGCTTTTGATCTCCTCTGGAGTATTACAACAAACTGATAATAGTGGAATTCCTTCCGCTTTTGTCGCATCACTACAAAGCAGTCCTCAACTGACATCTCCCCTTGTTGCATATTCATTTCACAACGCAATTGATACATACAAGCCATATCCTCCCACTGAGAGTATGTGTTGGCCACAGCCTCCCAAATCTCCTTGGCAGTCATTAAAAATAACAATCTACCACTAATATTTGGTTGCTTGGAGTTAAAGAGACCTGATATAACCGTTAGACTACCACTTGCCCGATCATCATGGGATATGTCATCTGCAATATGTTCCTTTTTGTTTCCAGTTATAAAACCAAGTTTCCTTCAAGGCTTCAACTTCCAATAAACTTTTTGCCGATTGGAATGACTCCAGATATTCTTTCATGTTGTCCAGTTCAACTGTGGTGATCATTAGTCCACGATGATCATGTTGACTAGTTGCAAAGCTCTACACCTTTTTTTACTAATCATCGCTATAAAGCTATTCGCCATTTATTCTGGCATGGTTATAAACATCAACAGATTTGGATTAAAGTTATGTAACTTTATACATGCCAAAACTCACACAAAAGCCATATTTAGGCCAAGAGAAGGTCTCGAAGAGGTGAATGCAGCTCCAGACTGATTGGGTGAAAGCTGACAGTAGTGGTTGGGTCCCTGAAGGGGCTGCAAGATGTTCCTAAGGGTCATAGAGGGGTTGCCATTGTGGATGGTGGGCCCTGGATGGACTGTCATCTTGTGCAAGAAAGGGGAAAAGAACAAAGGAGAAAGAGAAGAGGAAAGGGAAAAAGGAGAGCAGAAAGCTTTGGATCTAAGCCATAAATGGCTTCAATACCATATTCAAATCTAAAGCTTTGGATCAGTTTTTTAAATAGTGCGTAGCATATAGCGTAGCATTTGGTCCTCCATGGCATGTAGCGTAAGCTACACGATACCTAATATTTTTTAATTAAAATAATAGAAAAATATTATAAAATTTGCAAAATGCATATTTCCTATGAGTGTTTGACTGCGAATCTGGATCATCAACTGCATATTTCCATGTAAAATCTCTATCTCTTTGCCTTCAGACATCTCTAAGTGTGACCTCCTTTTTTTATTTATTGAAACATCACAAATTCGCAATATGGACCACAATTTGGATGGTCCAGGTTGATCTAAGTGCTCTATCCACAATATGGAGCACAATTTAAATGGTCCAGATTGATCTAATGTGTCATGTGTGACGGGGATAGAGTCACCACCATTTTAAAATAGGTGTTGAACTAGCATAGAAGAAAAACTTTTTTTTTTTTTTTTAAGGAGATTCCATGTAGCATGCACTACATGTGCTACACCATATGCTACGCTACATGCCCCGTAGCTTACGTTACTAGGGAGTTACGCTACCTGCATACGCTAAATAGCATTTTAGCTATGCTACGAGTGCTACCGAAAATACTGCTTTGGATCTAAGCCATAAATGGCTTCAATACCATATTTAACAAGAAAATGAGAGTGAAACTTACCTTGTAACTGTTTCAATTACTCTGAATGTATTATTGTCTTTTTAATAAGTTTTGCATGACAAATTATATTGATTTAGATTCAAACAACTCAACATTCAAACGATAATGAGAATTTAAAATTAATTATTTAGAATTTAACCTCCTTTTTTTTTTTGTCAATTTGATTTGCAATCTAATATTGATTGAAAACTTTCATTATTATTACCATGGAGTATGGACATGGATAGATAGGAATTTTATTATAGATTTGTAGACACCCCACTTTGCACTAAGCTCATCAAAACCATTTGATCAAACAATATTAGGAGGGCCTACTCCTTGACTCTCAATCCTCCAGGAACCAAAATCTAGGACCTACCCAACCAGCCCAATGGTGTACCCACCAAACCCTTCCGCCATAAAAAGAACGGGGCTCAATTGCAACCCGGCCCATATCATCTTATTTTCCCTAAAACTAACATGGGTGAAGGGATCCGATTCCCATGTCCATGCACGTGTCAACTCACATGTGTCGACTAGTGTGTGTCAACCTTCAACAATGGGTTGTCACATGTGCGCAGGAATTGGATTCCTGCCGAACATGACATCATTATTACATGTTTTCCTCTCCAATGATAGCTCCTTTTCACTTACCAAATTACCCTCTTTATTCACCCTTTTTTTTTTTAATATAGAAAAAAGACATGTAACCCATGTACCCTTGGTCTTAAAGGTCTTCAAAATTACCAAGCACCCCTCCCTTAAGGTCCTATGAAAGGATGCCATGTGTCACCTATTGGGTCCTTGAAGTCTATGTGCAATGGAATTGCACACAATACAATTTTAATCAAGGAAAATAACTCAAAATACATCATTTACAGTAACATCAGATTCCTAAATCAAAATGAACAAATGGATGAATGAGATTATATCTGGACACAATGAATTCGTAGTCGATGTCGGTGACATAGATTTGTCGATGTTGATCTCCTAAACCTAGAAGTCTTTCCCCGATCTATCGCACATGAAGGGAGCACAAGAGATGATACATTTTCCTTTGGTAGGGGCCGAGGAAACGCACTAACCTTCCACCAAGATGGACCACACAAGGAGGAAGAAGGGTGGTGATGATGGAAGTGAATTAGATCTCTCTCTCAATCACTATCTCTTTTCTTCTCTCACTAAGTGAGGACATCCAAGCTAGCTCTCTCCTTGGGGTATTCTCCTCTACAATAGGATCTATAAATAAGGAGGGGTTAGAGTTTCAGGACTGCACTCAATATGGTGCTCCACCACCCTACGAACTTTGGTATACCCTACTATAAAAGAAGCCCGTTAATCTGCCTCTTAATGAAAATGTCTATGATCTAATCTCTCCACTGTGAAGGCCATCCACCTACAATCCAAATCCCATGTTGATTATGAATTGAATCATCAAATCATCATCAAGTATGATCAAAACAGCTTTATTAGTTAAAACAAAACTTAAATGGTTGAAAACCTTTTAAAAGTCAACTAAAACTTTTCAAGCTGGGCCCAACGGAAAAACTACTTAATGAATTCTTGATCTAACCAAATCTCGTCCTAAATAGGTCCCATGGTAAAATTAGTGGATTCCTTATTAGCCCGCGCAAGAATCAATGAACGCTGATGAACATGCATGGCATCACACTTATAGTGGCCTCTAAGAAACCTCATAAAGTGAGCCAAAGCTGCACAATCAAGATCTAAGACCCTTACAAGCTCTCAGGTTTAAGGATGGATCAATTAATGTGTGCAGTTAAGTCCTTGATCACATTATCATAGTCCAAGCTAATAGACCTCCAAGTTGTTAACTTGAACTTTGATCCACCAATGTGACTGTCCAAGAGTCCATACCAGGATCCCATATCCATGGCGTACTCAAACTCCTAAATAAAGTAAGGGCAAAAGGCACGACTAGCACCAAGTCAATTCTCATGGTGGAGACCTATCCTGACCCATGTCAATCCCCTCACACAGGATGATCGTACATCTATAAGATCGATGTCCATAGATGTCCTAGACATTTGTATTAGCCATGGCCTGGATATTGAGATCCATGGAACACAACTCTCCTCGGATAGTGATTGTTGTGCCAATCTCAAGTTCCCTAAGACCAGCGGATTTATCGTGTACTCCTCACACAACCCAATGAATATAAGATTAATGTAGCACTAAATAAGCCCAAGGCATATAACATATGTCCAACTAGGACCCATTGTCATCAAGATCAACAGTTGAGATAGGCCATATCACATCCACATGGCCAATGGATTAAGCCACACATTGATTTTTCAACCAATCTCAAGTTCCCTGGGACTAAAAGATATACCGTGTACTGCTCACACAACCTAACGAATATAAGATTAATGTAACCCTAAATATGTCTAAGGCAGGCAACATGTGTCCAAATAGGACTCATGGTCATCAAGATCAACGGTTGAGATCGGCCTTATCGCATCCACATGGCCAACGGTCACTGACCAGTACAAATGCTTAGGACACATTTGTGGACATCGATCTTTTAGATGTACGGTCAAGACTGAACCCTTAGGGTTTATGAGTTTATGATCAGCATGAGATATGGATCATAGATGGATGACTTTAACAGTGGAGGGGTTAGATCATAGCTATATGCATGTAAGAGGCAGATTCGTGGGCTTCCTTCACAGTAGGGTATATCGAAGTTCATAAAGTGGTAGAGCATCATACTAAGTGCACCACTGTAACCCTAATCTCTCCTTATATATAGATCCTATTGCAAATGAGATTAAACCTTAAGGGGAGAGAGAGCTTGGACGTCTGTCCCCCCCCCCCCCCTAGATGTCCCTACTTAGAGAGAAGAAGAGAGCAGTATAGAGAATTCCATCCCTCCACTTATCTTCATCACAATTGCTTCCTTCTCTGTGTGGTCCACCAGTATGGATGGTTGATGCATTTCATTGTCCCATACCAAAGGAAAGCACATTCTCTCCTTAGGTTCCCTTCGTCTGAGATAGATCAGGGAGAGACTCCTTGGTGTAGGAGATCGGCATCGACAAATCTATGCTACAGAGATCATTTACTCAATCATCATGTCCAAGTATTATATCATCCATCTACATGTTATTTTTTTTTTATTATTATTTTTTTTTTAATCTGATATTACTGTGATCGAGGTTTCCTAGGAGGAAATTAAATTTTATTGTATGCAAATCCGTTGCGCATAACCCCAAGGACTCTACAAGAAGCACCAAGAGCAAATGAATTTGTGTCATGTGTCCTTTACCCTCCAAGCTTATCCCAAATTAACAAAATACCATCCCCCACATCAATAGATAGGCCCCCCTACCTCATTACGAAGGGCCCTTGACCCAAACCCTCTTTACACCCTTAGATCTTAGCCATGCTCTCTAAAGCCTCCTCTACTCTTTTGCTATAGAGAATAAGAGCCAAAAAGCCCACCCCCTTCAGAAAACCAACCTTGTGAAAGAAAGCGAAAGCCTTAAAGAAAAGAGTAGAGTATGAGGATATAAGGGCTTAAAAATCTTCTCTTAAAAATCTTTTCAAGGAATGACCTACCGACCATTGCCGTGTGGAGGATTCTAAGTTTAATCTTTCCTCCCTCAAATCTCTACTCGAGGCTCATTCTCTTTATAATAATAATAATAATAATAACCATTATTGTAAGAGTGGAGGAACAATCAGGATACCAAGAAAAGAGGTAAGGTGATTTAAGAGCTCCAAAATCTTATCTTTAGGAATTGGTAAAGGATCACAACTCATCCATGAGGATTGCATTCAAGAGGATTCTGAGGTTCTTCTTTCCTCCCCCATATCTGTAGTCAAGGCTCTCCGTGGGAAATGCAACAAACTTCATTCATTTTTCTTGTTATATTTCTACTCTCCTACACATCCTTGTTTGTTTATTATTTAGTACAGGTTTTTTCCCCCTAAAAGCATCGATCCTAGAAGTTTGGATCTCGATAAGTAGACATTGTAGATAATTATGGCCGGAGAAGGGTGACTAATACCTTCTTTCTTTATAATCGAGGCCCATGCTTGGATCTTTGGGAAGTTTGATCATACGTCGACATCGAGTCATTCAATCAAAATCTTCAATCCTAACCTTGAGATTAATTGGCTCTATGAATCTAGCCTTTTGTAGATCCCAAGACTTTTGGCTAGTGGCAACTCCCTTTCTTTTATATTTGCCAAGATTTCATTAGTGATATGGCTGATTTGTTCCACAAGAGTTTGTGGTAATTATTTTGTTTGGATCAAGTTTTCCTTTTATTGCAATTTGTTACATTTGCGCATCATGCGTGTTGTTTACCACTTTAGAAAGATAGCAATTTCTTGAGTTTTCAAGCAATTTCTAGATGCCCACGAGAGGGCGTAATGCAAGGGCATTTTGACACTAGGCTCGAGTGGGGTTACTTGTGGGATGCAGGGGCACACTCGAGGTGGGCGGCTCGTGTGAGGTGGGTGGCTCGTGTGAGGCGGTACCCATGTGATTTGGGGCCCACGAGGAGGGTTCGGCCGAGGTCCTAACCCATGAGATGTGGGGCCTGGGCTATGAGATGAAGGGATTAAATACCAATGCTCTAACAGTTCGAGCTTTTAGAGCAAGTGGTTAATTGTCCTGCATCAAATTGGTATCAGAGCGGGAGGTCTCGTGTTCGAGACTCCTCACCGGGGGTGACTAATGCAGGGGCATTTTCACACCGGGCTCGAGTGGGGTTGCCTGTGAGATGCATGGGCACACTCAGGGTGGGCGGCCCGTGTGAGGCAGGCCCCACCCGTGTGAGGCAGGTGGCTCGCATGACATATGAGGTGGGTGGCTCGTGTGAGGTGGTACTCATGTGATTTGGGGCCCAAGAGGGGGGTTCGGCCAAGGTCCTAACCCATGAGATGTGGGCCTGGGCTATGAGATGAAGGGATTGATTCACCATGCTCTAACAGTTCGAGCCTTTCAAGCAAGTGGTTAATTGTCCTGCATCAAGGCGCCACCAAAAGAATCTCCTCCAAGTGGGTAAACTTCATGTTCAAGCTGATAAAAAATGACCTTGATTTCCACCACTCCAATCGGACTAGAAAAGGCAAATTTAAGATCACCTTTGTGGTTTTTAATAACACTACCGATTTAGCCATCTCGCAGAATTTGTTCATGTTCATTGACATTTGTATTCTTCTGTTGATTTGTATTCATGGAAGATTTAGAATGGTTCTCCTTCATTGCAGAAGTTCAGTCAAGTTAATCCACAAACTGAAAACCCGAACAGTTCCATGCAAACTTTAGGCCTGAGCACTGAATGTGCCTCAGAAAAAACCTAACACGTAGTTCCACCATACCATCTTAACTGACCACAATTCAATTTCCATCTCAACAAATGGGTAACTGTTTCACAATGCATTGTATGATCTTGTTTGTGGTGTATGGTGCACGCATGATATCGTGGAAACACTGAACCACCATTGTCAATTGCAATGCCTACACAGTTATAAACAGTTCTACCTACTAGACATGAACTACAGATGCAGTCTTGTTTGCATTTCTTCATTATGTAATAAACTACATATGTTTATTAATATAAGAGAAACAACAAAAACAAAAACAAAGAGAGACAACAGTCAAACCACAGAGCATGCATAGATCTTGGAAAATAGATGGAGCATATGAGACTAAGCTTGACTGGAAGTTAATAAAATATTGTTGATAACTGTTGTGCTTGAATCCTGGTATGCTTATGTAGAGTAAGTTATCAGCTCACACACCTCATTCCTTCGAGAACACTTGAAAATAGGTGATCCAGGTTTGGCCATGAAATCACCCTCTTGGCCACCAATAACAAGAAGACGGTCATCAACCACAACACAGGCCCTGATAGTGAACTTCAAAAAATTAGGACTTTAAAAAAAGGAATGGAACAACATCATGCAATATATTCAAACAACAAAAGGGTTGGTTTTCGACCCCCTACAAAAAGTGTAAACAGCACGGAGGGCATAATGAAATTTATTCGACCTCTCTAGGCTCATCACATATTTGAGAGGCATGCGTATTAAGTATAAACATGCTTAAAGCAAGAAGGAAAATGTCATTGTCATTGTCATCATTGTCACCTTAGCATTTCTCCCATCTGGTGGTTTGCTTTTCAATGGTAGTTTCATGATTGGCTGCACACCAAACATCCAACTTCCTCTTTTGCACACGCTCTTCAAAAAGGCCATGGCAGAGGCTCATTAGACAACACTTACATGTCAATACAATCCCACCCAAGATTGAGCCTCGGCCCAACTATTACATGCATGCCTCAAAGAGCTAGCATTGAGCAAAGCAAATGTCAAGGAGGGGCAGTCACCAAGCAACCCCCTTAGCATGAAAAACTCACATAAAAGGTCATGTACAAGTAGTTGGCACCAGTGTTACAGTGTTACCTGGACACTTCTATTTTCTAGGATTTTGTCATGCTGACACTTGGGGACACTTAGGCACCCTTGGACACATCATGACACTTCAAAATATGAATGGACAAAGTGTCCTAGTGATGTCATCGAAAAATGCCGCGTATCAGGCACTTTAAGTGAGGTGTCCAAACATTATTCTGCGCAAAGACTTCATCTCACCTTCCTCAATTTTCTTTTCTTTCCTTCTTTTTATTTTTTATTTTTTGTAAATTTCTTTCATCAAGCCAATGATCTCTCTTAGCCCTCAGCTTGCCTCTATTACCTTGTTTATGAAGATTACCTTATCTTGGTTTTGAAGATTACATGATACCAATTTGATGCAGGACAATTAACCACTTGCTCTAAAAGATCGAACTGTTAGAGTATGGCGAATTAATCCATTTATCTCATAGCCCAGGCCCCACATCTCATGGGTTTTAAGACCTCGGCCGAACCCCCTTCGTGGGCCCCAAATCACATGGGCCGCCCACCCCAAGTGTGTCCCCACATCCCATGGGCTACCCCACTCGAGCCCGGTGTGAAATGCGCATTAATCACCCCTGGTGAGGAGTCTCGAACACGAGACCTCCTTCGTGGGCCGCACCCACCCCGAGTGTGCCCCTGCATCCCACAAGCGACCCCACTCGAGCACAGTGTGAAAATGCCCCTACATTAATCACCCCCGGTGAGGAGTCTTGAACCCGAGACCTCCCGCTCTGATACCAATTTGATGCAGGACAATTAACCACTTGCTTTAAAAGCTCGAACTGTTAGAGTATGGCGAATTAATCCCTTTATCTCATAGCCCAGGCCCCACATCTCATGGGTTTTAAGACCTCGGCCGAACCCCCTTCATGGTCCCCAAATCACATGGGCCGCCCACCCCAAGTGTGTCCCCACATCCCATGGGCTACTCCACTCGAGTCCGGTGTGAAATGCGCATTAATCACCCCTGGTGAGGAGTCTCGAACACGAGACCTCCGTCGTGGGCCGCACCCACCCCAAGTGTGCCTCTGCATCCCACAAGCGACCCCACTCGAGCCCAGTGTGAAAATGCCCCTGCATTATTACCTATAAGGACTTCCTCTCTCTAGATTCCAATTCATTTTCCATTACAAGCACCATGGCCAATACGCTCTCTTTCTGTTCTTTTGTTCAGTTTCAGTTCTAATATTTTAACAAAATAGGTGATGTTCATAAAAACTACTATTTCCTGAGATGATTCTGTGATTTTTTATGGTTTTTTTTTTTAATTTTTTAAATCCATTATTTGTTAGTTTGTACTAGTAATTTGTTTCTAATGGAACTATGTGAATATTCTTTCTAATTTCCTCCATCTTGAATGTTTTCATTGTATTGTTTAATTTTATTTATTTACTTAAATTATTAGAAGTGTCCCTGTGCCTAATTTTTGAAGTTTGCTGTGCCGGATGCTTTAGGACACTTTGTCACTTGGTACCCATGCCACATGTCTAGGTAACAAAGGTTGGCACAGAAGAAAAAAGGGAACCTTTACCTACCAATACATGATTACCAACACAAGTCATGTGCCAGCATGGTAAGGCCCCATGCAACACCTCAGCACAAGTATTGCATGCTTCCCACAAAGTGGAATTTGCAAACAGTTGATATCTAGATTCTAGAGCATGAAGTGCCAAAAGAGCCTGCTGAACATGAATCAAGAGGAAAATACATGAATAAAAATTTCAACGACAGCCAATGCATTATGAGAAATTTGTCATAAATACAGATCACTACTCAACATCTAGGTTAGAGTTAGTAAATTTTCCAACTCTAGAACAAATTGACCAAGTGTTGTTTCTTAACCGCACAGAAAAATGCGAAATCAATATATAGAAATTAGTTAAACCATATTTAACTTTAAAACAATAGAACTAGGGATAGTGATGCGGAACAATTAGTCACTTGCTCTAAAAGCTCAAACTGATAGAGCATGGTGAATCAATCCCTTTATCTCATAGCCCAAGCCCCACATCGCATAGGTTAAGACCTCGGCCGAACCCCCCTCGTGGGCCCCACTTCACATGGTTTCCGCCTCACAAGGGTGGGGCCTGCCTCACACGAGCCACCCGCCTCACAAAGGTGGGGCCCGCCTCGCACAAGCCACCCGCCTCACACGGGCCACCCACCAAGAGTGTGCCCTTGCATCCCACAGGCCACCCCACTCGAGGCCGGTGTCAAAATGCCCCTGCATTAGACAAGAAGCATTAATAGAAAAATCAAGGGAAGTCTTAGGGTTTCCTTTATAGATTCTCACTTCCAACTCCGGAACAATATATTTATATTTTGTTACCATGAGAAGATATCGTTCAAATTACTTTTAATTTTATGTATTTACAAATCAATAATATCAGCCCATCATCACGGGGTAGAGACACATGGCAACTCATCAGGAATTGGTATGGTATAGTCAGAGGCAGCGGGTAAAAGCGTGAAAAATGGAAACCAGGTCTCCTGCTCCTTGCACAATCACATTCAGGGCTGCTTCATGGGCCGTGGGGTCCACTGGCATGATGTGGGGCCTGTTGGGGCTGAAAATCCGCTGGAGGCTGTTTTGGATCATGGACCAACTTTTTACACAATTTGGCCAAAATCTGCAGGGCCGAGGTCTCAGAATAACAAACAATCCAGACTGTCTAATCTGTGACGGATGGTCAAGATTCTTGACATAGTGAAGATGGTTGCATAATAGTCTATTTTCCCATGGAAAACACTTAGGCACTACTTTCCACACACCAAAAAATCTCTTAGTATAATTAGGTTGGCTGTTGAGATTACATCCATTCATTTGTATGTGATTACTGAAGGTGACTCTCAGTTTATTAAAAAAAAAAAAAAGAAAGAAAGAAAGAAAAAGATCCTGCATTAGAACTGGAGAAATTTAATGTTATGCATTGACAATATGACAAGTATTCTAGAGCAACCAGATGGACAAAAAACCTGTGAGGGCCACCACGAGGAATGGGTATTTCAGATCGCCACTCTTTTTCCAATGCTTTACCGTTCTTTACTGCAAGACTCCAATGTTCCAATGCAGGGTCATGGCGATCCTCCTTGCTGCCACCCATCACGTGCAGTCTGCCTCTCCAAAGTTGGGTTGCTGGGGCATATCTGGAAATGATCAAATTCATATTTTTCAAGATTCATTCAAGTTTTGATTTATCAACTTCTCTTGAGTAACACAGAAGGATAACAAAACTTTACAACCTCTAAAGAGATCCTGCAGCTCAGAAAAGGGTAAAAAATACATCAAAACTATCGCATGGCAAAACTGATGAGGGAAGTTGTATATGTCTACAGAAGTCCCATGCAAGAAACTGAGACAGTACTAAGCCTTTGCAAGGTCTGCAATGCATAATCATGATGGAATAATAGCTGAGTGAGAAATGTGGCTAGTAAGCTTCGAAATGAAAAGGGTATGAAGTTTGGATCCCATATGCCTCCTCATAGACCAATCCCCTCTGCTGGAAGAAGCAGAAGTGCAGGTGCAATAGGAGCATCAGTATGTCAGCATCCCCATCAAACAATCCAACGATCAGCTAGAAAGAGCAAAGTGAGACTGGGATTTCTTTCCAACGATGGAAACACAATCAGGGACATGATGCAATGTATGGGTAGGCTAGTGGGGATTTCTTTCAAGAATAAAGAAGAGAATTTCCAAGATCTCTTCAAGTTTCTGGAGGAATGGCGTGGACTACAACAGGGTCAAGATGAGTTAGGGCTCGTTTAGCACTTCTATTCTAATTCAATAAGAGCTTTTTCAATAAGAACTACTCCAATAAGCTCTTTTCGTTCTAGGACTACTTTTAAATAAGCTCGTTTGGAAAAATCACTTTTTCAAGTCCAAAATAAGCTTATATTTGAAATAAGCACGTTTGGTAAAACCTTCAAATAAGAGCATTTTTTAGCAGTAGTTGACGTCATCTTTTAAGATTACAACAACTCTATTATAAGAGCAATCCAAATGGTTGTTTTGGTGGATCTCGCAATAGATGAACCATGCCCCAAATGACAAAAGAATGGATGACTACAATCTTCATATTTTGAAGACAATTGGGTCATCCATTATGTCATACATTCGACGAGGATCAACCATCAAATGGAGACCACCTTTGATGTGGATCGTCCATTGTGTGAGCCAAACCTTCAAAGTGGGCCGTCCATCATACAAGGCCCGTCTTGGACGTGGACCATTCATCATTAGGGGCCCACCTTGATGTAGGTCATCCATCATGCGGGGGCCACCATCAATGCTAATTGTCCTTTATGTGGGGCCCCTCAATGTCCACTACCCATCACCTATCATGTGAAGTCCACATTTGATGTGTCCATAGTGTGGGCCCTACCTTCGAAGTGGATTGTCCATCATGCGGGGGCCCACTTTTGATATCCACCATTCATTGTGTGGGGCACACCTTCTATGTGGATCATCCATCATGTGGCCCACTTTGGATATGGATCATCCATCATGCAAGACCTTCGATGTGGATTGTCCATTAGGAGGGGCCCACTTGATGTGGACCGTCCATTATGAGGGGCCACACTTTGATGTGGGCCATCCATCATGTGAAGCCCACACCATCCATTATGTGGACCCACCTTGATGTGGACCATTCATTGTGTGGGACCCCACCTTCAATATAGGTTGTTCATCATGTGGGCCCACCTTTGATGTCAACCGACCATCATGTGGGCCCACCTTCAATGACCATCATCCATCATGCGGGTCCCACCTTTGATGTGGGCTGCCCATCAAATGGAACCCACTTGATGACTGATGTGCACGTTCCGTCATGTTAGGCCACACTTTGATGCAAGCCATTTATCATGTGGGGCCCACCTTTGATGTGAACCGTTCGTTACGTGGGCCCACCTTGATGTGGGCTCCACGTTCAATATGAATCGTTCATCATGAGGGGCCCACCTTTGATGTTCACAATCCATCATATGGTTCCCACCTTTGTTGTGGACCATCTATCATGTGGGACCCACTTGATGTGGATAGTCCATCATGTGGGACCACCTTTGATGTCCACCATCTATCATGTAGTTCCCACCTTTGTTGTGGACCATCCATCATGTGGGGCCCAACCTTCAATATGGGCCTTCCATCATGTGGTCCCACATTCAATGTCCACCATCCATCATGTGGGTCCCACCTTTGATGTCAACCATCCATCAAGTAGGGCCCGCTTGATGTAGATCATCTATCATGTGAGGCCACACTTTGATGTAAGCCATCCATCATGTGGGGTTCACCTTTGATGTGATTGTGCATTAAGTGGGCCCACCTTTGACGTGGACCACTCATCATGTGGGGCCCACCTTCAATATGGGTCGCTCATCATTGGGCCTACCTCAAAGAACTTGTAAAGAGAAGAGAAGAGGGTAAGATGAGAATTACTTTGAAAGATTAAGGACAAACTTGTCCAAATTTTAGTCCAAAATGTTTACCTGCTTAAACCAAATAAGCTCTGTTTCAAAAAGCAACCCCTCCCCAACTTATAAAATCGAAGCTTATTTGCTACCTTCTAAACAAATAAGCATTCTGATTAGACTTTTACCAAACACTCTAAAAGCTTTTTTTTTTACAAACAAGCCAATAAGCTCTTATTTGTAGAGATGCCAAACGCCCCCTTAGTACTGCATAAGAGGAAGCAAAAAGGGAAACATTAATTTCTAAGTTTCACATCATGGGTGAAATATGAGTGGGGGAACCTGAGGACTAAGGCAAGGATCGGGTGGAAGTGGAGATAGAGGAAAAGGGGGCAGATCACTAGAAATTTTCACAATGAAAATTATATCCTGGAACATTAGGGTGTTTGAATTTTAAAGTCCAAATAGTTGTGCTCCAGGATATGAAAATTCAAGAAATGTATAGGGATTCATTCAGTGTACGGAGGAAGGAGATGTGATTGGGTTACCTTGGATGTGGTTGAGGCTTCATGATGTATGGTAGTAATTTGGACTTTGGAAGTGTTGTCAAAGAGGACTGGTAGTTGATCCCATTCCATATCAGTGCGATGAACAAAATTTAGTAATGGCTTTAGATGGGTTTTCATTGCTACGTATGGGCCAAATGATCAAAATGTTAGACCTCTCTCGTTGAAAGAGTTGCATGGCCTGAGGATTAGACGACCATACTGTGGTGTGTGGGTGCCAATTTTAACACGATCTAATTCTCCTTTGACAGGGTGGTAGCAGTATATCCAGGAATATAATGGACTTAACAAAAGGATGGCAAACCATGAGTTGATTGACCACCTGGGAGGGTAAACTTTACTTAATCAAATAACCTAGAGAGGCAAGCAATGACTAGAATTGACAGCATTCTCATCTCTGCATTGTGGGAAGAGCAATAGTAGGAAGTGTACCAGAGAAGCCTTGACCACTCTATTTCCGATCATTGCCCTATGGTATTGGAGGTAGAGCCTTTGTGACTGATTCCTGTCAGTTTGAGCTATTGTAGTTACAAGAGAAAGACGATTATCTTCAAGTTGAACAAATAGTGGAGCCCTTTCAAGGTGGAAGGTTGGACAGGTCACCAGCTGACGAACAAAAGCATTGGGAGCATTTTAGGACTATGGAGGCTAAAAAGCGTTTATCTTAGAAAAAATCTAGCACATTGACATAAATGAAGAGGCAATGAATATTTATGAGGCTGAAAGAGCGCAACGAAATGACCTAAAGCTTTTTCTTTTTTCTTTTTTTGATAAGCAACAACAATTTATTAAGAATATAACCCGCACCTCGAAACTCAGAAAATAGAGCTGCCAATGGAAGCCTTTACATGAGCTGCCCATCTAAACACAAAACTCTTTACTTTACAAATGACCTCAACAATACCCCCCACCCTCATTCCTAAAACATGGCCCATTTGGGCTCCCCACAAAGCCCATAAGACCGCCGTTAAAAGTAATCTCCAGAGAGCCTTCCCGGATTTTCCAACTCCACCATTGTGCCCCTCCCAAATCAGCTCGCTTACAGACTTTGGCATGGCCCAATCAACATTCAAGGCATTGAAGAAGTGGTACCAAACACTCCGGAAAAGGAACAGTGGATGAACAAATGGTCGATTGACTCCTCATTTGCCATACACATTAAACAAATATTTGAGAGAACGAGGCATCTCCTTTGTAGGTTATCTATCGTCAGAACTCTCTTCCGTCCTAAAAGCCAAACAAAAACCACCACCCGAGGAGGGCCCCGTAGAGCCAAAAGAGAACGAGGCATCTCCTTTGTAGGTTATCTATCGTCAGAACTCTCTTCCGTCCTAAAAGCCAAACAAAAACCACCACCCGAGGAGGGCCCCGTAGAGCCAAAAGTGAAACAGGTGGGGCAAGCCAATTTGGGGAGGGGTTTCCGAAATCAATTTAAAGAAAGACTTCACCGAAAATTTTCCAAGATGATGCCTCATCCAGTACATCAAGTTGACTTCAAGAACCGTGGGCCGAACATTACTTAGGAAGCTCAAAAGCTCAGTAATCTCGTCTTCCAGCAGGTTTCTTCGGCATGGCATGGCAGGAAGCTCAAAAGCTCAGTAATCTAGTATTCATAACACCCAACGGCTTTATGTCCCCCCCCCCCCCCCCAAAGTATAGAAGACCTTAAGGGCTGTTTGATGATCATTACTGCAAATTTGGAGGTTCAAGGAAGCTAACTTACCCCACTTTTGTATCTTTGTATATATGTTGTAATTGTCAGCGCTTTATCTCTAATAAAATTGTTCACCATTAAAAAAGAAAAGAAAAGAAAAAAAAAAACAATAATAATTATTATAAACTTCTAGGATTTGCTATATGCAGAAGGTTGGGAAAGGCCAAAGCTAGATAGCCTCCCAACTAATCATATTTCTGAGGAAGCAAATTGGTTGTAAAGGCCCATAGGGAAGATGAAGGCAAATCAAACGTGTCAGAATTGTTTAACTACCTAGCTCAGATGGCTATCCTACTTCATTCTTTCAAGTGCATTGAGGGGAACTACAAGGCTATCTTCAAAATCTCATCTTAAGATCCTATGGAAGCAAAGAACAATCCAAGAATGTTAAGGCTTCTTTATCAATCTTGTCCTGCAGCCTATAAGCTTCATTGGAGCCCCTGCAAATTTCTAGAAAAAATCCTTAGCAAAAAGACTTACAAGGTGCTCAAAGGAGTAATTTCAAAATGTCATGGAGCTTTTGTGTACAAAAGACATTCTTGATGGAGTCCTCATTGTGCATTAATGTATAAATGCAAGAAATCAAGAGAGAAGGCCAACTGTTATCAGCCAACTCAATTTGAAAAAAGGCGTATGAGCATGTGACTAGACCTTCCCAAGTATGTGTTGGGAAGAATGGGATTTTAGGTGAGACAAAAGAAGTCGGTGCAGTTATGTGTAAGGAAGATTTTTGCTCTATTTTGGTCAATGGGTTGCCAAAATGGTTCTTCAGGGGATCAAGGGGGTTGTGCCAAGGGGATTTGTCTCCTTTCCTCTTTGCAATGTTAGCAAAAGCCCCAAGTAGGATGTTGCAAAAAGTAGGCTAAGTCAACTGCTTCATAGTGGAAATGCCAATTTCTAGGTTTCCAATCTTGGGCACGTGGAGGATACAATCCTATTTTGTGATGTCCTCCCTCCCACTTCGTAATGGCACCAAAAGCTCCAACTAGGATGTTGGAGAAAGCAACAGAAAAAAGCTAAATCAACAGCTCCAGAGTGGAAAATAACAATTTCTAGGTTTCTAATCCCGGGCACGTCGATGATACAACTATCTTTATCGTCGGTTGTCATGTGGCGTAAATCGATGGAAAATATTGAGATGCTTGAAAGTAGTGTTTGGCCGGGGATCAAATCTAAAAAAGATGAACTTTTAGGGATACACTGGAGATTAATATTTAAAGCAGTCTTACTAAAATGTTTGCATGGAAGGCAAGCGCTCATCCTTTCATTGGGATTCTCTGTGCATGGTGAAACTACAGGAAAACATTTTGGGACATTGTGAATGAAAGAAAGCTCTCAAGATGAAAACTAGGGATCAGATCACCCTGATCAAGTGAATGCTAGATAATATGACAATATATTCTATGTCCTTGTTTCAATGCATTGTGAGTGTAATTTGCTGGTTGGAAAAAAATAATCAAAGAGGATTTCTTTGGTGAGGAGCAAAAGAAAGCCATAAGTTTCGCCTTGTTGATTGGCGGAGTTCTATAAGTCGAAAGTAAGGGACGGAGGATAAGATCGTTAAAAGCATTAAACACAGATTTACTAGGTAAATGGTTCCGGAGGTTCAAGGTTGAGGACAACCTATGGAAGCAAGTGATCGGGAGTAAATATGGGTAAGAGCAGAAAGGCAATTAATCAGAGCTACATCTATAAGAGCATCGGGAATTTGAGATTATGGAAAGTGGCATCTACGGTGGACAAGGAACTTTCTAAGGCGATTGTGCCCAACATAGATGATAGTTTGCAAAAGCGGTTCTGGGGGTGATCTGACCACAGTACTATTGATCTTTGTCAAGTTTATGCCCATATTTATCAAGTGGTGGCCACGAAAGGAGTAATGGCGTCTTTGTGCTACAACCTACAATATAATTGGAAAATTAGGCGGTGTGGTCTCTAATATGCAGATCGAATATCAATGATGATGTGAAATGTTTTCTTAGCCTTATGGATCGATTGAATACGTGAGTTAGTAGTTGAGAGAGAGGAACCTTTGGTAGTGGACTCTTGGAAAAGCTATGATTGTCTCAGTAAAATCGTTCTATTCTTTTATCTCAGGAGCAAGGAGGAGCGGGCTCTGGGTGCTTAGAATTGGATCTACCCGGGCTCTCCTTACAGTACGTACCGCCTTTGCCTAGCTTGTTGGGAAGGATAAAGTCAACACCATCAATCACATGAATAGGATGATAATTATCACAAACGGATGTATTATTTGCTTTATTAGGGAGGAATGGGTAGAGCACTTGTTTATTCATAGCAACTATGTCGGATTAGTGTGGCGAAGGTTCTTTGCAATGGCCTAGATGCAAGGTATTTGTTAATGGTAACGCTCAGATGTATTTCTTAGGAAAATATGTATCAGCCCCGTATCTTCCCATTGTAGGCCTATAATAGTCCATTACGTTAGAGGCCCATCACAGGTCATATTTCTAAATTGGGGTTACAACCCCGTATCGCGTAATGGGTCATGTTGTTATTGTTATGTAACCATTTTTTAGTTCCTTGCCTTGATGTCTCCGACAACAATTGAGGCTTTTCTCTTGGAGCGATATGGGGGCTATGTAGGTCAAAGAAAAAATGCCTTATGACACCTCACTTTACTTTTTGGGTTATGGTTGATCCACAAGGAATGCACTAGGAATGCACTAATGGAACATTCTATAGCAAAGTAGAGACGGCTAACGCGACCTTTCAAAAGGCAAGGGGAAGTGCCTATTTCCAAATGTTTATCAAGTATAAAAGGGTAGGAAGCGGGAGCACGAGAACAAAGCATGATTCGAAGTGAGAGCAGCACCTAGTTAGAAGCAGTGTTTTAAGTATCGACGATATCGGCTGATATATTCCACGATATATCTTGTATCCCACTCGTGCGATACGAAACGCACAAGTAGCGGGATATATCCCACATGTTCGATCCTTTTTTTCCTATAAATCATGTTAAATTGGTGTCAAATTGTTACAAATCCATGACTTTTCATGTTTTGCATGAAAAGTCATGGATTGGGAGCTTTGATTTGGAGATTTGGAGGAAATGGGCCGAGTTGTGGAAAATTGAAAAAAATAGAAAAAATCCCAATTTCTTGCAAATCGGTTGCAATCTTTGTCCACACATAAAATCAAACATGTATGTAACCTGGTCTAGTGATTCTTCTTTTTCTTTTGAATGTATTCATTGTGTTTCCACACATCTTCTTACATTTATAAATTATATGAATAGACTTTGAATATACTTGCATCAATTCAGTTAGACAGAAAAAAAACCTATTATGTACACTTTTTTTTGTAATGTTTTGATTTATAACTGTGTATTGATGTCTTTTTTAACAATCACTGAAGTTTCATTGAAAATTTTGACCAATTTCCCAATGTTTCCCATGTTTCCAACAACAACAATACATTACGCGATACAACTGATATATCTCATGCGATAACCGATACATATATCTGTATCCCAAGGGTGCGATATGTAACACGATACCGATATTTCAAACACTGGTTAGAAGGATCCTATAACTAAGGAACATCCACTTTTGCAAGGAGTAGCATATTGAGGAATGTTTGGGGGTTGAGTTCCTTGTAATGGGAGTGATGACTTCTCACCATCAACCGTCAAGTCCTATGCTGTAAGAATTTTTTTAAACGACTATTTGTAAGCTTGTTTCATTTTGCTTTTAACAAAATCTTAATTGCCTTACAAAAAATTTAAAAAAAACTACAATGTTCTCTTTCACATATTAGCTTGGTAGCTCTAGATTCCCATTGCACTAAGTGTCTTTATTGAAGCAAACAGATGAAATGACGGGGAAATGAATAAGAACAGGTTCACACCAAGGTATTCAACAATGGCAATAGTGGCAGTAACAACCAGCACTGTTAGCATTGTTTTTTAAATGCATATCGACCCATAGCAGCCATACAAGGGCATAAAGGAAGTTGTGGCATCTAGGGATGGGCGATGCTGAGAGGAGACATAGCGAATTGAGATGGCGGAGTAGGGCAATAGAACAAAGTTGTGCGAAATCAAAGGAAGCTACGACGGGGAGTGGAAAGAAATGAGGGGAAGACTCTCTTCAGGCACTGAGGAGCAGGTGGCTTTTGGGAGTATCAAAGCTAGGAATAGGGAGAGGGACAAGGAAAGATGCGGGAGTGGTTGAGGGGATGGGGAAGGGTGGGAGGACGGAGAACTGCAAAGAACGGGGAAGGAGAGAGCTAAAGAGGGGAGAGTAGAGTTAGCTAGAGGGGGGAGAGGAGAATGAACCCAAGTGGATCGAAGATCTAAAAAGGAGCAGTCTAATAGTGGGAGAAGAGAGTTGGGGCCCTTAGCTAAGTTCACAACATTGTTCGTGGAGATTTTTCCACAAAATGGACATTGACGGAGTTCATATTGGCCTTTGGCAAGATAGGGAGGATTAAGGAAGTTGTCATCCCTCATATGAAAGGATCATCGACTATCAAGGGCTTCACATTTGTCTAACTAGAAGAGGCGGAAGCAATCAAACGTGCAATAGCTAAGTTGCACGAGAAAAGCTTTGGGGGGCAAAAATTATCTGTGACGAGGGCCCATTACAGCCCGAAGGTGGTAAACATTGGGGAAGGAGGAATCATGAGATGGATGGGGTGCGAAGCTAAGCAAGGAAGGAGGGATGAAGATGGGAGGAAGAATACTTCGTCTGAGCACATGGGAGGGTGCCTGTCTTACAGGAATGTGATCAATGTTGTCAAATGGCATATGCAGGTACTATGTGACCCACGGGAGTGGTGTGCATGTGCAATCGCACAATAGCATATGTCATCACACAACCCTTAAAAATAATTTATTTGAAGAAACAATAAACAAAAAAAATAGGAAAAATAATTTATATATATAAAAAATAAGAAAAAAATATGTAAAAATACTACAAGTGTAGGGAATTGTTTTTTATATTTTTATTATCAATTCCATTAAAATTTTGTCATATTTATTACATCTATTAGACTATTAGACTATAACAAATCAATTAATAAGTACTCAAATGAATGCATATACCAAAAAAAAAAATTATGGAAAAAAAAAAAAAAAAAAAAAAACAGAAAATTTAGTGATGTGATTTCGAATAGAGATAATTCAAAAATAGAAATTCATTACACAAATTCAAATTTTAAAATTTCAAAATTGGCTCAATGTCATTGCGGTTGGTATTGAGTCCCATATTATGTATCGAGAATATGTTCTCCACACATTGATCCTTAATCCATTGTGGCACATCTCCACCATCATTCGCATCATCTTCTTCTTTTTTTTATTTTTTTCTTTTTTGAGAAACATCATTGGCATCATCATCAGAGTCATCACCTTCTTCACTGTATACTTCCTCTTATTTTGTTTTTGTCATCGGTTCCCACTAGTTGTTCATCCACATCCAATGCTTTTCTTCTTTCTTATCTCCCCAATCTTGTCTTCTTCTAGGCCCTAATTGCTACTAGGCGGCCTTGCCAATCTTCTCAGCCTTTGACTTGAATTTTCTCCAAGTGTCATTCCAAAGGTTGTTATCTCCCCAATCTTCTCAGCCTTCTCAGCCTTCTCAGCCTTTCTTATCTCCCCAATCTTGCCAATCTTCTCAGCCTTCTCAGCCTTTGACTTGAATTTTCTCAGCCTTTCTTATCTCCCCAATCTTGTCTTCTTCTAGGCCCTAATTGCTACTTGGGCCCATGTTAGGTCCTCACCTGCAAACATCAGCTCCTCGATCGAAACAAGCCACTCGCTGCCTACTTCCAGATCATCAAGGCGGATGGGATCATAAAAGTTGGGCTTTTCTTGCCTAGCTCGGAATTGTTCCTGCAGCTTTTGGTTATATTGGGCAAAAAACCAAGTCATTAAGCTTCTCACTTGTCGTGCATACAGCATCCAACCCTTCCCATAGGGCGGCACCTCCATGAGGGTCGCCTTGTGCGAATATCAGCCCCATCCACTTATTGATCCAGCGGTCCACGACATTAAAAGAAATTCATAGCCACTAATAAATGATACAATACAAGCATTGTCCATCCTGATGAATAGATGGGGCTTTTTTTTTGCACAATGCGAGTTAGAACCAACCTAAAGGATAGGTCGGGTGCTGCACAAGCATAGCAAGTTGGAAATTAACCCCTCGAGTGGATGGTAACTTGTTGTCCAACCAGTTGGACTTGAGACCATATCATGTGTTTGTATGTGTGGAAAATAAATACATTCACTTGGTACCGGTAACACCACTCTTAGCACTGGTAGTGGGCTGCTATGGGACAGGTCAAATGTCATCCAAACAGCATGCAAGGATGCATGTATATATGGAAATTTCACTTGTCATAACCAGTGTTCAAATTATCTCCGATATTATCTTTATCTCCAGCTCAGCGATACCGATAACACTAGTAGCAATACTGATAACGTTGATAGTATCAGAAATTCCAGGTATTAGCAATGTATCGCTAAGTATCACCCAGTGTTCGAGTTGTCGGTATCGCTACAAGTTTCGCTGATTGGAGATAAAGATATATTATCGTTATTGCCGATAACTGGAAATGCAAAAAAAAAAAAAAAAAAAAAAAAAAAAAAAAAAAAAAAAAAAGGCGAATAATGGGGAAAATGATGGAATTTTTCAGTAAAACTTCAGGGCATGCCTAAATACACATATTTGCATATTTAGGAATAAAAAAATTACAAAAAAAAAAATGCATTAAATAATAAGTTTTCATTTAATGGGACCCAAAAAGCATACGTTGCCATAAGAAATCGCTCCAATTGTAATTAAAATGAGCTCATATAATACAAATGCAGCTAACATATAATAATTAGGACATGTAAAAGTTAATGAACTAAAAAAGTACACCTTTCTTGGGACATGAAATCTATATATTGGTATACTTGGTGATTGATGGCTTGGATATGGCACTTGTTTGACATATTGACGCATCCATTCAATTTTCCAGATCATTTTATGGTATAAGCCCAAAAAATAGATAGATCCAAATCTCTAGTGAACCACATCACAGGACAGTGTTGATTGAATGCACACCATTAAAAACTTCTCAAGGGCCACAAATTTTGTATCAAACTAGTTTGTATAACCTAATCAACAAGTTGGATGTCAAATAAACATTACATTGAACCCTAGGAGGTTTTTAATGGTGGACATTCAATTGCTACTATTTCTTGTGGTGTGGTCCACCTGAGAGTTATATATGCCTGATGTTTTGGATCAAGATTTAAAATGATCTGAAAAAATAGATGGACAACGTGGATCAAATAAATACATCATGATTAGGCCCACATAGCACCAACCACTAGCCATCTTGATAGTGGCAATGTCACTAGCCAAATCAAGTCCTCCAGGTGGTGTAAGGACTTCGTGGTACCCACCGTATGGCATGTGTTTTATCATGCTGTGAATAACGAGGTGGCTACTGGAGAGTGTTCCATGGGCCCACCATGATATATGCGAGAAATCAACTCCATTAATCCATTTCAGCATATCATTTTAGTACATGGTCCAAAAAATGAGGTAGTTCCAAATCTCAAGTGGACCACATCAAAGGAAACAACAGCGATTAAATCCCACCATTAAATTGGAAGTGGATTCCATTCCCTTAAAACTGGAAGCGGATTGGCTGGTGTACCACACACCAGCTACATAGCTGCTGCAGGTACGTGTCGTGAGAAGAAGTGCATTGATGCTGCTCGAGCTCCGAGTTGTACAAACGGTTCTAAGGAGATCAAAGTTACATAGGCCCCACAGTGATGTATTTATTATATCTACATCGTTCATCTAATTCTAGAGATCATTTTAGAGCATTATCCATAAAATGAATCATGTCCAAAGATCATTTGGACCACACCACAAATAGCAGCGGAGATAATGATTTTCACGGTTAAAAAATTCATAGGGCCCACCATAATGTTTATTTTCCATCCAATCTGTTCATAAGGTCACAAAGACCTGAATGAAGAGGAAAAACAAATTTCATATCGATCCAAAACTTTTGTGACCCCAAAAAGGGTTTCAATGGTAGACGTTCAATCTCCCACTGCTTTTTGCAATGTGGTCCACTTGATAGTTAGATTTGTCTTATTTTTCGTCTCAAGCCTTAAGAGAGCTCGCCAAATTGATGGACAGTTTTGATATAACAAATACCTTGTGATCAGACCCACAGAACTTGCTTACGTATACAGCAGCTATACAGCTGGTGTGAGAGGACGCGGATTAGATAGATACTAACAAGTTGAGTAGCGAGTCGGCTCATGAAGTGACGTCACCAAGTTCTATGGCCCCACTATGATGTATATGTTATATCCACACCGTCCATCCATTTTTAGATATCATTTTAGGGTATTAACCAAAGAATGAATCAAATAAAAATCTGTTGTGGACCCCACCAAAGAAAACAACAGGGAGAGTGATTCCCACCGTTGAACTATCCTAAGGCCCATCATAATGTTTATTTGAAATCCAACCTATTCAAAAGTTAAAAAAGACATTAAATAAGGGAAAACACAAATATTAGCTTGATCTAAAACTTTCGTGGCCTTTAAAAGTTTTTAACGGTGGGTGTCACTGTCCCACTGTTTTTTGTGTTGGGGTCCACTGGAGCTTTGGATTTAACTCGTTCTTTGGATATTGCCCTAAAATGATCTCTCCAAATGGATGAAAGGTGTGGATGCAAAACATACATCATGGTGGGGCCCAGGGAACTTGCTGACATCACTTCAGTAGCTAGTCTCGCTACTCAACCTGTGAGTATACTCAACCCGTCAGTAGCTAATCCCCTCCCGGACGCGAGAGAGATTACGTTTTTACGAAATTCTCTCTTCTCCGGAAAATCGCAATCAATCTCATCTTTCATAAAACATCCTTCCAAAAATTTATCTTTTTCTTTTTCAAATCCGAACTGAACTCTCCGTAAATCTCAGTGAAATCAAGTTCTCTTTCAAATCTCTTTCTTTGAAGAAAACAAAAGGGTTTTTTAAAAGGGTTTTCTTATCTCGGAAAATTCAGAGCTATCAACAGTGATTGGCCCACTAAATCTAGTCGAAATCCACTTCCGCAGGGTAGATCGAGAGAAAAAGAAGGTAAGAGATCTTTTTTGTACATATTTTTTATATTTATTTCAATTTTTTTTCAATAATAAGGAGAACGATAGCTAGTTTTTTTTGATAAAATCAAAAATATCGCCGATATTTCGTCGACATTTGGAAGAGAAACGAAAACTTGGGGTTTTGGTATCGCTGGTTCAGCGACACCGATAATATCGCCGATATTATCGATTTCTCGTCGACAATTCGAACACTGGTATCACCAACGTATCAATATCGCTAATGTAATCGTCAATATTTTCAACCATGTAAATTCTAGGTGTCGCTTGTATTGCCAATGCATCAATATCGCCAATGTATTGCCAATATTTTCAACTATGTAAATTCTAGGTAATGCTTGTATCGACGATATTTCAATAATATCGCCAACATATTGATATCATCAAAATTTGTTTATTAGAAAAAAAATTATTTCAATTTTTTTCATTGGCACGTGGTTGTATGTAGTGTTCAATTTGTCATTGATAATATTGATAATATCTCGATATTATCGATATCACAACATGCGAGATATTGAGACCACGATCTTTTGTTTCCTTTCTAATTGTTGATGTTTTTTTGGTGAAATATCATGTGTTGTTGATATTTTGCAATATCAATGGATGTTTGGATGGTTAAATAGGCCGGATGGGATGGTTGGACTGATTTCTTTCAACAACACATGCTTTTAAGGCCCCCATTAAATGGAAACTTATTGTGTATGCATTTTTTTTGTGATTTTTTTATTTATAAATATGCAAATATGTACATTTTAACATCTCCTGAAGTTTCGCTGAAAATTCCACCGTTTTTCTCATGTTTCCCACATTTCCGGTTATCAACGATATTATCGGCGATATCGATATTGTTTCCGTATCCCTGGCCAGCGAAACTTGTAGCGATACCAATACTTCGAACATTGGTCATAACATATTTAGATGCATAACTAGGTCTTTGACGAGATTCTAGGTAACCAAGGGTAGCTACCCACAACTTGTGTCTAAAATATGCATGCATGTGAGTGCATGTACGTATGTATGTACATGCATATTGAAATTTTGCCGGTTATAATATTTTAGCAGTGTTTTAAATAGAGGCAGCCTGTAGTTTAAGTAGCATTGCGTGCGGCATGAGCTACACGATACTTCTATTTTTTTTAATTTAAAAATAGAAAAATTTTGATAAATAGTAAGAAAAAACATATATATATATATATATATAGCCTAAAAGATTATTCATTTTTTCAAGTATAAGCATGTTCAAACAAGTTATTAATCATCATTTGTCAAAAGCCAATTCATATACATAAACCAAATCAAATTATTATCACATCAACAACTTTTTAAGCAAACTAGAATTAATATTTTTTTTAAGATAAACTATAATTAATAATGTCTAATTAAAACCACAAGTCATAAGTACAAAAAGAAATTAATATCCCCCAGGGTTGAGAGTATTAAGTACAAAATACAAAATATAATTACCTTTAAAAAATATAAAATATAATTAACATTTATTTTAAATAATTAAAAAAGGCATAGCGTCCGCTACATGCACGCTACACATGTTAGGACGCTACATACGTTAGACCCCTATAGCAATTTACACTATTTGCAAACGCTATGTAGCATTGTAGCTACACTACACTATGATGCGGGCGCTATTCAAAACACTGATTTTTGGATACAAAACTAAGGCCGTGTTTGTTAACACTGAATTTTTGCACTTAACGCGGAATGAGGAAAATTTTCCGTGTTTAGTGGTGTTTGTTAATGCGTTGTTAATGCGAAAGACGGAAAGCGCTAAGTGGTTTTTCACTGAATTCTTTCCGTGATAGGAGTCTGGCTTAATGGTGAACGCGGAATGCGCTCCGTGATTTTTCATTAAACAAAATTTTTGGCTTCCAAAAGTACCCCTTTTCAAGTTACTATGGAAATTTTTATGAAAATTTTTTCTTTTAAATTGTTTGCGCAATACAAAATCAACCTTTAACCTGTGAAACTTCTTTATGCCCCACCATGATTTATGTGTTTGATCCACACCATCCATCAAATTTTTCAGATAATTTAAGGTGTAATCTAATAAAAGAAGTAGGTCAAATGATTAATTGGACCATAAGGTGGGGATTGAATGTCCACCGTTAAAAACTTCTTGAGAGCTAGAGAAGTTTTAGATCAAGCTGATATTTGTGTTTTCACTTCATCCACGTCTACATGACCTAATGAATAGGTTGGATGGTAAAAAAACATCACAGTGGACCTGTGAATTTTTTAATGGTGAAAATCATTATCCCACTGCTATTTTTTATGTGGTCCATTTGAGCGTTGGATCTGCCTCATTTTTGTGTTCATGCCTTAAAATAATCCGAGAAAAGGGATTGACGGTCTGGATGTACAGATACATCACGGTGGGCCCGCCCACAGAACTGCCCGTTCGGAGCCAGGGACGGGTGGGGGTAGTACGCAATCCGCGTCCTCGTAGAAAGACGGGAACTGATTGGCTACTCCCACTGCCACCGGCTAATGGCTGGTGGTTGGTGCTCCGTGGGCCCTATCATGATGTATGTGTTTCATCCATGCCATCCATCTATTTTTTCAGATAATTTCATGGTATGTGACAAAAAATTAGATATATCAAAATCTCAAGTGGGCCACATTACAGGAAATAGTGTTGAATGAGCGTCGACCATTAAAAACCTTTTGGGGGCCATAAAAGTTTTGGATCAAGCTGATCTTTGTTTTTTCCCTTCATCTGGGCCTGTATGACCTAATAAAAATATTGGATGTCAAATAAACAGTACAGTGGGCCTTAGGAGGATTTTAATGATGCATATCCAATTATTATTGTTTTCCTATGGTGTGGTCCACCTTAGATTTATATCCCTCTAATTTTTTGGATGAAGCACTAGAATGATCTGTAAAAATGGATGAACGGAATGGATGAAACACATACATCATGGAGGGGCTAATAGAGCACCGACTAGGGAGTAGCCAATCCGTCTCGAATAAGGGGGACGCGAATTTCCTGCAAAAGGCTTTCGCGGGAAGTTCCTGTGCTGGAAACTGAGGTGGGACCTACCGTGATGTTTGTGAGAAATCCACCCCGTCCATCTGTTTTTTGAGATCATTTTAGGACTTGAGAGAAAAATTGAGAAGGATCCAAGACTCAAGTGGGTCGTAATAAAGGAAAATGTGTATAGGGAAATTCCTGCCGTTGAAACGTTCTTGGTGTAGACAGTGATGTTTATATGCCATCTATACTGTTTATAATGTCATTCATGCTGGGATGAAATGAAAACAAAAATATTATCCGGATTCAAAGCTTCTGGGCCACACAAATATTTCAACTGTTGACGTTCAATACTCACATTTTTGGCCCACCTGAGTATCAGATACAGTTCATTTTTGTCCTTATGTCCTCAAATGGACTCACAAAACGGATGAATGGAGTGGATTTCTCACAAACATCATGATAGGCCCCACCTAAGTTCCCCGCGCAGGAACTTCATGCGAAAGCCTTCCGCGAGGAATCCCGTCCGAGTCAGGGATGGGATTGGGAAGCGGATTGGCTGGTGTACCGACGTAAGCAAGTTCTGTGGGTCCCATCATGATGTATTTGTTATATCCAAACCGTCCATCTATTTTGCGAGCTCGTCGTAAGACTTGATCTTAAAAATAAGACATATAAAGACAAACTGGACCACACTGCAAAAAGCAGTAGGGGATTGAACGTGTACCATTGAAACCCTTTTGGGGTCACAGAAGTTTTGGATCAATATGAAATTTGTTTTTCCTCTTCATCCAGATATTTTTGACCTTATGAATACATTAGATGGAAAATAAATGTTATAGTGGGCCCTATGAATTTCTTAATGGTGAAAATCATTATCCCACTGCTATTTTTGGTGTGATCCATTTGAGTTTTGGATATGATTCATTTTTCTAACAATGCTCTAAAATATACTCTTTAAATATATGAACTGTGCGGATATAATAAATACATTATTGCAGGGCCTATGTAACTTTGATCTCCTTTGAAACCTCCATACAAGGCAGACCTCGAGGAGCGTCTTCGCACGACACGTATCCACGTATCAACGGATTGGCTACTCCCCCAGCCACCAGCCTAGTGGGTGATGGTTAGTGTTGTGAGGCCCTATGATGTATGTGTTTCATCCATTCAGTTCATTCATTTTTTACATATAATTTTATATCTCTATCCCAAAAAATTCCACCACACTTATACATATAAATCATTAATTTGCAATCTTTATTCATGAATAATGATATTTTAATTTTCTATTAAGTATTTTATAGTTTATTTGAATTAAATAGAATAATTTTATTTTCATTTAATAAAAAATAATTTCTTTATAATGTAAAATATTTCCAAACAAGAGATAGGGGCAAATGTGTCAAATCAACATATTTCAGACAATTCATATGTTCGTTAAGAAACAAATTATTTCAAATTTAGTACTTAATTTTCAGACTTCAACCATAATTACCAAACAAGTTTTTTGACTTCAGATTTCAGATTTAGGCTTCAGATTTCACTTTCAGCTTCAGATTTCAGATTCAGGCTTTAGACTTTAGATTTAACACACGGGGCCTAAGTCTTTGCCAAGATTCAACCAAGGGAGCTACCCACAATTTGTGTTCTTCCAACAGCACTTTTCATCTTGCGGAGACTGCATCTACTTTACAATCAACTTAGTAAATACAAAAGCAATTTGGTTACATTTGAGAGATGATAAGATGCAACAACTTGTACATGACAGTTGATCAGGTGTGATAAAAACAACAGCTGACCAGCTGTAGCAAAACAAAATTGAACATCAGTTATTCACTCACAAGGTCAAAAAAAAAAAGGTGAATACAAGTAGCGTATGTTTCAAACATACATGTTGATTATGTCTAATTATTAAAATAAAGAAAGTCTACGGAATATACCTAGGGACAGGCAATGGGGGCAAGTCATGCCACTGTTTTTTCTGTGTGTCCAACACAAAGGTGCGAGCTGTAGGCCCTCTGCATTGTGGGCCATATTGCCCTGTGACCACATAAATGTATCTACCATCCGTCACCATCCCTAAATGTGAATGTGCCATTTCTTTTGGCATATCAAACCTCCCACCCCAGGTATTGTCCGTAAAATTATAAATATCAACATGAGAATGTACCTGTCATATAAAGAAGAACATTGAACAAAACCAATAAGATTAATTGATTTGTAGAAATCAAACAGTTTATTTTATAAGAAAATGAAGCTTGTATATCAATTGGTCATTAAGGAAAGTTAGACATTTTTTTAAAATTTATGAAACATAGACAGAATTGAAACACAACATTTAATCAGATTCATAATAGCTATAGCTGTAACAGGATATGTTTCAAAGCAGTTTGCAATTTTAGTCTCTGCCTTCAGACACCACACTAGAATAAGGCTCTGTGGACAAAATTCCAACAGACTTCCAGGCTATTACATCTAGAAAAATAGAAAAATCACCATCCTAGAAACAAGTCGGATAAAAGATCTCCAAACAATAAAAGACCTCATAAATATCAAAACTACTCAACCATACTGCGAGAGGTTTGCATGTAACCATATAAATGGCTACTTGTGGACCTATGGACCTCACAGCCCAATACTGTGAACCATCTGAGGGTTCTTTAGGTCCCAAAGACCAACTGGACCACCAGATGGCCATTTGGTTCCTCCAATGTGTCCGACACTCCCATGGGTCCATCAGATGCCCCGTTTGAGTATTTATCGTTCGCCTAGCATGTCGACTCACCGGGTTCCACTCTTGGACCTTCTTTGCTAAGTATAATGGACAGGAAGCCTAGATTATAAATTTTTATCTCACTCAAGTTAACTTGCCCTAGGATTTAACCTATCCATATGTGGATACACAACTCACAGGTTACATTTCATGTGATGCACCATCGAAAATCCTGATCCAGTGCAAGACCCTCCCTCCCAAAAAGTGGAATTGTTTTTTTAATTAGAATCAACGGTCTTCTGGTCATTCATTTGAAAGTTCCGGAGACCATAATAGAATGTTTTTTAAGGATCTTTTTTCAAGTTACAAGGAAATTTTATGGGTACTTTGGACAACTTTGAAGTGAGCCTACCAAGCATTACCAAATATGCAAATTGTTTCTGTTGTGATTTTAGGAAAAGTAAAATTTTGAAATGTAGTTATTTTAATTGACTTAGGATCGATACCCATGTAGATATAATCAAATATTCGAAAAGAAACAAACCAATGGTTTAGGATTACACCTTTTCGTTCTTACTTGAAAATGCGTAATTGCATTCTCCAACCATTAAAAGTGTGAGGAAAATCCATCATCTCACAGGACCATATTTACAGTCCTACTATTAAAAGAAATTGGATTTCTATTTCTAAACTATCCAGACTTCGTAGAAGAGCAGAACATGATTCATATAGTCGACCCCAATTAATTGGGATAAGGCCTAGATGATGATTAGAGGTGTACACGAGTCGAGTTAGCTCGTTAGCTTGCTTGGATCGAATCGGAAAAGCTCGACTCGACTCGGATCGAAACTGTGTTCGAGCCGAGTCGAGCCCATTTTATTGAGCTCGAAACTTTTCGAGTCGAGTCCGAGCTAGACCTAGCTCGACTCGACTCGACTTGACTCGGTATTGAGCTCAAACTCGACTCGATTCAGCTCGGATCGATTCGGATCGATTTTTGAGTAAGTATATATATATATATATATATATATATATATATATATATATATATAAATCGGACGCCCAAAATAGGTTTTTTTAAAAAAAAAACCCTAACCCCCAGCATCCTCTCGTCTCAGCCGTTCGCCCAACCCTAAAAACCCTAACCTCAGCTCGAACTCGACTCTCTTCAACGCTCGAACGGTGACCTCTAACACCTAATCCGCTCCCGTTCCACTTGTGCTCACCAAGTGTTTGATGAAATGACTCAACGAAGTGTGGTTGGTGGCAAGGAAGGTATGTATATGAAACAAATACCCTTTTTTTCTTGATTTTTATGTTGCTTAGGTGTTAGATGAAATACCTGTAAAACCACTGTTGTTGTTTTACATACAGTGAGATTTTGCTGTAGTCCATATGCTTGTGAAAATGTTGCACAGGCGAACTTGGCTCGATCTTGGCTCGAACTGGCCCGAGTTGCTGACCGAACTGAGTCGAGCTGGCCAGTCAGGCTCACGGACCGAGCCGAGCCGAGTTCGAGCTGGGGTCAACAAGTGGCCGAGTCGAGTCGAGCCATGCTCAGCTCGACACGATTCAACTCGTGTACACCTCTAATGACAATGATCATGATCCAGACTGCTATTATTTCAGTTTTGACAATGCCATTCACATTTATCATGGGAAATGACTGATTATTTTTGGATTTATGATAGATGGTTTATATCTTATTTCTCTTCTGTCCCTACATCCAACTTTAGTTCTAGCAATCCTTCGTCAACTAATGCTTTTGTGATAGATTCTAGGAAGAGGCCAAGAAGGGTTAATGATTCGTTCTCCCTTTGGCATCCCTGCCTCAGTCATGTCAGTGCGGAGAGGCTGCAGAAAGTAGTCAAAGATGGTCATCTATCTTATGTGCACCTTAAATCTTTACCAACTAGTGAGACCAATCTACATGGCAAAAGGACAAGTCCTTCCCAAAATGAAATGTTGACTGAGCCGCACATTTACTTCAACTCATCCATTCAGATGTTTTGTGGGCCACTCAATGTAAAAGCTAGAGGCAAATGTAAGTACATTGTGACATTTATCGATGACTTCTCTATATTTGGTTTCGTGTGCCTGACCGACAAAAAGTCCGATGTTTTTGAAATATTCAAGGAGTTCAAGGCATTAGTAGAGAATCAATTGAACGAAAGACTCAAGGTATTAACAACTGATCATGGGGGAGAACATCAAACTCATTGCCCAATAGACCACACCTCACACTCTGCAAAATGGTGTTGCTGAGAGGAGGAACCGTACCCTGTTGGACATGGTGAGGTCCATCGTGTGTTATGCTTCTCTTCCTATTTCATTTTGGGGTTCTGCACTTGAAATGGCAATATACGCCCTGAATAAGATTTCAATGAAGGCCATCACTAAGACACAATTTTAGTTCTTGGCGGGGAGAAGGCCAAAACTTAATCATATGGCGATTTAGGGATATCAATGGTTAAGAAGGTAGACGCTACAAAATTGGAATCCATGACAAATTGTTGCCATTCCTTAGAATATACCCTATGGAATCTAAATTATATTATCATGAAAGGTTTTTTAAAAAAAAGGGTATGGTAAAGCAGTTTGGATTGTCCTCTAAATTTATGTCATGTTCCTCCACATGTAGAAAAGGTTTTTACAACATTGATCCCAATGAACAAAGGGTCTTTTCCAGTAGAATGTCCTTTCCTAGAGATGAACTTCATGCATTATAACTTTTTAGACCTTAAGATTGATCTTCATGAGGTATCTCCAAATGCCTCTATCATGCAGGACGATTAACCACTTGCTCTAAAAGATCGAACTGATAGAGCATGGCGAATTAATCCCTTTATCTCATAGCTCAGGCCCCACATCCCATGGGTTAGGGCCTCGGCCGAACACCCCTCGTGAGCCCCACTTCACATGGGTTCCGCTTCACACGGGTGGGGCCCGCCTCACACAAGCCACCCACCTCACATGGGCCGCCCACCCTAAGTGTCCTTGCATCCCACATGCCACCCACTCGAGACCAGTGTGAAAATGCCCCTGCATCACCCTACCAGTAGTCTTGCACTTTTTGACCCGAAAAAGCTGATGAGATCCAATCCCTACTCATGTTGCATCGCAGCCAAAGACAACAATGGGAGCCTGAAAGGTTTGTCTATCTCAATGAAGCGTTCTTAGCTATCACAGGTAGCAATGAAAGTGACCTTGCATACTATCCGGATAACATGGCAATGTGTATGTGTGACATTGGGTGAAGGCTATGGAAACAGAGATTACTTCCATTCATTCCAACCACGTTTGGACTTTAGTTAATCCAATGGATATTATCAAATCTATTGAGTGTAAATAGATCTTCAAGAGGAAAAGAATAGCGGAAGGAAAGGTGGAAACATTCAAAGTTGGACTTATGGGGAAATGTTGCAATCAAAAGGAGGGTACCCACTTTGAAGAAACCTTTGCGCCGATGGCCATGATGAAATCAATTAGAATGTTGCTAGCAATAGTTTCACACTTAAGACTAAGATTTGGCAGGTGGATATCAAAATGGCCTTTCTTAATGGGTTTGTTGAAAAAGGGAATCTATATGGAACAGCATGAAGGCATCCAGCCATCTATGGTGTGAAATGTACAAGCTTCACAAGTCTCATATATGGTCTTAAGCAAGCCTCAAGGAGTTGGAAGTTGGAACATCTCCTTGATGAAGCAGACTACCTATATGTTTTATTAAGAACCCTAAGAAGCCATTTGTGGATCTTAAGTCTAGTGGGAGCAAAATGTGTTTCTTGATCTTGTACGTAGATGATACTCATCTTAAATGGCACAACATTCATGTCAAAGGTTAAGGTGTGGCTCCCTACTACCTTTGGTATGAAAGACCTAGGAGAGGCCTCATATATCCTTGTGATAAAGCGCTATAATAATAGTGCTTCTAGAATTCTATGACTACCATAGGCCTTTAGAGTTTAGATCTTCTTCTTCTTCTTCTTTTTTGAGAGGTAACAAAAGATTTCTTAGAAAACTCGTGAATGATGAGAAAAGAATACAACCCATAACAGAAAATCAATAATGCCTCAAACTAAGGCCAGTCGGGGCTGCCTTAACATACATTGCCCATTCTGAGACAAGACCCTTGATTCTATAAATGACCTCTAACTCACCCGCCTGCACATTACTAAAACATTGACCATTCCTAGCCCCTCAAATGACGCAGAATACTGCCATGATTAGTAATCTCCATGTAACTCTACCAGATTTGCCCACTCCACCTCCATGCCAAGGCCAAAGCAACTCCTCCACTATCTTTGGCATGACCCAATCGATGTGGAGCAAAGAGAGGGAATGCGCCCACAATCTAGAGGCGAAAGGGCAATGAATGAATAGATGGTCAATCAACTCCTCACTACCCATGCATGTGAGACGTATATTGGGAAGAACAAGTGTTCTCCTCTGCAAATAATCAATCGTGAGGATTCTCTTCCAACCCACCAACCAGACAAAGGCTGCCACGCGAGGGGAAACTCCATAGAACTAATGATGGAAAGGATGCTAAGGACCCGACTAGCGGGGTCCCTCTAAAATGATATAGAAGAGCGACTTCACCGAGAACTTGCCAGAGGAATGTTTTGGCCAAATGAACTTATCCTCCTCTTGGATTGTAGGCGAAACATTGTTGAGGAGGTCCAACAAATCAGTCAGATCACCAATTTTCGCTTCCAATGAATCCCTACAGCATGGGGGAAACCACACCACCGAATCCCTCTCTATAGAGAAACAATTCACCACATGAACGAAGTGATCAGAGGATAGACGAGAAATCCTCGGAAACAGCTCCTAAAGCACGGTGTTGCCACACCAAACGTCAACCTAGAAATGTATTTGGTTCCTATTACCAAGTTGAAAAGAAATGCCCGTGTTTACCATATGTTGAGCAACCACAATAGCTTTCCTAAGTACTAAAAGCTCTATACAAAGATTAGGTCCTTGTAAACCAACCTCCGTCCTGGGTGCCATATTTGGAGGCTATCAGCCCCCTCCACAGTTACCCTCTTCAACACTAAACCTCCAGACCCACTTCCCAAGTAAGGTTGTGTTCATGTTTACCAATGGATTGATACCTCCCCCCGTCTTTGATTGACTTGCAAACTTCTTCTCACCTTAGAAGGTTAAATTTCCTCTTATTCGAGGTTCCTTTCCAAAGGAAATCTCTTCAAAGCTTTTCAAGACGATCGAGAACTGATTTGGGACATTTGAATAGCAACATAAAGTATATAGGCATATTAGAGAAGGCAGTTTTGATAAGCGTGAGGCGGCCTCCTAGCGAGAGATGCCTACATTTCCAAGATGATAATTACCTCTCGATCCTTTCAATAACTTTATATTCCCAAAGGAACCTCGCCGACTTCCCAATGTAAAGAGGCAAACCAAGGTATGTTGATGGGAAGGAACCAGACTTACATTTTTTAAAAAATAATAAAAAAATGTTAGCACATTGGGTCAACTCTTCATCTCCAATGTGCACTCCCAACATTTTGGATTTAGCAACGTTGATCTTCAATCCCAAAATTACTTCGAAACAAACTGTAATCTTCCAAAGATTATCCATCGATTCCACCCTCGCATCGCAAAAAAGCAACGCATCATCCACATATTACAAGTGAATAATAATAGCACCCCCCACCATAGTCTAAATCTGTTGAACGGCCCATTCCTCTCGCTCCTTCTGAGCATCATGCTGAGAGCCTCATCGATAACCACAAACAAATAAGGGGGGAGAGGGGATCCACCTGCCTGAGGCCTCTAGAGGCTTTAAAGTAGCCTTTAGACGATCTGTTCACCAGAATAGAAAAAGATGCAGATTGCACACAAGCTGAGATACAGTTCCTCTACCTCTTTGCCCACAACCCATCCTGTGAAGCATGTAGTCTAGAAAGTCCTAGTTAAATGCCCAAGCAACGTCCTCTACCTCCCTTTTTAAATGCCCAAGCAACGTTCTCTCAGCCATCGACAAGCTGAGACGCGACTTTCTATGGCATGGCAAAGAGGACTTGAAGAGATTTCATCTCATGAATTGGAAGCAAGTCTGTAAGCACCACCAAGAGGGTGGAGCAAGCGTCAGAGATCTCAGGCGAATGAATAAGGCTTTGCTCGTGAAATGGATCTGGAGGTTAGGCTCGGAAGATGGCAGTCTGTGGAACTCGATTATCAAATGTAAATACGGTAGTTCGCTCGGGGGCTGGTGGACGAATCCGTCGTCAAAGCACAAGGCTTCGACCATCTGGAAGAATATTATTCTCCTTCAAAAAGAGGTCCTCAGTGGTGTCGAGTATGATCTTGGATATGGCAACCGGATGAGATTTTGGAAGGATCTTTGGGTTGGAGACAGCCCCCTCAAAGACGTTTTTCCGTCTATATTCAGATTGGCTCCCAACTCAGACATCTCCATGGCTGAATGTTTCTCCTTAAAAGAAGGTTGGTTTGGGACATCTGTTGTAGAAGACATCTCAAAGACTGGGAGATCCCCGACTACGCCAAGCTGCTAGAATGCATTTATAAAGCTTATCCAAATCCCCTTGCCGCGGACAGAATAATTTGGAGAATGGATAAGGCTTTGCGGTTTTCAGTCAAATCGCTTTACAGTAATCTCGCCCCCCTTCAGATTCCTATATCCGCCCCCCTATCATGTTTGGTCCTACACAGCTCCTCCCAAAATTGTAGCCTTTGCATGGTTAGTTGCCAACAAGAGGATTCTGACAGTTGACAATCTGAGGAAAAGAGGGATGGTTCTGCTCAACATTTGTCTATGCTGCCAGAAGGATGCTGAGAAAATCGATCATCTTCTCATCCACTGCCCTTTTATATCTTCCATCTGGACAGTGTTTGTCAGAAGGTTCAATATCCAATGGTGCATTTCAGGGTCAGTCGATTTGCTGCTCAAAGCTTGGCACGGAATCAGGATAGGGAAGATAAGAATGCAAATTTGGAGAATGTCCATCCTCGCCATTTGGTGGTCAGTTTGGCTTGAAAGAAATGATAGATGTTTTCGAAACACCTGCTCTTCCGTGGAGAAAGTTTCTTATAAAGCTCTTAATCTGGTGATTGAATGGGCCACGTACGACGCCTCCTTAAGGGAAGTGGACTTTACTTTTTTGTTGCTTAATGGTTAACGCAATCTCAGCGTAGCCTTTCCTTTTCTTTCCTTTTTGTTTTCCCTATTTGTTCTCCTGTACTTTTGTTTTCTTTCAATGAAATATCGTTAATTCTC
Organism: Magnolia officinalis; assembly: GCA_021015155.1. Taxonomy (NCBI): domain Eukaryota; kingdom Viridiplantae; phylum Streptophyta; class Magnoliopsida; order Magnoliales; family Magnoliaceae; genus Magnolia; species Magnolia officinalis. The sequence goes on along the minus strand of JAJHSJ010000005.1, from coordinate 76,680,213 downwards.
AAAAATAATAATAATAATAATTAAAAAAAATCGTAGGCTTTCTCAATGTCCAGCTTGCAAACAATACCTCTCTCCTAGGCCCTGTATCTAGAGTCTATACATTCATGAGCAACAAGCTCACTATCAAGAATCTATCTACCAGCCATGAATGCACCTTGATTTTCTGAGATGAGTATAAAGAAAGCTTCTTTAAATCTGGAAGCAAGAATCTTTTCCAAGATATTGTATGGGCCCCCAATGAGACTTATCGACCTAATATCTTTCATCGACTAACTTTGACTAATCCATAGACCTATGGTCGCACAAGGACTTCATGGCTTTAGTATGGTGGGCCTTGATGCACCTTTTGAAGTTACATTAGCACCACATTAGGATGTAGTTGAAGCCTTATGTGCACCAACAAGGGATCCACTACTCTCTCGAGACTTAGTTGCAGTTAGATCTTGTTGATTGGACCATGCATCTAGCGTTTTATAGCCGGTGAGTGCTCTCAAATATTTTCAAAAGGTTTCTTCCATGTTTTCAACCATTAGACCTTTTGATTTCGCCATTTATGTGTTTGTCAAACTTGATGGACATTTGATGGTTAGAACTTTCATGGTGCTCCTCGTGTTGGATTTTGGCCAAAAGAGAGAACACCAGTGACAATGGAAGGATTCTAGTCAATGTGGGTGCATGGGATAGGTGGATTTATGGACTTTTGTTGTAGGGCATACACAAAGTCCGTGGGGTGTGGAGTACAATACATGTTGCTCCCCTAAAGCCTAAACTCTTTTTTAGAGAGAGAGAGAGAGAGAGAGAGAGAGAGAGAGAGAGAGAAGCCTAAACTCCTTATGTATTGAACTGATCCAGAGGTTTGGGGGGGCAAGTGAGAGAAGAAAAGAAAGAAAGAGGAGAGAATATCCTCTATCCATCTCTTCTTCTCTCCACATGGCCCACCCATTGGACAGCTCTCATTGTTTCCTCTTGGTCAAAGCCCTATACTGTGATCAGGAGGTGGCTCTTTGTTCACTTCATTCCCTCACTGGTGATAGATCGGAAGAGACCTTCATCAGAGGAATGATACCAGATCTACACGTTTTCAAGGAAGAATGCAAAGGTATAATCCTTACCATTGGTTTCTTTCTTTTTGGAATTTCATTTCATCTTCGTGGGGATTGATCCTAAATTAAAATCATAACGTTTCAAAAAATTTGCTTCCATCTTTCGTAAAATCAAAACAAAAGTGATGACCATTACCAAAAAAAAAAAAGCACAGAGGAATTTTGGAAACTATTGAAAAAAAAAATCAGACCTTATCAACTCAAAAAAAATATATTGCATGTGAGAAATACAACTGTAAAAAGCCACAACAGAGAAGCAACCAGAGGCTAGTACAGGCAGATAACTTTGTCTCCATTACAAAAATAGTTAGAACAGGATGAAGTGTGGTGGTATTTCTGTTGTTGATCACAGGCCATTTCTGTTGTTGATCACAGGCCACGAACCAATGTTTTAAAAATCAAAGCAGATCCGGCAGTCCTATCATGTTCGACCGGTCTGGTAAATTTTCCAATCCAGTTCAGGCACAACTGCTTAAAACTTGAAAACGCTCAAATCGGACAGTTGAAGGCAACACGAGAAGTAAACTACAGAAGAATTTGTTTACTACTTGATGAAAATTGAAATCAAGTCTTAAAAAACAGAGGATAATGAGAACTGAAGATCAGAAAACATACTTCTGGATGAGTTACGGCATGAGAATATATTCATTTCACTTTATCCAATAAAAAAAATAGTCCAGAAACGACTGCATGAAATTAAAAGCAGTGAATCTACAAGTGAATTACAGGGAAGAAAAATGAAGGTTGCAATAACAAATTGCTAAATTTAAATTAAGGGTTTAAACCAGCCATTAAACTAAACCTACAGGTATGTCTAGTCCATGGACTCATCTATGGAAGGTGCAAATAATTTCTAAGCAAGTGAAAGGTACTCACAAAATCAATGGTCCCATATCCAGCAAAGACATATAGAAGATTCTTAATCTGTATTGCAGCTCCATCTAGACGAGGTACAGGTGCCGCTGCCATCTCCTCCCAGTGCAATTGTGGCGCAGGTAAATCAGCAAAAGTTGCATTAACTCCGTTTGGGATAGGTGCTTTATTATCTTTAGCAGGCCCTGTCTGCATATTGCAGAAAATAGCCCATCAGCTTTAGACTATCGAGTAATGAGGCTAACAAAGTACCTACAATATTGGCTATCTGTTCTCGTTAATGGATCCATGAAACAAACAACATATAGTCCAGTATCATATTTTCAAGCCAATAAACCACCAAGTGGATAATCCTATTCAGAACAATAGCAATCATGAGGCATATACTGCATCAAAGATTGATGACCATTTTGGCAATTAGATAAAAGAACAATAGCAATCATGAGGCATATATATTACATCGAAAATTGGCGACGATATATGGTAATTAGGCCGTCACATCTACTAAAGATATCCCCATTGATCTCGCATCTACTAACAACGGAAGGTGACATATGGGATATGGCTGCAGCCTGCAGGAGAGGGAAGATCTGCTCAGATTCTGTCCGATCTATAATATTGAACATCCTTGAATGGCAAACTTCCTCGAATGCCGAGCCCATATATGGTGAGTGAGAATGCAAAGTTAATTAGTTCTGAACAAGGCCATCATCCTCCGTGAGATCTCGAATGTTGTTTGTCTTGGTTTCATTAAGGTGGCTGGCATAATGGATCCTCAGTATGGGGTTTCAGTACCGCCTGCTCTATGCTATTGTTTAGACTATGAACCTTGGAAGAATCCCTTATGGATCATCTTATACTAAGAACAAAATGACCCTCAAACATAAGCCCCCTAAATTCTAAGCGTGCAGTGCACAAAGGCCCCAAGTTTGCGGAACCAGCACAGCGACTGTGATGCTCCTCAGATGGAGACGAATCATGATGAGAACAAATCTTCAAAGATATTGTAAATAACGCAAGATGGCATTTAGAAATCTGAATCAGCTAACAAGTGCATGGCCGATCTTTCCTAAATCACCAAAGCCACTGTTTTCCATTCAGAATCATGCGATCGAAATCATGGATCATTTGTGATCTGGATCACCACATCTACCAAACTGAAATTGTGTTTCTATAATCATAGTATTGATTAAGTGCTAATATATATAATTAGAATAGAGAGATTTATATAATGATATATGCAATAGCATGCATAAAATATGATACAACGGATGCAAATCTGTAATAATAACTTTCATCATTGCATATATAAATTACAATATCAACTTCTTTCTAGAATTACACTGCATATCCTAAGTGACTGTACTGAAGGGACCCACATGATCCTACCGCTAACGTACCACTTATTAGAGGAAGTAGCATACAGCATACCAGTTCTAGTAACGTTGTGCACAGCTTCTCATAAAGATAGAATGTGGTGATGGGAGGGGCACATGGATTGGCATGCTAGCATCAACTAAAACAGCATGTTGACAGAAGCAAATGCAAGGGCATTTGCTTTATCTGAAGAGTGACCATTGGGTGATATATGGCACACTGCTATTCAACAAAACAATTACCATTTAATAAGCATATTCGTAAGTTCTACAAAGGGACAACCCTCCAACCCCCCTTGTTTACTTCATGTATTTGAGAGAGAGAACTCCCTGCCTAAGCGCAATCATCTTGGAGGATTTTACATTTCCTGATGTAATTTAACCAAGCTCCAACAATATTTTCTGAAAATCATGCAGACTTGCCCCTTTCTCCAAGCAGTCACACTGACATGGCACATAAAAGCCACACAAGCTGATTAAGCACAACCCAAGTGATCAGTGATGCAATCAGCAGTAGGTAAGTAGGAGCATAGGCTCTAGAACACATGTTGTGGGGGGACATAGGGGCAACCAAGCTACCAACTGCTCCCTACTGTTCAAGAAGGTCACATTAACTGACAACCTGCCTGATTGGGTACGAGGACTAGAAATTGCCTAACAGGGACTGGAAGCCATGGCTGGTTGGCAGCCGCATAACCTACGGTGAGGAGATCCAATGGCCAAGGCGGTTACAACTATCTTGCACGAAGGATGGTTTATGTTCAACAGCTATATGAGGAAGAACAAGGCAGGATCAATAAAAAATACATGGACCTTTCTAGATGTTGCAAGTATGGCTCCGAACTGCTTATAGAACCAACTCATCATCCGAACAAGAATGTCCTAGTGATGACAATGCATCATGTTAGGTATATCCAACGTTAGAAGCATCGGCATAGTTACACGTATCAATGACTGGGGATATAGAAACACGTATGACATCGCCAATATTATCATTGATACTTGGAAAAATATTGCTAAGGGAAACATTGGGGAAAAGGTCAAATATTTCAATGGAACTTCAAGAGATGTTAAAAGACACATGTTTACGCATTTAGGAATCAAAATATTGCAAAAAAATAACTATGCATAATAAGTTTCCATTTTATAGGGACCTAAACCATGTACTGTCAGGAAAAAAAAAACACTGCAATTATATCCAAAATGAGGTCATATCATTCAAATATCATAGAATGCAAGTAATAAAAGATCCTTTCTTAATTTGAGGGGTAAAAATGGAGAAAATCAGGATTTCCCCAATTTCCCCCATTCACCCAATCAACTGTTGATTCATTTGCCACAAATCCATGTCAATGCCTGAGAACCATGGATATACATTGCAATCCACGCTAGCACTTCGGAAAAAAAAAAAAAATGAAGTTTCTATAGACTTTTGTCGACTTTGAGATCCGACCTATCTCCACTTTAAGTTAAGATCCCCCCTCCCCCCAAATCCAAGCTTTGATTCAACAAAACCAAATGGAGTGGTAAGGAACAAATCCCCAATAAAAATTATGATTTTTTGATAATTTTTTGAAAATTTCCCTATTTTCTCACGAATTTCCGGCATTTTACAAAAGTATCCTTGGTATTGCCGATAATATCAAAATTATCAGCAATATTTGGAATTTTCTATATTACTTGGGGTTTCGGTAACCAGTGATACCGATAATATCGGCGATAATTATCGATAACATTACCAACATTTGGGACACTAGACATTAGGTACAACAACAGTGTCCAAAGCTAGTGGCTAACTTTGCTTCGACTTTGCCCATCCATTATACACAATAGAGCAAAAAATTAGTTGATTAGAGAAGTTAAACAATTCCCAAATGACAAGGGCACATCAATCACAAGTTTTGTATAACAGTTCTCTCTCTCTCTCTCTCTCTCTCTCTCTCTCTCTCTCTCTCTCTCTCTCTCTCCTTGTTCTTTCTTTCCTTCCAAATTCCTAGATGATTAGAAAGGGAGTCATTTCCCACAAAGTTCTTCATCACAGTGATATAAATGGACTAACGAAGGAAGTGAGGAGGAAGAATGCAGTGCAATTCGTCACAGATAATAAGAGCACAATCGTGAAAGTGGGGAAGGAATTGATGAAAAGGTATAACCTGTACTGGACCCCGTTCGCAGCCCATCGCATTGATTTGATGCTTGAGGTGATAGGAAATAGGTTTGCAATCAGAAGTGTGATTACTAATGCCTGGGCAATTATAAATTTCATCTACAATCACACCTCGTTATTAGTCGGGATGCATGCAAGGAGTCAAAGCGATATAGTGTGGCCTAGGCGACACAGTTTGCCACTAATTTCATCAGCTTAGAGAGCCTCTTACAACACAAGCAGGGATTCAGAGAACTCTATACCTCTATGATTATGTGCATTATTATAAAAATGGCATTAAGCCAGCAGCGACAATTTCGGGGATTATTATGAGCAGCTTTTTTTTGGACCATGTACATATTGTGGTGGATATTTTGGAGGTGGATAATGATACATATCCATTGATAGGTTCCATGTACGAATCCATGCGGTACATGAAAGATGTCATTCACGGTTATAGCCTCGAATGCATGTAAGTAGGTGAACGCAATCATTGATGACCGGCATAATAAGACTCTCGAACACCTCACTTCACAAGGCCAAGAAGTAACTAGATTTTTTTTTAATGTTTCAATAATTTATTAATTGCTTGCATAGTATGGACTTGTATGATTATTTTCTTGACGCTAATAAGTAATTACATACATAGTGATGGGTTTTAGCATACTTCCTAAACCCCAAGTAGACAACGATTTACAAAGAGCGGTTCACAAAGTATACAAGAAGTTATTCCCCAATTCTCCAAAAGAGCGGTTCACAAAGTATACAAGAAGTTATTCCCCAATTCTACAAGGATAGCTTATTTCGGGAATAAGGTTAACTGTTACATTTAATTCTTGTCTAAGTTTCTACCACACATTATACTGACAACTAATATTAAGCGTCATCAACAAGTTATTCGAGATGCAATGGACATTTATGGTTATTTTCCTGACACTAGTAAGTGATTATGTGCATCGTGATGGGTGTCAGCATAGATCCTAAACCTCAAGTACCACCAATCGTAGACTTAGTGAGAAAAACGACTTAAAGATAGTGGTGCACAAAGAATACAAGACATTATTCCCCAATTCTCTAGGGAAAGCTTATTTCAGGAACGAGGTAAACTGTGGCATTTAACTCTGTTTAAGCTTCTGCCATACATTATATTGATTACTAATATTAAATGCCATCAATAGGTTTATCACTTTTCAAGATGGGATAGGCACGCTTGGGTGCGAAACTACAAGAGGGCCGAGGAAAACGATGACGCCGTGTGAGTTATTGCATACAAACTTGTAGTTAAAATTAATTTTCATGTTTTAAAATTGCATATTGAACTAACAGACAAAAATGATCAACTTGCAAGCGAATGATGGGGCCATGTACAGAAGTGATTGCGAGAACTTGCAAAATTAGCTATCCACATACTCGCACAAATGGTGCCGCCATCATCATGTGAGCAACATTAGAGCACGTTCTCTCTCATTCACACAAACAAACGGAACAAGCTGGGTTACGAGAGGCCCCAAAAGTTAGTATTTTGCCACTACAATATGAAGCTTTGAGTGAGGTTGTTACGAGTGCAAGGTACAAGAAGAGCTTAAGAGGACCTGTTAAATCTCTTGATGGTCGGTTACAATGCATTCTATGAATGAAATACAAATGACTTAATTTGCGAGTGCGTTAAGTTAGCTAACATGGATCAAGTAGATGGCCTACCAGATCTGATGATATTAGAGGAGGCAAGATCTCCCCCTAAGCTTTTGACCATTAACAAAGAATGTTAGAGGCAGCCATGCATCGCTATCTCATGGGACATAGTGGCCACTCTCTTTGACATGACAGCAATACGAAGAGCAAAAGAGGTGGTGACAATGGTCGTGATAGTAATGATGAAGCAATGACAATAGTGGTGATGTTCATAGCAAGAGTCAAAGTCAGAGGCCTCTTAGCCCATTCACTAGGAAGAGGGATTTTAAGCATGTCATCTAGGACAAAGACCATGGTTCTCGTCTTATCCTAGCACAAGCTTCTCAGTCAAAGAATGAGGGTGATCATCATAAAAAAGCAATGGTTGAGTGGCACCGAGGACAAGTCTTTAGCACAAACAACATAGTCCATGGATGTCATTGGTGTGCAGGGGCAACTCTATTTCTATGCCACAATATAAATATGGATCATACGATTGTGGACCTCATGGATATACGACAACGACTCCAATAATACATAGATGTAACCATTCAACTATGGAGACGGACAAGAGTATGCTTACAGGTACAGGCAGGGATATCTAGAGTATAAATATGGGTCAATGTATCTAGGAGTTGCAGATATACCCAACGCATATCCAGATCCACATTAGTCACATGTGGTGATTACGTAGTACCTACAAATGGGCATACTAATCCAGTTCGGAAAAGATGAGTATCAGCGATATGTGAGGAGAGTCTCTTAATTGGTACAATTCTACTATGACCTAGGCATAACATTACCAATTCGTGGAGCAATACAATGGCCACCCTCGTGGAGGTGGAGATGGAGATGATGACGATGACTTTGAGCCGTCGCGTAACTCTATGAAGGTTTTAAGGCACAGCCACATAGGTGTATTAAGGGCATAGATATATTTTTACTTCTTTTTTTGCTTTTGATGTATGGGTGTGTTTTCATATGTCTTCTATGATTAATAAATCATATGAATTGATTTGAATATAGTTGCATCACTTATGTCAAGCAAGGCATAGTTTTGGAGCCTATACAAATTACATGTGCTTGTTGTTTGTGATCTTTTGAGTTCTAACTATGTAATAATGTATTTTTTTAACATCCCCTGATGTTTCATTGAAAAATTTGACCAATTACCCATCGTTTCCCAATATTTCCAAAAAACAACAATACATTTTGCAATACATTTTTTGCCATGAAATATTGATATTTTTCCAAATCCTAAATGTGCGATACATGCATTGATACCGATACTTGAATCAAAAGGTACAAGTACAACAATAGGTGTCTGAAGCTGGTGGCTCTTTTTTTCTTAGGCTTTGGCCCATCCATTAGACCGCCACAATGGACCAAAGCTAGTCAATTATAGAAGTGATGAAAATTCCCAAATGACAAGGGCCCAATCGATCACAAGTTTTGTATAACATTTTTGAAAAATATATCTCAATATCAAACACCTATTTCTTTCCTTCCAGATTCCTTGGACAAGTAAAAAGGCAATCATTTTCCACGAAGTTATTTCTCATAGAATCTGAACTGGCCACCCATCCTTCATTCAACTCCCCCACCTTCCCACTAAAAAATCGTTTTGTCCCAAGCAAACAAAAGAGACAACCCCATGTCTCTCTTGAAATGGTCCATGGTTTCCTTATCCCAACACATGAAAGAATTGATAGGAAAATCTGCGGTATTTCCAATGGTTATCAAGCATGAGGATCTTTGCCATCGTCATCCAGCAAAATGCTTCCTCTAGTTGGGGATGGAGTTAAACCTTGGCACAAGAAGAAACCACACCCATCCGTGCCTTGCAAGATATAAAGAGCTAATGGAAGAGAAGCTTCCCAAAGAAGACCATTTCCACAGCCTAAATTTCAGTTTCTGAAGTTCAATAAAAGATCATTGAGAAGCTTTGATAAGTTCATCTTTAAGGTCTGACCTAAATGTCAGATGCGAAACCAACTTAGCCCCAAGAAATTGGAGCAATCGATTAACTGGTGCTCCTTTTTTAGTCATAAAACCAAAATTCAGCACACATTGTATTGAAGTTGCATAAAATCCATATGCATTGCCTTTTTCTTTCTTTTTCTCCTGAAAAGGAAAAAAATTCAAAGACCTTATTCTGAAGTTTAATAAGCGAAAAGAGCCCTACTAAACATATGTGCGAGCTCTGGGCTGTTCATCAGACGGCATTACTGTGCTCATCCAATCCCAGCCTGGCCATCAGGTGGATGGCACACGTGCAATTATATCCAAGGGTGCATTTTCCCATTACATGTGTGGCCAGCCCACCTGAAGGCCAGAACAGCCTGCAAACCCTAGTCATGCGCACACTGGGCCCCACCTGTTGGAAGTCCCCAATCTGTTGCACAGTGCTGATTGGCACCTGCGGGAGCAGGCACGCCATTTCACCAACGTGAAACCCTAACGTTCAGATCAGCATTCGAAAATAAAAACGAGACGGAGGAGTTTCCGATCTGAGACTGACCTTTTCTTTGATGTCCGGAGCGACCATGGGGATGATGCGATTGACAGCTTCGTCGGCTGACCAGTTTGAGGTGATGGATAGATACTGGGAAGAAGAATAAGACCAGAGGAAATCGGCAATGAGGGCAGCTGCGAGAAGCCCTAGGCAGGAGGCGAGAACGATGTATCTGGGAGAGACGTGTTTTCCGCTCGCCCTCGCCATTTTCTTCTCTTGATGAAAACCCTAGGATCGGAGAGGCATGTGGGGAAGGAGATTGTGAATGGAGGCGATTACAGGAGGAGAAGAAGAAGATCTCTGTTCTCTCTGTGTCGGTGGACGGTGGAAGCTTGTATTCGGTGGGTCCCTCCTGCGCGCGCGCTCGAGAGTGTAGGATTGATGATGATTGGTAGGTTTGGAGGCTGGAGCTGTTGCATTCATCAACGTGGAAAAGTTATTCACCGGCATTCACGCGCGAATGTCCTGTAACCCGTGTAACACGGGCGCGGCTTCGGTGGATCGGTGACTGTGGGACCCTCCCTGATGTATGTGCCTTACATCCACGCCGTCCATCCATTTTTAAATGTCATTTTAGGGAAATAGCTGTAAAAAGAATCAGATCCACATCTCAGGTGGACCACACGCTTAATCCAAAACTTTGTGGCTCACATGACATTTTTTTATGGTAAATCACTACTGTTTTCTTCTGATGTGGTCTACCTGAAATTTAGATAGCTTCTTTTTTAGGATAATCTTTCATAACAGATAGACCATCGATGTAAGGCATATATATCACGCCGACCTTGGTAGATCCACCGAAGCCGCGCCTCTGTGACACGGGAAGCGGATTCGTTCCTTCCCCGACGGGAGGTGCGTGACTTCTAGGCTACGAACTCAGAAATACGCAGACTCCGCGACAGGAAGCAGCGGTGATAATGACGTTCGTAAGGTCAATAAACCTGGATGAGAGGATAACGTAAATATGAGTTTCATCTAAAACTATTGCAGCTCCCAAGGAGCTTTTAACAACGGGTGTTCAATTCCTACCAGCGGTAGGCATAAACCTTAGATCTGTCTTATTTTTGGGTTCATACTCCAACGGCAAAATGAATGTATGGAATGGATAAAAGCACGTACATCATGGTGATCCCCGTGAGTTACTTGCTTGGAGCACTAAGTCCTTGTGAGGCCCACATGTGACTCCAATTGGATGGTGAGTCTCCCCTAGTAAGTCAGTGGTGGAAAACCTCTATAGGTTGCATCATGATATATGTGTTTCATCTAAGTTGTCCACCTATTTTAGGACATGAGCTAAAAAAAGTAAGGCAAATCTAAAGTTCATGTAAATCACACCGTGTCAAGGGTTTGAGTACTCATAGGTGGTGAAATTCCACCAGCGTGAGTGTGTGGGGTACGTGTGCGTGTGTAACAAATAAAAAATAAAAAAATCACACCATATAGATTAATTGTCTGCTTGGATGAGAATAAATGGCGGTAAATAGAAGGAAATGAGAATAAATGACATTTGAAGTGAGTTTGAATAGGAGTAAATGTATAAAAATGAAATGAAATGCAAGTAAATAGCCCGCAAATGAAATTCTCTTTACAATAGAGGATTTGGAAGCAAACGGGATGAAATGCCTTTTTGAGCTACTTGAAAAGTCACACAAGTAAACAAAAGTGCCACTAGGTACATGCTTATAATACTCCACAACAATCCAATTATTAGCTACATTACTAAATCACACCAATAAAATAATTCAAACCATCCAAAAGCTTGACCATTTGAATCGATGATTAAAAAACATTAGCAAGTTGCTTGTTTGTAATCCTTATGGTTGAGGCTCACCTGCGGCTCAAAATTTACTCTTTTTTGGCTAAAGTATAAATTTCAATTGGTTTATTATAAATATTCTATTAAATATCACATATGTATACTGATTTGAGATATTAAAGTTGATTTCGGATATCATATACGTTCCTGTTGATATGTTAAAAAATTACAATGCATTCCAATTCTTCCCATTTACTTCCCTCCAAACAAAATATTTGAATTTTAAATACATTTCATTTACTCTCATTCAAACACAATTGTGTAAGTCATTTTCTCTCAATTCATTTGCCTCCACTTATAAGCTCCCAATTGAGCCTAGGAATTGAATGCCTACCATTGAAAACTTCATAAGAGTCATGCGAGTATTAGATCAAATTGATGTTTGTGTTTTACTTTCATATAGAATTATGTGACTTTATAAATAGTGTAAGTGCTTGTATTTAAAGCACACTTGGAGTTGTCAAATTTTTGTAACGACTCGGAAAATTCCGTACGATGGCCCAAGTACCACCTCAGGCAGAAATCACTTAGGATCAAATCCTTTAGAAAATTAGACAAAGTTAACTAAGTGTTAAACTAGATTAGCCATGAAATCCGCATTAATCACTTTAAATACGATTTGCAAGACCCAAAACTTGTGGAATCGTTGACGCTACATTCCCTAAAATCTAGGATCAATCTCATTACCCGTCTGTTCTCAAGAGCACAAGGAAACTCCGTATTAGATCTGGACCGCACATCGGAAATTCGACTAATACGAGGTTATAGAGTTAGGACCGCCTTGCTGAGCTTGATAACCATCTGGGAGATCAAATCCAGATGGTGTCTCACGGCTATTCGCTTAAGCCCGGAGCAAAGAGTGTGAGAACACTTGGTTTTCTTTAGAAATCAAGTCACATTTAAGTGATCTGAGACTTGATGTTTGCGGGCCAAATATAAGCAATCAGACCGTTGGAATCTGACCCAAATACACCCTCGGATCAGGAGAAATTTCATATACATGGCAGTGTACTCGAAATCCCCGATCGAGTTTCAGTGACCGTTGAACTGAAACTGGTTCGCCACGTGCGATCTGAGAAATTGACTGGAACGAAAACTTAACTATACTTAGATCCAATGTTAGTAAGCTTAAGTCCGACCGCACACAGAAAAGGGGCCTCCAGAAGTGCTCCGTTGGATCGAAATGGACCCACTTTGGATATAATCTAGGTATACCTTAACCTTAGGTCTATTTTGGTTATGTTTTAGCCTTTATAAGGACCTTAAACCTTCTCTCATTCAGCCCATACGAATTTGAAGAAACCCTAGGAGAGAGAAGAGAGAAAAGAGAGAGAAAGTGTGAGAGAAGTGGGAGGATCTCCCTGATACTCTACCCTGTTGTCATACGTGCTTAATCGCCCCGATCTAATCACTTCCCCGGCGATTCTAGCTTCGTTTCTAGGTAAGAAACCCTAACCCTAATCTGTTCTAGGGTTATGATTGTTGCAAGTGATGAAATAGCTAACCTATTTCATGTCTTAGGTTGTCGTTCTGCCAGTGATTAAGACTTGGTGTTTAACTAAGTCCATTATTCGTTTCTACGGTGCAAGGTGCGGACTTTAGACGTATAGGTTATGGTTTTCAACGCTTTCAATGTCAGATAATGATAGATTCATGATCTGGGTGTAATTGTACATGCACAAACCAATGTTCATTCTGCGTTTCGATTGCGTATACAAATTATGATGTATTATGTATTCCGTATAATTGTAGAAAATACCATATACGTACAAATTTTGAAAGTATGTTAGCCATGATTAATCACTGTATGAGTATGTTATATATATATATGTATAATACTTATTTGGCGAAAAGATTCGCCCTAATACATGTTTTTGCTAGTATACACTATGTATGTCGAAAGAGTGTATTCTAAGTGTTTGTGAAATTGTGTGTGAGAGTAAATACTTAGATGAGAGTGCTTTAGATAGGTGTTGAGATAGGATTCTCAACTACCTTAGTGATGTGTATAACTTCCTTCATGCAAGTTGTTAAATTAATTGTTTACTTGTGAAATATATATGTTTGTATTTCCTGCGTACCTTGTGCTTTATAACATGCTTGTTAACATGCTTGAATTATTTTGTTTATTCTGCTTTACTCTACATACTTCTGGTTAAGGATTGAATGTGATTGGGGCTATGTTATAGTCCAGGCGATCGGTAACAGACTTGAGTTCATGGTTGAGATTCATTTCGCCATGTAGGATGTGTTTGACGAACCCAAATCGTACTTCGGTTGGCGGCAGTGGTTAGGCCACACGAAGTGCTTGCGCTTCATGTCATTCAATTGGTTGTGCGCTTGTGCTAGTCGGGCTCATCAAGTAACTCGATCTGTCTAATGTATGTTCACCATGTTTGGACACCTCTGTTTGAACCTAAGGTACTAAGCTTACCAGTGGAATCCTGTTAACCGTGGTACCTCGATCCGCTAAGACTCATGAGCCGGGCATGGTGGTATGAGACACCGTGGTCGAGTTGTCGGCCTACGCTGGGGCCACGAGCCTCCCCATAGTGACCAGTAAGCAACCCAGACTCGTGAGCCGAATACGGTGGTATGGGACACTGTATTCGAGCTGTCGGCCTACACTGATTGGTGATGAGCCCTTTGTTGTGACCTCGAGCATACTCTGAAACTGTAGAGAGGCGACGAGCCTTCCCATAGTAAACAGAGTATAAACTAGGCCTGTATTGATAAGGTGATGGGGGAGTGGTGCAACGATTCCGTGTAACAGTCCTGGCAGCCCTTGCAGTGACCTAGAACCGCATCATCGTATGAGATTATCTAGAATTGACGACCCTAGAAGGGATCATGTTTGGGCATAGTACAAGGGTGGTACCTTAGTTTCCCAATACTACTGTTTGAAATGGACTAATAACAACTCGGTAATCATGCTCATCATCGCACTGTGTGTGCCTGGAAGATGTGGAGCACTGAGGGATGAACGCATCCACGGACGTAAGATGGTGTCGCATGAGGGAGTATATTGGTGAAGGCATGCATCACGACTGCATTTCATACTTGTATTAACAAGAGTACTTAGGATTGTTGATTGTACTGCTTTATCATTACTGCTTGACTGATTTGATAACATGTTAACCTATGCTTTATTATTCCACTGAGTTAGCTACTCACTCCCACGTTACGGGACGGTGTTCTGGACACCCATCAGACTCTGTCTTAGATGCAGGTACCGATGATACACAGGAGGCTAAGCCTGATTATTATGACGATCAGGATAAGTTTTCCTTCATGCAGTTCGCTGGAGGCTTCGCGTAGGCTATCCAGATTTACGGGGCTACAAAGTTTATGATTATAGTTGTACCATTTTGACATTTTGATTCAGGAACAAATACATGTATATGGTGACTCAGTTGATATTCCTACTCTTGAGATCGAGATGGTTTTGTTTTATACACCTCTATATATATCTTTCAGTCTTCCGCTTGCGTTTGTACATGGATCTGGAGTATGAATTACTGTTTTGGTATAATCCTACTCATGATTATTGCACTAACACCAACAACATTCAATCATAAGCATTTGTGTTGCATAAGTGATGTTTTGGAACTCGGGGGGATGAGTTGCTACTCGACCCCTGATTTTCAGGGTGTTACAATTTTGTAGACAAAATACTAGTCAGATCTCAAGTACATTTTAGTCCTCTACGACATCTCGTAAAGATCGGTTCAATATCTTAAGACTTAAAGACTTGGCATGGTTTCAAGATAAATATATTTGTATATGTTAACCATCAGGTTATATAACCCTATAAAGACCTTAGGTTATGTCCTTTTGAAAAATGTTTAAAATGTTTAAATTATAATGTAAATTCACTGAAGTTCAGCCAACCCAACTGTCTTCGGCTAACCCAACTACAGATTCGGCTAAGTTTTCATATTAAAAAATTCAGAAAATCTGTTGCAAGTTCAGTCGAATTTTTGCTTGGGCCAGCTGAATTTTTTCTTTATCTTATCCCGCGTAATTCAATATCCGTTGGAATAGAATCGTTGGAATCCAGCCAACTGAACTTATTTTTAGGCTGACCAAAATTTCAAATATTTTTGCTTTAAATAGGGACCTTCTCTTATTCTTTTCTACAACGAAATTTAGTGATAAATTTTCTATAAGTTAGAGAGAAACTTAGGTCATTTCAAAACTATCTGTATGGTAATTATTATTTTCATTTAGCTTATTCAATTCATTTTTATCAAGTTAGTGTTAAATGCAATTAGAGAGTAATCTATACTCTACTTAAGAAATAGAAAATTAAATATGCAGCAGTTAGGGTTTATATTCTTTGAAATACATTAAATCTCTATATTCTTTTTATTGAACGTATATTGCCTCATTAACACTCAAGAAAGAAGATCATTGCTTGAAGCCTCGACTATATATTCAAATCGATATATGAAGATAAGTATTACTGTTGTTATTGTTTTATTTGGTTTTTTTCTAAGATAGCTCAGAAATCTCACTGAATTTTATTGCGGTATGCCTGTGAAAATCACAGAGTAGATTTTATTGTGATAAGCCCATAAAAATTACAAGAATTGTAAGAGGTTGTTAAGGTGAACCTGTGAAAATCTTGAAATTGTGAAAGCTAAAATTACGATGGTAGTAATTTTAGGAGTGAAGTAGGTGTGGGTTTAAGCATTAAACCACTATAACTCCTTGTGCATTTGTGGTGATTATTTTATTTGATTATCTGTCTGTTTTTGTTTTAAAAGTTCGATTTCAATGACGTCGTGATATAGGGTTGTCCTACCTAAAATAATAGGTGAAGTCCATCCTACGAATTAATTGGAATCAAGGTTTTAATAATTTGTGCGATTGAGATTATTATTTTCGCATTTTATATTCAAAATTAGTTTAATCCTATTCACCCTCCTTTAGAACATCAATAGCTCATCTTTGACTTTCATATAGGTTGGATGGTAGGTAAGTATTGCAATGGCCCCCCTAAAAGTTATTAATGGTAGATCTTTAAACCCTACTATTACTTGTGGTGTGGTCCACTTGAGCTTTTGATTTGCCTCATTTTTTGGCTCACTCTCTAAAATGACCTTTAAAAAAAATCGTTGGACAGCATGGATAAAACACATATATTATGGTGAGGCCCACAAAGCTTTTCTACCACCGACTTGGGTAGTGGAGGTGTCACTACCCCATGCAAGTGGCACCGCATATGTGTTATATCCATTTGTAGGCTTCTGTGTGGGCCACTGTGATGTGTGTTAATCCACTCTATCCATTGCACCAACTCATGCTAATATATGATCTCAAAAATCATGCTCATTTAAAACTCAAGCATGTCGCATCAAAGGAATATTCAAGCAGCGCAACAAATTAAAACCTAAGCTAAGGGGTCGTTTGACACAGTGGATTGGAGGGGATTTGAGGGGGTTTCAAATGCCCTCGTTGTTTGGCATCATAAAGTAACTGGGGGTTGGGGTTTCCAATCCCCTCTTTGAGGGGGTTTGTAATTCACTGTGAGAGCTTGGATTACACCTAAAATAATTTCAATAGTTGCATGTGTAACATGTGTGTCACTATACACTATCATTCTATTGGGCACATGGGCCACTAATGATGATCAACACCATCCAAACATTATCCATGTAAATCAGCACCGTCCAAACATTGTCCATGTAAATCAATGATTAAAAATCATTGGTTAGTCACTTAGACATGATCTTGTGCTTGTCACCCATCTGAGACTTGGAATTTCATCATTTTCAGGCAAAACATATATTTCAGCGGGCTTATCACAACCATTGTGTCAAAAATTACATGTCTCACTAATTAGAGATATTAAAGTTGATTTAGTAATTAAATTCAAACCCTTGTAAATATATGGATAGGTACTTTTGGATTAAAGTTGATTCACACTCCAGGGTGCTAAACACATTGGGAGGATCGCAAATCCTGGGGGTTTCTAATCTTAGGGGTTCTAAATCCAGGGGGTTCCAAATCCACACTCCCAAACAAGCCATAAGTGTAGTCGGAGATGGAGTCTAGCCACCCAATGGTGCATTCGATATAGGGTTTTCATTTGGCATGCCCAATCATGCATGGTATTGACAAATTTCTCTTAAAACTTTAAACAGACCATTCTAAGTTTGGGCTGGGCAAATGGCCTCATAGATGCAGCCCGATTAATCAGCTTGGCTTAACTTTTAGCCTCCAGTGTTGCCTTCTGACTCAGTATTCCATTAGCCCCAAGACCGATGCACCAGCCCAGCCCATTGATAGCCCAAAAACCTTGGCTATGGGAGTTTTAGATACATGTGTTTTATCAAACTATCTATTCATTTTGTTAGCTCACCTTAGGCATAAAACCCAAAAATGAGGCAGATCAAATTCGCAGGTGGAATACATCACAGGAAACAGTAGGGATTGAATACTTATTGTTGAAAACTTTTTGGGGCTGGAGAAGTTTTGGATCAAGCTGATATTTGTGTTTATTCTTTATCCAGGTCTATAAGGTTGGATGGCAAATAAACGTTATAATAGGCCTTAGGAAGTTTTTGACAGTGGATGTTCAATCCTCACTATTTTTCTGTGTTGTGGTCCACTTGAGATTTATATCTGCCTCATTTTTTGGATCATGC
>JAJHSJ010000005.1:76605180-76661960 GCA_021015155.1 Magnolia officinalis | reverse complement strand
TAAATCAGAGTAGCCAAGACACGCGGCAGCAGGCTCCAATAAGGCCGGCAAGGGAGATAACCATGAGAAAGACGCCTATGGCGATGATGGGTCGTTCCATGAACTTCTCGCAGTCGGTGCTCGCACGCTTGCTCAGCCATATGCCTGCGCCGAGTATCGGTATCGACAGCAGGAAGGTTAGGAAGTTGAGTATGCCGACGAGATTGTTGCTTAACCGAAACATCTTTCGAAGGACAGAGAGAGAGGAGGAGGAGAGAGAGAGAGATAATGAAAATTGGAAGAAAGGTAGGATGTTTATGGAGGAGAAAAATGATGACTGTAGTCTCCCTCCCGGACGCTACGCCACGTGTGTGAGACGAGGGCGGATTATTTGGCCCACCTTATGTATGTAGTTTACATGGATACTGTGGGCCCACCTTGATGTATGCAGTCAACATCGAAATAATTTCAACACATGAGCCCAAAAATAAAGAAATACAAATGCGGTAGACAATGCCGCAGGAGACGCGGAATTGATGGTGATTAGTGGACCTCAGTTAATGTGTTTTATCCAGGCTGTTCGTTTATTTTTTTTCAAATCATTTCAGGAGACGGTGATAGAACACCCACGGTTAAAAACTTCTTATAGGTCCGTGAGAGTTCAGAATGAAGGTGATATTTGTATTTTTCCTTCACGACTGACTGATATACATTACAGTGGGCTCGGAGAGTTTTTAATAGAGGGCGTTCCATCATTGTTGTTTTTAATGGAGGGCTTTTTTTTTCGTTTTCTTATATTTTTATATTTTATTTTATTTTATTTTTGCTAATGGCTTAAAATGTTCTAAGAAAATAAATGGATGGTGGGGATAAAACACATATATCATGATAGGGCTGTAAAGTTGGAACCCCTTTTATTTGAAATCTTCTTATTGTATTTGGCACCCTAGATTCAAAATCAACTTTCATCCCAAAGTAGCTATGCAAAGTATATCTATAGGGGTTTAAATTTAATTACCAAATCAACTTAAATATCTCTAATTAGTGAACATATATAATGTTTGACACAATGGTTGGAATAAGCTCATTGGAATATTTACTTTGCTAAAAAATGATGAAATTCCAAGCCTCAGATGGGCCACCAGCATTAGATCATGTCCGAGTGACTAACCAACAATTTTTAACATTTGATTTACATAAACAATATTGATCATTGTATTAAAGTAATTATAGTGATGCAATTGATAATCTAATTATTTTGGGATATCATTAGTGGGCCATGTGTCCAATAGATTAATAGTCTAGTGACACATATGTTACACATACAACTCTTGGAAAGATTTTAGATGTAATCCAAACTTTTAATGTGGATTTCAAACTCTCCCTATTTAAGGGGTTTTGAAACCCCTAGTTACTTTAGGGTGCCAAAAGACCTTGCAAATATGGGAAACAGTAAATAAAGGGATACAAATGTCAAGTAGACAATAGTATTATGAGTTGTTTGGCACCATTGATTTGGGGGGATTTGAGGAAATTTGAGGAGATTTCAAATCCCCTAGTTGTTTAGAATCATAAAGTAACCAGGGGTTTCAAATCCCCTCAAAAGGGGGGTTTCAAATCCATGGTGGAAGCATGGATTACATCTAAAATCCTTCCAAGAGTTACATGTGTAACATGTGTCACTGGACTATTAATCTATTAGGCACATGACCCACTAATTATATCCCAAAACAATTAGATTATCAATTGCATCATTATAATTATTTTAATACAATGAATAGTGCCGTCCAAACATTGTCCATATAAATCAACTGTTAAAAATCGTTGGTTAGTCTCTTGGACATGATCTTGTGCTTATGGCCCATCCGAGACTTGGAATTTCATCATTTTCAGCCAAAGTATATATTTCAGCAAGCTTATAACAACTGTTTTGTCAAACATTACATACTCTCACTAATTAGATATATTAAAGTTGATTTAGTAATTAAATTCAAACCCATGTGAATATATCATGCATAGCTACTTTTGGATTAAAGTTTATTCCAAATCTAGGGTACCAAACAGAATAGAAGGATTTCAAATTCAGGGGGTTCCAAATCCATGCTCCCAAAGAGGCCCTTAGAAATAGAACTCACACTATGTTTATTTTCCTTTGTTGGAGTTCATGATCCTTTCTCACAAACTAGTATGATGTAATCCCAAGCTACAACAAATTTGGATCAATACTGGGTATTAGAAATTTGGATCTAATACCACCACTAATTCATGTGCTTTGCAGAAGCATGTTCAATGAATATAGAACAATCACAATAAACAAAATAAACAAAAAATCAAGCAAGCAAACACAAAATACAAGATATTTTATGTGAAAAAAAATCTTAATACGGGAAAAAAGCACACACGAAGTACAGAGATCCACTATAATCAAAACTTTAGAGTTTATACTACTCACCTTCTTTTATTAAAGGATTACCCGATATCTCCCTGCGATATTCACCTAGGAAAACCCTAGTCTCTTTAGAAAATCTCTTCTCAAGCCTTTACAAGTGTCCAAAATCCTCTCACCTCACAAAACTCTTGCCCTTAGAGAGAAAACACCCGTACTGATTAAGCCCTAATCGCAATCAGACTTAAATATTCTAATTTTCAGTAATCTGCGTAACCGGACCAAATGAGACCTTTAGTCGGACCAAATCAAACCGACTCACATATTTCAGTCGAACCGAAAACATGCAAATCTTCACAGCATGCACACTGAGATTCTCCCACTAATTCAGTTGGACCAATGGGATATCGGTCGAACCGAATGTGGCCTACCCCACACTGTTAGATTAACAAAATCCAAGGCATCTTGCACAACATCCTTCCAACCTGTCAGCAAGGCCACACAAATCTAGATGAACTCTCTTCCATTGCAAACCTTCTCGAGCCCACTATAATGTATATTTGCCATCCAACCTAAACATTTATAGCTCCAGGGAAGTTTTTAACAACAAAACATCATTGTTTCTTGGGGTAGGGTCGGCTTGAGACTTGGATATGTTGCATTTTTAGCCCGCAAAATGGATGGAGAGCATTGGATGTAGAATGCATACATCAAGGTGGGCACAATTAAGGGCCACATCGTCATAGGTGAGATAGGGTTACACCTAATTCGCTCCATGTGAAAGGAGGGGATGCAGATTGCCTGCAATACTCGATCACTTGCAGTCGAAAGCTAGGTGGGGCACACTATGATGTTTATGAAAAATCTACCCATCTATCCGTTTTGCCAACTCTTGTTAGGACATGAGCAAAAAATGAAGCAGATCCAAAACTCAAGTTGCCCGCATAATCGGAAAAAATCCAGAAGAAAATGGCCATCATTGAAACCTTCATGGGTCCATTGTGACGTTTATATGCCATTCAAACAGTTTATAAGGTCATTCCTACTCGTATGAATTGAAAATTCAAAAAAATATTGACTTGATCCAAAACTTATGTGGCCTCATGAATGTTTCAACAACAATCGTCCAATTTTTATTATTTCATGTCGTGTGGCCTACTTGAATTTTTGATCCACTTCATTTTTGGGTTCATGTCTTAACATGATATGAAAAAATGAATGAAAGAAATGAATTTCACACAGACATCATGGTGGAACCTACCTAGCTTCTGACCACATGAATTTCTTAAACGGTGTGGCAAGCAATCCCCTCTCTAAGAGACCAACACCCACTAAAGTGTCACCCGTATTCACTCCCCTCCTCTCAGACAAGGATAGCATTCCACACCCTATCCTAAGAAGTTCCTATGCAATTTGTATGATTGTTGCTTGGACAAACAGGTGAAGATGGATCAAGTCGACTAGCAGGTAATTGTCCCAACCTGCTTCTAATCTGAATTCGAGCCAAGTCAGGTCAAGATGTTGGCTAGTCTCGGGCCAAAATGTAGCCCATTTATATTTATGGGTTAGGCTCGAATTTAAGGCTAACTGAACTAACTTGCTCATATATTGAATTTATGGGCAAGGCCAAATTACCCAACCAATCAATAATCCAAAAAAAAAAAAGTATTTATTATAGTTTTAATCCCTAGACTTCTTAGACTTTTTAAGAATGTGTTTACCACTTATAGAATAACAAGTGTTATTAGCTTTGTGTCTATTTCGTTTTCTTTTATTAAAATTTAGAAACCAATGAATGTTTAAAATTCAGGCGGGTCCATAGTTTAAGAATTAAAACCATTGGATTGTTGGATCTGCAGTTGATAGGCTATGAGTGTATAATAGTAGGCCCCATACGCATGAAAACTCCAATAAAAGCTAAGAAACCTAATAATGTGAGATATTACAGTTAGTAAATGGATCAAGTTGGGCGGATTGGATGAGCCTAACCCTACTGTAATTAAATGGGTAAGTTCAAGTCGAATTCAAGCCCTAGAAATTTTAAGCAGGTCTAGTTAAACCACCGGATAATGGGTGTTGAGTCAAGTTAATACCACAGAAAATTTTAAGCGGGTCAAGTTAGGTTAGGACCAAATTTCTAAACCCATTAATTAAATCAGTTAGGCTTGGGCTGACCCTGACCCAAATCAAACCAAACCTATTGTCAAGCCCATTTGGGCAAAAGATAATAGAGCAAGTTTCATTTTGGTGTGCCGAAAAGGGTTGCCAATGTTACCGATCGACCTGATCAACCCGAGTCTAACGAGTCCCAATTGGATTTCTTGGACACATTTACCTAGCGTGGCTGGATCCTTTCCTTAATTTGGTTTCTCCCTCTCATTTTTTTCTCTTCACATGCCATACCACAGTTACCACTAATATGTGTTAATTATTCAAGCAATTGAATGATGTTCGCTAAACCACACACACCAAAGAGAGCCTGTTTACACCATGCATGCGTCGTAGTGACATACATGTATATGATCTAATCCATTCATTTAGGTGGGCCCAGTTGTCACGCCCCAAACTCAGAAACCGAGCTCACAAGATTCCCGATCGCTGAATTCAGCGCCGACAGCCTCCGTAGAACCCCATTCTCGGCTCCCAGCGCCCATACACCAGGTTCCGATCCTGGGATGCTACAAGGAGGATTTCTAATGATCAATTTGATTCGTAATGAGCATAACCACAAGCATAACCCACGAACAATAACCACGAGAACACCATCACAAAATCCACTATGAACAAAACTTTAAGTACAATGCGTAGAAAAGGGAAATACAAGATACTGAAAATAACAAAAGCCCAGAAGCTCGGCTACACGCTCCAACTGCGGCGAGACTACGACTGCGTCCTGGCGTCACCTGCACGCATCAGTCGTGCATAAGCTTATGGAAAGCTTAGAGGGTGGTGTACGTGTGTGCGCAATATGAGCGTACTCAGAATGCAGGGTCAGAGTAATGCGGAATCGTGCCATTGAGTATATGAATGCAGTCAGCCGTATCAAGGCTAAGCGGTACAAAATATAAATGATATCGGCCATATCAAGGCCATGCGATGCATAATGCAGCTCAAGTATGCCAATCCTCATGTCAATACAGTTATCAGTCTGGATAATCACTGGGGTCTATTACACTCAAGTCAGCTTGCCGCCCCTATCCGAACGCACAACTGGGAGAGTGGAAGAGACCTCACTATCCGCCTGCCAATATTGTCGATAGCGGACCGATTCCTCAAGCTGGTCAAACTCAACCTAGAAATTGCCCCCTCACTCAGGCGGGTAAGGTCACACTCCTTTCCAACCGACCACGACACAGTGGGAGACACGGCCTCCTAGTATTCGGCCCTCATGCGCTCGTACATCCACTCGGTCTCGACGTTGGAGTCATCCTCTGGTACCATCGGATTTAGGGATTTTCACCCAGGGACATCTATGGCGCCCGTATGCTAGAACCAAACATTTCCGGTATCCAATCCAGCCACCCACGATGTGTCTGTGGAGGCTATGGCCCTGATGTTGCTGGGGCATATCACAATCATACAAATGCAAGTGCATGTATCACACTACCAGTCATGCAATCATCCTGCGTGAAGTACGCGCTCATGCAGGGCAACTCCGCCTATCAGGGAGCCCGTAACAGTCTGCCCGAAGGCATATGCTATGATCAGTCACCCCTCATCTCAAGCATGCATATGATGCGTATGATCATGAATCATGGGGCAACACTATACTTATGGTATGATAATGGGCGTTGCTTAAAGTGAAGATGGGCCTAAACGGACTGCAAAGTACAAGTATGGGCCTATCAGTGGGCCTTAAGGAGTGTGACAATGCGGACATTTAACCAACATTATCCTTACAATGTGGACGTCAAACCAACATTGTTCCCAAGGCATAGCCTGCCATAAAGTACCATTACACAAACCATAGGGAATCACACATTGCAATGGACCAATATACATCTCATTGGGCCTAGACCCATAGTCCTCGGATACATCAAATGGGCCGTCTCATATGGGCCTTTCATAAATCAAGTGGGCCGCATCAATGGGCCTTAAGTACATTGCAATGGGTCATGTCCCATGGACCTTTGAGAACATCACAATGGGCCCTTGAAAACATCAAGGTGGGCCTCAACAATGGCCACAAATACACATCAAGGTGGACCCACATTACATGGGCCTTATATATGTCAAATGGGCCATAACAATGGGCCACAACAATGGACCACACCCGAACACAAGTATAATGAGTCCCATCATTAAAATTCTTAAGGCCCACCATAACGTGTATTTCCCATCTAACCTGTTCCTAATGTCACACTGACCTGAAAGGGGGGTCTTAATGGTGGACGGTCAAACCCACTGTTTTCTGTAGTGTGGTCCACCTAATCCAAGATCTGTCTCATTTATTTTATTTTATTTTATTTTATTTTATTTTTTGGTCTCATGTCATAAAATTATCTTTCAAAATGGTTGAACGGCCTGGATGCAACACATGCATCATGGTGGGTTCCATGGAGGCCCACCATCATATATATAATATTATATTATATATAATATTGTATATATATTTACTGTATATAAATTATATATTATATTATAATATATATATATAATATATATATATTATAATATAATATATAATTATATACAGTAAATATATATACAAATTTTATATATATATATATCCACACACACGTGCACACACACCCACATGCATACACACGTGCACCCTCACACACGCCCACCGTCCTCTGGACGGTGGGGTTTAAACAGATACATCACAGTGGGTACCACCGTCCAGGCGGACGATGGTAATAAGACACATGCATTATTGTAGGTCCCATGTGGGGCCCAACTTATTGTTTATCCTCCATCCGACCCGTTCATAAGGTCAGGCAGGCCTGGACGAAGGGGAGGAACAAATTTCAGCTTGATCCGAAACTTCTGTGGACCCAGAAAGGGTTTCAATGGTAGAATTCAATTCACACTGTTTCTTGTGATGTGGGCCACCCGAGATCTGGATTGGCCTGTTTTTTTGGAGGGGGCCCACGTCAGGCAGTGGCCCACCAAATGGGCGGTGTGGATACAAAATATACATCATGGTGGGGTCCACATGTGGGGCCGTGGCCCCTGGCCCGTCCGCCCGAAACGGAGGCGTCCTCCCTCTCTGCGTCAGTAACAGCAGCAGCAGCAATGCTGCTGTTGATATCTTCTTTTTTTTTTTTTTTTGAAAACGTGTATTTCCACAGTTTTTCATGTGCGTGGCCCGCATCCGTCGAATCCACCCCAGCCACTAGTTTCCATGGGCTGAGATGGACCAAACAAGTCCAATATTGGATATTTTTCAGTGCATAGTACTATCGAGGTGGATCTCAACGGTAATGATATTGTTTTCAACACTATGGCCCACCAGGTACTCGGATCAATCTCGTTTTTCGGCTCAACGCCTAAAATGAGCTAATAAATAAGATGGACGGCGTGGATTGGTTACATACATCTAGGTGGAGCCTATATGAGTGGTCATTCTCCAAGGCTTGAGAATCAAGCCAATATTTGTGTTTTCCTTTCCAGCAATGTCCAGACGCTGGACGTTTTTGGGCTTAGCAACATATTTAAGATGGGCCTTGTTTAGGTGGGCCACCACATGATGGACAGTGTGAGTCAACACATATAAGGTAGGCCCCACTTATAAATGGCTTAGATAAAAAAAACCATGCCTCATGGTGGGGTCCATCCAAGTGGACCACACAATCACACCAACATCACATGAAAAGAAGAATAAAAGGAAAGAGAGGGAGAGAGAGAAAGAGAAAGTGGGACACACGTGTGATGGAGGGACCCCGATACTATGGGCCCTCCCTTGCATTCCATCATACATCAAACGGTAATCAAAGTAGGCCATTGGCCACATCTTAGGGTCCCAAGTGAGATCCACACCATTGATCGGTAGGCCCCACTTGGCCCATCATAAAAACATAGAAAACTACCCTATCAAAGCACCCACCGGTTCATTTCTTCGGTCCATTGGAATGCTACCCTCATTGTGCTCCTCTTTGATGGTAGAGATGGAAAATGGATGGCTAGGATGATGGGTTTTGGAATGGGAATGGTGGGCCACCAAAATCACATTTCCTCTCATATGGAGAAGCTTGGACGTGGATTTCTTGCTTGGGTTTGGGATGGTTGGGAAATGTGAAAGGAAAGAGAGGGAGAGAGAGAGATTGTAAGGAGAGGGAGTGATGGGTGTGATGGGTGAAAGGGTGAGTGATGTGAGGTGATGGATGTAGTACTTGACTAGGTATGGGTGTGTAAGAGAGAGGGTGAAAAAGAGTTGACTTTGGAGAGAGAAAGCATGGGTTGCTTGTACTTGACATAAAGTGATTGATTTGATTGATTTGATTGATTTGACATGTCGTAGAAATTCTCTTGTAGCCCGCAACGCGCGGCATTTCTCTTGAACTGAACGTAGGCCGACATCTTCTAGCCTGGGTATCGGGTCGGTGCGCGAGTCACGGCGTTGGAACCGCGACGATGGTGCGGTCGCAATGATATAGGTTTCGGATTAAACCGACTCGAATCTAAAGGATACGACTTACGATCGATCGCAACGTCGATTATCGGTCGCGGATTGCCGGACTTCGACGGAAATGATCGCAAGATTCATCGGAACAGTATGAACTAGGATACGGGTCTTACACCAGTCATGTAAATGACCTTATTTAACATGGACACGCCCTGGAGTACTTGACCAAACTCAACTCAAAACTAAGGTCTAATGCCCTGATGGGTACCCAATAGATAATTGAAACTGATTATAGCCTATAATAAGGATTCTTAAAAATGAGAACTCAATAGGAAGGGACTCAAGCTAATGATAGTTGAACCTGTACCCAATTTTGAGAATTGTAGGATCTGACCCTATGTTGGGATAATGCCCTGAAAAATCAATGTTTAGTTATTCTTTGACCTATTTTTATATGGATTCATTACTCATTGGCTTAGTTTATTTACGTAAAACAAGTTTATTATTATGGGTTTGTTGTCATTGGGCACACTATGATTGGACACATCAGCATGTGGTCGAGGACAAATGTGATCCATGGATCTTAGTGCTTAAACATACAAATACTTGGAAGTATCTTGACCATTCAGATTAGTCAATTTATGTAAGGGTACTTACTTGGTGCGAAGATGGACAATCTCCACCATTATATGGACTCTTTGTCGATGTACCTTCACCTTATCCCACATAAATGTATGAATGTATCATGGATGATTCTCTGGATTGGACATTTAATCACTTACATTAGCAGGATTACTGATAAATAACTAATCTAGATATGCATTATGCGTGGACTAGAAGATACTTGTTGTTACACTAGCTCTTTTAAAGTCCTGAGGATGTGTTGATGGAGAGATCCTGATTGATTCTATTTTGATTTGTCTTACGAGATTACCTAGAAGTCGCCAAAAGTGAGAGTGACTTAGTGGTTTCATTAAGGTCGTTAAAATCCACACAATTCAACATGGGATCCTAGGCTCACCTGGGATATTAATATGTAGGTTGATTTTATGGTTTGGACCATTCATCGAGTATTTTAAGGGATGAAAAATACTTTTATGAATTTTCATGTAACGCCCCGTGTTTTCGAAACCCAAGTATATGACTCGTTTTCCGAAAACTCGAGTGTTAACCTTTAAAAATATCCAAATTCCATATATATTTCTTTTCTTTTTCAGAGTTAGCAATTTAGCGGAAGAGAAACAAATCAAGCATAAAGGAAATTTTCATACACATTCAACATATACGAGTGGCTGCCCAAATGACTTATACAAACCAATGTCTCTATGTTAACAATTACAAGAAATACACGATTTAACACGAGAAATAATAAAATACATATGAACTTGGGCCACAAGATCGCGCAGCTTCTTTTGGAAGACACATCTATGCATCCCTAGCGATTGTACCATGCTCCTCATCAATTTGAACATGAATATCATTTAAGCCACTTGCACTACCTGTACAGTTATATATTCGATGAATGAGTGGCCAACTTAGTGTGAATTCCCTTCAAGATTACACACCGACGCATTAGTCAAGCATAGTTTGAAAGAATAAGGTATTCAAAATAATACGTGATGCAGTCTTGTTTAAATGCATAGATGTGTGAATGCACATCAACTGGGGATGTTCATCCAGTTGGCTTTTAGGCAAAACCCATGCATGTAACTAATTACCAGCGAAGGTACATACCGTATGTGCATAATGCCAAACTCACCAAAAGTGAGCCGATAGTCGATGGTCTGAGAGCTAGGGAAATGATACTACAACTAAGGGCACGTGCTACAACATCCGGAATCAGTCATCCGTCATCTCCCATATGCTATGAATACATGATTAACCTAACTGTTATTATTCTGATTACAACCAGTCAATTTTACAACGCTCAAAGGTCATTAAGGGGAGTTCGACACCCAGCGTAGGCCGACAGCTCGGGCATAGTGTCTCATACTACCATCCCCGGCTCATGAGACTCCCACATTAGGATGTTTAATGGAAGCCCATTGACTAGTAGCCAATTATAATTCAATATGTGGGGCTTACCACGACATGATTATATGGGAATGAATCGTCGAAGCCACATAAGGAAAATATCAAATCAAAGTGACCATAAGGTCACGTAGGACAAATACCAAATCGAAATGATAAAAAGGTCATACGAAGTAAATGTTAAGTCAAAGTGGTAAAGAGGTCACATAGGCACAACAACCTATGGACGGTAAACTCACGTTAATATTCCACCATCCAAGGTAACCTCCAAGTTGAGGGTCCATTTCTAACACATTCTATCCCATTACATCCTAAGTGTGGGTTCATATACATAAGTAGAGTTTTCCACTAATAGATGTAGTGATTCGAATTCCATAAGCAACTCACAAGCAATTTATAAGCACGAGAAAGTGTATAGATACGACATGCAAGATAAATGTTGATAATAAAATTCATAACTATCACAAGAGATCATGAATCATAGGCATAAGCTATCAGTTGGAATTTAAATGGAAACTAATATGTAAGGTTTAATAACTATTGCATGTGATCATGGTTTACAAAC
This sequence comes from Magnolia officinalis, assembly GCA_021015155.1. Classification (NCBI taxonomy): domain Eukaryota; kingdom Viridiplantae; phylum Streptophyta; class Magnoliopsida; order Magnoliales; family Magnoliaceae; genus Magnolia; species Magnolia officinalis. Next base: position 76,650,431 of record JAJHSJ010000005.1, on the reverse strand, counting down.
TATCAGTTGTAGTTCAAATGTAAGCTATTTCTTAAGATTCAATAACTAGTGTAAGAGATCACGAATTATAAAATAACAACTGTGATTCAAACGGAAACTATCACTTAGACTAATTTGGAAATGGAAAGCTCAAGGGAAAAAAATCATCACCTCTCACAAGGATACTCTTACTTCACAGGTACCTAGGGCTTTCTTTTGAAGAGTTAGATCATCTATCATTCAAATAGGATTAAGATTCGTCATAATCAATAAAGGGTTAGAGAATTAACTTACTTCTTGTTAATTAGCCTACACATTTATCCATAAGTCTAGTAGTTTAGTAGTGTTAGGAACTTGCGCCATCAGTCCCTCAATTGATGGGTTTTTTTGACCTGTCGTCCTTTCGCAACTGGGATGCGCAAAGTCCTTTCGTAACTGGGATGCGCAAGTCCTTTCGCAATTAGGATGTAGAAAGGAGTTTCCTAAAACTATAAAAAAGGGTCCCTAGGGCTTTTTTAGGGTATGTTGTGTTGACGAGAAAAACAACAAGAGGGTTTCCTAAAGCTTTACAAGAGATTTGCTAAAGGGTTTAGGGCTATCAAAGGTGAGAAAGAGGGAGAAAGAGAGAGAGGAAGCTTATAGAAGGGAGGTTCTGCTCGTGGAGGTTCTCTACTGTGCAATCTATATCTCAGCGCTTCTATGTCCTCATAATCGGTGAGATCTCTCTAGTTTTCTCTATTTTTCTTATTGTTTATCCACTCCTGCGTGAGTGAAGAAGATTGTAACGTTCTACTTCATAGTGAATTGTTGATCTGGACGAGGTCCCGTGGTTTTTACCTCTTTGAGGGTTTTTCACGTAAAAATTCTCTTATGTGGTGTGTCATTGATGCATTGATTATTTTCATTGCTTTATTATCCATAATTCTGGTTTGTTTTGGAGGGCTAGATCCTAAGGTTTTGTGCAAGGCCCCCAACATCAATGAACTCCATTCTTGATAACTAAACCCAGAGATACTCGGTTTGAGTCATCCCACCAATGGCCATTTTCTCAATGGCAGAGTGGCGGAACGAGTTAACTAGGATTGGTGTGGACCCGATTTTTGGTTGGAGCGTTTACATTAACATAGCCCACTAAGTCAGCCTCAGAGTCGAGTTGTCCTCCATCTTGACTCGGTAAGGACCATGAATCAGGGAAGGCGGCACTCCAGCTGGTGGGTCAGGCCCTGGCTTGGGGCCCCAATAGCGGCATGTTAGACACGAGCCGAGCTCAGTCTCGACTCAACCTAGAACTCGTTGGGCGACCGAGTTTACCCTTGCATTTGTTAAAATGGGTTTTCTAAACTCAGTTACATCAACCGGATCAAACTGGTTGTGCCACGCTGGGTTGAACTGGCATGAGTTGGATCCCCGTCGTGTACCAAGGATGACCCTGGGCCGCACCTACTACCACGGCCTAATGTTGGAGAGCTTGCTCAGCAAATGGCTTCACCCGTTGTTGCTGACTATCATAAGCTTGGTTCGTTGGGCGAATCTGAATAGGTGAACCCACTTACTCTACCCAGAGATAGGCGTTCGAGCATTACTTGAACAGGTCCTGGCCAAAGTCGACAGTCGACAGAGTCGCTGTTGTGGTCTGGTGGCTAGGAGGGCCAATTCAGAGAGTCAGGGAATCCGACAGACTCCCAATGCACGAGCGACAACCTCCCTCTTGCTCCTCGTTTCTCTCCTTCCTGTTTCTAGCATAGGGCTCCCAACTCGCCCTGAGTCAGTCTGGTTCGGGTCGACTGTGTTGATTCAACGCAGCAGGGTAGCGAGTGTGGTGACAGTGCTCGCACTCTCTCATCTCCCTCTCTTTCTCTTCTCTTCCTCTCTCTATCACTCATTTCTTCATGTATTTCCCAGATCCAGGGCTTTTGAACTCGCCCTAACTCGACCTGAACGAGCTAGCCTAGTCGACTCGGTGCAATGTAGCACCGAGCTCAGCGCTAACACTCAAATTCTCTCCCTCTTTTCTCTTATTTTCTCTCCTATTCTCTCCACACTCCTCAGCACCTTGGTGGGAATCCCGAGAAAACAGGGCCTCTTTTATAGGCTTAGGGCTCACTTGCACCCGCCCTTAGCCGTTATAGCGAACGGTCAAGATGGGGTGGCCACACTCTCGCTCTCGTCTTTATTTCCTGTATGCATGAGATCAATCCACTACGAGGGATGGATTCCATCACTGTGGCCCACCGAATAAGTATCTTTGATCTACAAATGGGGCCCACACCATTATGGTGGGTTTTTCAGCTTGACGGAGAAGATGAGGTGGCTGCTAATGGTCGATTTTCATCCATGGCCTAACAGGGCGATTTGGGCCGTTTGAATGGGTCGGATGGGACCATTGATCATTGTGGGGGCCACCAATCCCACCAATCATCGCAGTTTCCCCTATTCACGAGATTTTCCGCTGCTTATTGTCTTCTTGCGAGATGAGAAGCTCTTTTCGGATAGAGCCGTTGCTGCCCTAGTGGGAACGTTCGAGATCTGTCTATAGAGCTCGGTGGAAGGCTCAGATCGCGCTAGCATGACTTTCCTGAAGTGGAAAGGCTTCCCACGTTGGTTTTGCCTCGCAGTCGATTGCCTGCCCTTTTTTACGCCGAAAGAAGCGCTGAGATAGGCTTCAAACAAGCGGCCGAGATTAAAGGCGAGTTGTTGCCTCGGATTGCCAACGTGGCAGCGAAGAAAATTGCCTTTTTCGGGAGGGGAGTTGCGCATGCACCTCTCACTGGGCCCACATCCGTGCTCTCATACAAGTGCGTGAGACCACGCCAACAGGTGGCCCTAGTTGAATTTGTTGTTGTTCACTCCCCAAGTATAGGGTTGTGATGTAGTAATAAACTCGGTAAGACCGAGGTCGAATCCACAGGGACTGATCGTCACAATTCAAATTCACGATTCTCCTTAACTAATTCAACAAATAATGGAGCAAAAGGCTAACACGAATCTATGGAAAATAACTATTGAAAATAAGGAAGAAAATTCAATCAGAGAGAGCACTAGGACTTTCGAATCCACCCCTAATTATCCTAACCTTTGTTTTGTCTGTTAATTCACCTTAAATTAGATTGATCAACTTATCTGGAGAAAGCACAATCTGTGTCCTTAATCGGGCATACAGATTGTCTAATTCCTTTAAGCAATGCCATGAATAACATATCCCATGTCCAAATTGGGCATATGGAATATGCAGTTCAGTAAAGCACCCTGTTTCTTCCTCTACAGGAACCTGTTCATGATCAGATACAAGCACCTAGAATAAGCATCCAAACTACATCCATCCATAGACTCAAAAGTTCATAGATGGAGAAGTATAAAATTTAAGACAATCAAGCACACTAGGGAAAGAAACAAATCAATCTTAATTAAAGTAAAATCAACATGGAACAAAGGGTATTCAAATTAGGGGTTTCATCTTAGCCCTAGCTGAGAGATTAGTTACCCATAAGCTCCATTAAATAAATGGAAAATTAAAGATAAAAAATCATAAAGGAAAATTCAAACCAATTTCTCTCCTCTTCTTTCTTCTCTCTCTTCTCTTTCTTCTCTCCCTTGCTGTAGATCTGGAGCTCCTCCCTGGTTCTGAATTTCTGAATGAATACCTTTCCCACGTCCAAAACTCCCCTTTTATAGCTGCTGGATGGATGGCTGGATCGGTGGCAGAGTCGTAGAAGGACGGAGTACAAATTTTCGCAACCGTGATCGGTGGGCCCCATAGAGGCATTTTTTGGAAAATCCACCCCTTCCATTGGATTCAGGACGAAATTTCAGTCAGGAATGGGTGGTTTTGAATGTCCATTAACGCGGCCCAGAGAAGAAAATACAAAAGATCAGTTTTGAACGTCACCGGGTAGCCCTTTTGTGGCCTCTGTATCACGCACGTGTGTACGCATGGGAGTGAACTTTCAGCATGCTTTTGTAGTATTCATGGCCCTCTACAAGATGGACGGATCAGATCGACCGGAAAAATGACGTGTGGGGCCCACAGCGCTTCGCAAAAACGGCCAGTGGCCGGTTACCGCTGACGCAACTGCGGACGCGGAATAGCTTCCGCTGCGTAATGGTGGGGTCCACTGTGATGTGATCTTGAGAAATCCACTCGTCCATTGGATTGTCTCGGAAAACCGTCCAGATTTGCACGGTTCACTGTTTTTGTGTGGTCCATCTGATCTTTACTTCCGCCGTCATCTTCCGTTTGATGACGATTCACGAGCGTGCACATGTATGCGACCAAACTTCCACCTAGGCGTGGGTTGTGGCTGCCCCAGAAAGCGGATGGACGGTTTGGATTGTCCATTTGGACACTAGGTGGGCCCCACAACCGACGACCGCGGTTCGTCTCGCGGACACTGGAGAAAGGGGAGAAGGAGCGCGGGTCAGCGCTCTGTTTGACCGACGGCAGCGTGCGGTGCGCCGCTGGCGCATCGTGCAGGGTGCACATCTTCAGACCACAGGGTCCACCGTGATGTTTACGAGAAATCTGCACCGTCCATCCTTTTCTTCATATATTTCAACCGCCAAACCAAGTTTGAAGCAGTTCCAATATCAGGTGGACCCCAAAGTAAAGATTAATGGGCTGATCTGCCCGTTGGACCACTTCCCGAGATCTTCAATGGCTGAAATTTAATATGTACGGTTAATATACGGCCCCCATCATATGTATGAAGTTTCGAGTCAAACGGATGGCGGGAAACATGTGATCTTGCATTCTGGACCCTTTTCGGGCCCCTTTATCGTACTTTCCTCAGATCCCAGGCGTGTAAAATCTTCACTACTGGTTTTCTGGAGTCCATCCCGTGCTTTGGAGTTTTGGATCATGAAATCCATGCCTTTAACATCATTTTTCAATCTCTTCATGACTTCATCCATCCTGTAACAAAAAAATAATTAAAATCCGATGTTAGGCCTTATCATGTACATAAAATAGGGCAATAATTGGGGTCTGATATGCAATATTTGACCCTGATCACAACCCCCAACCAGCATTTTGCTAGTCCCGAGCAAAACATGCGAAAAATAATTTCAAAAATAAAAGACAATTCCTGTAACTCAAGTGACTTGTGAACAGATAGTGAGATGTGAAAATTCTAAGATTCATGAATGGTAAGTAGAATTTTTCTCTTAGAATCAAGCTCTCGTAGATTTCATAATTAATTTCAAACTATTAACCATGAATTAGAATAATTTTAAAACATTGAGTTTCATGAGTGTATAGTGTCATCTCAGCTTTTAACCATTAAGAGATTCAACTGTCAATTTCATGATATCATTGGTAATTAACAATGAAGCTTATGTCACCCAAAACTGGAACCAACACTTGCCTTACAGATTAACCTTTCATTCTACCATTTTTTTTTTGATTTTCTTTATGAATAGTACGCCAAGGAGGAGAATCAAATCTTGCACCTATAGGGAGCAAACCTATGGTGAAAATTTGTCGCCTAAATCTTTTCGTATGTCAATTATGAGGAATCGAATCGTCATCTACAGGGAGCAAACCTATGATGACGATTATGCGACTTATTCTTTCAATTCTTCTTTATAGACTGATGCTAAAAAATTTTCTTTTCAGGCTGGTTCCCTTCATGCTTAGTGATTACCATGTTATCAATTAATATCGAACAGAAAACTTAATGTGTAAACGAGATCTGATATGTGAAATCATGGCTCAATCAATGTTTACAACTTTTAATCGTGGATTAACAATTCAAACTTAAGTGTGAAATCTACCAGACAACCGAATTCAAGAGTCATAAATTTCTCACATTCTGAATCTTGTAATTTCAACATCACAACTATCCTTCAAAATCTCTTTGAATTAAATAGAAATTCCAGAAAAATTTTAAAAATTTTCACAATTTTTGCTCAAGACCAAGAAAATACTGATTAGGTAACCTAATCTCCCACCCCCAACCTAAAATCTACATTGTCCTCAATGTAAAAGAAATAAGCATGCAATGCACATGAGACAATGAAAAGAAAAGAGGAGTAGGGAAAGATAGTACCTGGATGGAGAATTAAGAAGCTCTCAAAAATATCAGCGTAAAAGCGAGTCAGCACAAGAGAGAAATCAGTAAAATAAAATATCCTACCTATACCACTTTCGCAGGTGCTCTCGATTGCATTTAGCATATGCAACAAGCCTTTAAACCCCTAGGTTACCCCTAGTGGACGAGTTGTAGTCTCGTGAGGGTTTGCAGTAATGTTACCCACAAACATTGAACTAACTAACAAGGAAAAAGAAATCAAATGAAATGCTGGGTTGCCTCCCAGGAGCGCTAAGTTTAACGTCTTCAGCCAGACAGGAACGGACCATGAATTCATTAATCTTTAAGACCAGGGTCCGCCAAAGAACTTACCTCAACACGTGGTTAACCAATCCCAGACAAGTGATGTGAGTTCCCATGAGCTGTGCTATCTGAAATGAGGTAACTGACACTATCATCAAAAAATTTAAGGACTTCTGCTCGAACAACTTCCTCCATGTTAGGATCATGCTTCCTTTGCATTTTACGTGACATTTCCACAGCATGATCCTTACATACAGTGGGGCACACTCCTTGCAGTTCTGCTATCTTCCGTTCAATTGCTGCCTTATATGTTCGAAGAACATTAAGCAACCTATTCTCTTTTGCCTTCTCAGAGTTAGAAGCTGTGCTGTCAGGAAGAGTCTCAGAGGGATGAAGAGGTTCCACTTTCGCTCTCCATTTTTCAGTCTCCAATATCGGAGTAGAGTCGAGCAGTGCATTGACTTCGTGATAGGACTATCTGTGTCAAACTCCGTGCCATGTTGTGCTAAGCAGGTCTCAAGTGGATCTTCAAAAGACTTACGGAAGGAGTCCTGCACTAGACTCTCGATCATGTCCACTTCAAATATGTCGTCCAAATCTGCGGATTGTTGTCCTGCATTAAAAACATTGAGTTTAATATTCATGTTACCAAATGACAACTTCATAACTCCATTCCTGCAATTTATAATAGCATTAGATGTGGCCAAAAATGGACGACCCAAAATGACTGGGATCTGACTATGAGGATTCTGAACAGGCTGAGTATCTATAACTATGAAATCCACTGGAAAATAAAATTTGTCAACCTGGATTAGCACATCTTCAATAACACCCCGGGGCACCTTGACAGATCTATCAGCTAGTTGTAATGTTATTTTAGTCGGTTTCAACTCACCAAGTCCTAGCTGCTCATAGACCGAATATGGTAACAAATTGACGCTCGCCCCTAAATCAAGTAATGCCTTCCCGATTTTATGATCTCCTATGCCGCAAGAGATGGTGGGAGCTCCTGGATCCCTAAATTTAGGAGGGGTGTTATGTTGAATCATGGAGCTAAGCTGCTCTGCAAGGAAGACTTTCTTATGAACATTCTGCTTACGCTTTTGAGTGCATAAATCTTTAAGAAACTTAGCGTAAGGAGGGACTTGCTTGATAGCGTCAAGCAACGGGATGTTGACTTGCACTTTTTTAAACACATCCAGGATTTCATCAAAGTTGTTTCTTTTCTTCATTGGTGCCAGACGTTGAGGAAAGGGTGCTTTGGGCACGTAAGGTGGCACGTCAGCGGCTCTAGGAGAGTCAGAGAGTTTTTGGACTTTGGATGCATTGGTGTGTCTCTCTGCTTCACCTTGATTTGATTCATCCCCAGGTATCTCTATTTTGTTGTCATCAATTTGTTTGCCTGACCTAAGGGTAATGATCGATTTGGCTTGCTCATGGTATTGCCCTTGGTTGGAATTAGAGCCAATCTCATATTGTCCCTTTGGATTAGCCACAGGTTGGCCAGGGAACTTACCCTTCTCTCTCTCACTCAATGTGGCAGCCAGTGTTGACCCATTTGTACTTCCAGCTTGGCAATGGATTGTGCATTTGCATGTAAGCTTTGCTGGTTGGCCAGTAAGGTTTGTTGGGTGTCTTTTTGGAATTGGAGAGAGCTCTGCATAAAAAGATGGAGTGTATCCTCAAGAGATGGTTTCCTTGATTGTGCAGGCAGTTGTTGATATTGCGGAAATGCTGAGGTTGCATAGGAGGATTTCCAGATGGTCCTCCTTGTTGCGATCCTTTTGCCAAGAAAAAATTTGGATGCCTAGCCCACCCTGGGTTGTACGTGTTCGAGTAAGGATCATTCCCAGGTTTCTGAAAGGTGTTCAAAGAATGAACTTGTTCAGAGAGGAATTCTGGAAATATTGTACCAGATGGGCAAGATTGCGTAGGATTGGGGAAGGACTAGAACATATGGCACAAGCCTCGGCTTGAGTTGTTTGTGGAGGTCCATTATGCAACATCAGAGCATCAACCTTCTTTGTCAGGCCATCAATCTTGGCATGGAGATCTGGTGTGACTCCTATCTCATATATGCCACCTCTCTTTTGTGGTTGGGAATTTCTTTCACCTCTATCTGAATAGTCCCATTGCTGGGAGTTTTCACACAAGGTTTCAAAGAATTTCCACGCTTCGGTATCGCTCTTGGTCATGAAGGACCCTCCACTGGTGGCATCAACCATGCGACGGTTCTGGGGGTCAGACCGTCATAAAAGTATTGTACTTGTTGCCACTTCTCAAAACCGTGGTGTGGACATTTAAGAAGCAAGTCCTTCCATCTTTCCCAGCATTCATGAAAGTGCTCTCCCTCTTTTTGTGTGAAATTAGTGATTTCTCTACGGAGAGCATTAGTTTTGTGAACAGGGAAGAACTTGTTTAAGAACTTCCTAGACAATTGGTCCCATGTAGTGATAGACCCAACTTCTAGAGAATTCAACCATGCTTTCGCCTTATCCTTCAAAGAAAAAGGAAACAGGCGTAGGCGGATCGAATCGTCTGAGAAGTTTTGGAATTAAAGGTGGAGCAAATGTCTAGGAATTCTTTCACATGATGATATGGGTCCTCCTTGTCTAACCCATAAAAGGAAGGCAACAACTGTATGACCCCAGTCTTGAGTTCAAAGTGTGCTGCCGTGGTGGTGGGCAACACTATGCATGAAGGCGCATTGAGTTGGACAGGAGCTGAATAATCTCTAAGAGTTTTAGTTCCATCTCTTCTGCCATTTTAACTGGGATGTCTTTCAATCTTCTATGGAATGTTCTTTCGATTTCAGGATCAAAAGGTGCTAGTTCTTTATCTAGAGATCTACGTCCTAGCATAAACTAAGTAACAACCTAAGAGAAAGAAAACTAAAACTAGAATCTATTCAAAAAACAAGTTAAAACTATGTAAGTGAGATGGGAAGAAAGAACCCGGAAAAGGAGATGATTGATGTTAAGAAGCTCCTCCTAGCTTTCTTCCTCAATTCCTGAAAATAGAAACAAAACAAATCAGGTTTCCTAAAATAATGATAGAAAAATCCTAAGCAACGGTTAATTTCTAAAAAAGAAAATAAAAAGCTAAAAAGGAAAGAAATCCTAGAATTAGAAAGTTACTAAATGTAAAAAGCTAAGTAAGTTTCTAAAAAAAGGGAAAAAGAAATTTCTAAAACTAGAAAATTTACTTAAGAGAAAAAAATCGAAATCTAATAATGGAAAATTTAAAAATTCACAAGAAATTCTAGAATTAGAAAATTTCTAAAAGGTGAAAACCTAAAAAATAAAAATTAGAAAAGGTAAAGAATTAAAAAGGGATTACCAAATTGGAGGTTTATCTCAGGACCCTACAAAACAGGAAAGAGGTTAATTTCTAAAATAAAGAAAAGAACTCTAAGTTAGTAAAATCCTAAGCTATGAATTATGATAAGAGAGAATCCTAAATTCAAAATGGACCGAAACAGTCTCCGGCAACGGCGCCAAAAACTTGTTCACTCCCCAAGTATAGGGTTGTGATGTAGTAATAAACTCGGTAAGACCGAGGTCGAATCCACAGGGACTGATCGTCACAATTCAAATTCACGATTCTCCTTAACTAATTCAACAAATAATGGAGCAAAAGGCTAACACGAATCTATGGAAAATAACTATTGAAAATAAGGAAGAAAATTCAATCAGAGAGAGCACTAGGACTTTCGAATCCACCCCTAATTATCCTAACCTTTGTTTTGTCTGTTAATTCACCTTAAATTAGATTGATCCAACTTATCTGGAGAAAGCACAATCTGTGTCCTTAATCGGGCATACAGATTGTCTAATTCTTTTAAGCAATGCCATGAATAACATATCCCATGTCCAAATTGGGCATATGGAATATGCAGTTCAGTAAACCCTGTTTCTTCCTCTACAGGAACCTGTTCATGATCAGATACAAGCACCTAGAATAAGCATCCAAACTACATCCATCCATAGACTCAAAAGTTCATAGATGGAGAAGTATAAAATTTAAGACAATCAAGCACACTAGGGAAAGAAACAAATCAATCTTAATTAAAGTAAAATCAACATGGAACAAAGGGTATTCAAATTAGGGGTTTCATCTCAGCCCTAGCTGAGAGATTAGTTACCCATAAACTCCATTAAATAAATGAAAAATTAAAGATAAAAAATCATAAAGGAAAATTCAAACCAATTTCTCTCTCTCTCTTCTTTCTTCTCTCTTCTCTTTCTTCTCTCCCTTACTGTAGATCTGGAGCTCCTCCCTGATTCTGAATTTCTGAATACCTTTCCCACGTCCAAAACTCCCCTTTTATAGCTGCTGGATGGCTGGAATCGGTGGCAGAGTCGTAGAAGGACTCGGAGTACAAATTTTCGCAGCCGTGATCGGTGGGCCCCATAGAGGCATTTTTTGGAAAATCCACCCCTTCCATTGGATTCAGGACGAAATTTCAGTCAGGAATGGGTGGTTTTGCATGTCCATTAACGCGGCCCAGAGAAGAAAATACAAAAGATCAGTTTTGAACGTCACCGGGTAGCCCTTTTGTGGCCTCTGTATCACGCACGTGTGTACGCATGGGAGTGAACTTTCAGCATGCTTTTGTAGTATTCATGGCCCTCTACAAGATGGACGGATCAGATCGACCGGAAAAATGACGTGTGGGGCCCACAGCGCTTCGCAAAAACGGCCAGCGGCCGGTTACCGCTGACGCAACCGCGGACGGGAATAGCTTCCGCTGCGTAAATGGTGGGGTCCACTGTGATGTGATCTTGAGAAATCCACTCCGTCCATTGGATTTGTCTCGGAAAACCGTCCAGATTTGCACGGTTTCACTGTTTTTGGTGTGGTCCATCTGATCTTTACTTCCGCCGTCCATCTTCCGTTTGATGACGATTCACGAGCGTGCACATGTATGCGACCAAACTTCCACCTAGGCGTGGGTTGTGGCTGCCCCAGAAAGCGGATGGACGGTTTGGATTGTCCATTTGGACACTAGGTGGGCCCCACAACCGACGACCGCGGTTCGTTCTCGCGGACGCTGGAGAAAGGTGGAGAAGGAGCGCGGGTCAGCGCTCTGTTTGACCGAGGCAGCGTGCGGTGCGCCGCTGGCGCAATCGTGCAGGGTGCACACTCTTCAGACACAGGGTCCACCGTGATGTTTACGAGAAATCTGCACCGTCCATCCTTTTCTTCATATAATTTCAACCGCCAAAACCAAGTTTGAAGCAGTTCCAAATATCAGGTGGGCCCCAAAGTAAAGATTAATGGGCTGATCTGCCCGTTGGACCACTTCCCGAGATCTTCAATGGCTGAAATTTAATATGTTCGGTTAATATACGGCCCCCATCATATGTATGAAGTTTCGAGTCAAACGGATGGCGGGAAACATGTGATCTTGCATTCTGGACCCTTTTCGGGCCCCTTTATCGTACTTTCCTCATATCCCAGGCGTGTAAAATCTTCACTACTGGTTTTCTGGAGTTCATCCCGTGCTTTGGAGTCTTTGAATCATGAAATCCATGCCTTTAACATCATTTTTCAATTAACGCTCCTGACTTCATCCTGTAACAAAAATATAATTAAAATCCGATGTTAGGCCTTATCATGTACATAAAATAGGGCAATAATTGGGGTCTGATATGCAATATTTGACCCTGATCAGTTGTCTGGTTATGATGGACGGTCCAGATCATCCTTCTGAGGTGATCATGATGGGCCAGCTGTGTCGTCTGTTTGAATCAGCTGCTGGCGGGAAAATTGGACGAAAGAGAGAAATTTTCTCTTTTACGAAAGGTTTCAAGTCAAATGTTGTTTGACCTGATTCTTCGTTCGGTGCACATCGGGTGCGTGTGGATTGTGTACACATGCACCCAAAAAATGGGGTCCACATGATGTTCGTGAGAAATCTACTTCAACCATCAAGTCCCTTGGTCCCAAATGGGGCCCCTAACAAAGGATGAGGCAGATCCAAAGCTCAGGTGGGCCATATCAAGGGAGTTACGATCTTTAAATGTTGACTCACATCGGTCTGACGACTGGATCCTCTTTCTTTTGATTATCAATGGATTTTTAGCGGTTGGTTTTCTGAATTAGGTGATCATTTAGCGTGATATCGTCCCATGACATGTTATGGACCAAATAGATGGATCAGATCTTCTACATGATTAATGAAGGTGGACCACTGATCACACAATGGATTTTATCCATTTAATGGCACATGAGCAGGAATGTAAGAAGGGAAAGAAGAAAACTTCCTCCTCTGGAAATTTTTGGGTTAGTGCCCGCTTGGCCTGGGTTGTGGTTCGGTGTACAGTGGGTGTTCATACTTGTGTGCACGCATTGCCCTAGAGTGAAGTCCATACCTCTAAACTTCAAGTTCTAATTGTGGATTTATGTTGATCTAATGGTCAGATCATTCCACATTTGAACATTAGCGGTTGAAAAGGGTTCTAGGGATCCTAAAGAATGTTCAGGTGCAATATAGGGGTTGACCTAGAATCGAATAATTTGACTTTTGTTTTCAAAGGATGGTTCATCCGATGGGATGGTGCAAACCCGATGAATGGTGAATCCAATGATCCACGCCTTGAAGTTAAATCATGGGTGGTTAGGTTCATCTATCTTAAAAGTTTAAAATCCTAAAAAAAGGCTTCAATGATGATGTGATGGTCCATCTTGAGAATCGACAGCCAGATGACTTGATATATGAATAAACATTGCACTAGATGGTCGAGATGGATAGATCGAGAGTTACCGAATGATGACATGTAAGGTAAGTTACGTGTGTTCCCACACACGTGTAAATTAACTTAAATATCCATGGTGACCCCGAGTACTGAAAAGTACGGGGTGTTACATTTCAATTGGCTGATCATAGGTTTTCAACCATTAACTTTGAGTTTTAATCGATTTGTTTTCAACCCTACTTAATGGACATCCAATAACTAAGATCTGTTAATCAACTCCTTGAGATAGCATGAAATTATTCAAAGATGGTGATCACAAATATTCAATGCATTTAAACAATTAGGGTGCATGGATTAAAAAGATAAATATGTCTCCTTCATGGTAATGTACATAGAAACGTGTAGAGTGATGATGTACTATACTGGTTGCACCTCTTAAAATTCCTAATTTACTCCTTATTTAAGATCATATATAGAAAGGAGGGTTAAGGTAAGAAAATTCTTAAAATGCCCAAGCTCCATTAGAGTTGGGCACAGGATGACTCAACTCGCCTGACTCGACTAGTCCGACTCGTTTAGACCCGACTCGATCCGAACCGAATGATTGAATTGTTCCGAACTAAGTAGTCTACGCCTAATCCAAACTCAAATCGAGTCGAGTCCGAGTTACCCAGTAACTCAACCCGACTCGACATGGAACTCGATCCGGTCAGACTCGACTCGATACGAAACACGACTCGACTCAGATTTGAGTATGTATATAATAAAAAAACATAATTTTTAAGTATCTCTAACCCTACCCACCGCACCCGACCCCGACCTCGACCCAATCCCAAACTCTCTCTCCCTCCCTCATCCTCATCTTCCAAGCCCGGCAGCCTCACCACCTTCCTCCTCCTCCTCCTCTCCTCTCTCTCTCTCTCTCTCTCTCTCTCTCTCTCTCTCTTCTTCCTCTCTCCCTCCTCTTTCAAGCCCAACAGCCACCCACAACCATCACCAACCCTCCTCCTCTCTCTCTCTCTCTCTCTCTCTCTCTTCTCTCTCTCTCTCTCTCTCTCTCTCTCCTATCCACTCCCTCCCTCCCTCATCTCTTGATCTGATTCGATGCCAACTTGACCCTACTCAGTACTTTTGACCAGGCCGAACTTGGTCCGGATTAGTACAGGCTAGACCCAGACTCGGATCAGGTCAGGCATGCTGGACTTGGTACCAAGTCGGGTCGAGTTCAGGTCAAGCCTATTTCAAAATCAGATCGAGTTGAGTCAGCCTTAACTCGGTCCGACTCGACTTGATGCCTAGCTCTAAGCTCCACTTATGTTCCAACTTGAGGGTTGGAGAGAGAGAGAGAGAGAGAGAGAGAGAGAGAGAGAGAGAGAGAGAGAGAGAGAGAGAGAGAGAGAGAGAGAGAGAGAGAGAGGACAACCCCGCCTCTTATCTCCCATTATCACATGGTATGCTCCTCCTTAAATGTAGAATCCACATCTCATATGGCTCAGGTCAGATCTTATCTCCCATTATCACATGGTATGCTCCTCCTTAAACGTAGAATCCCCATCTCATATGGCTCGGGTCAGATCTTATCTACCATTATCACATGGTATGCTCCTCCTTAAACGTAGAATCCGCATCTCATATGGCTCGGGTCCGACCTTGGGCCTTACTAATGATCCTAACGTGGGTTTTCACCCTCCACCTATTATACATCAAGGAAAGGCTCCATGCACTTGGAGATCAACAGTCGCATCAATCAACAATATTATATGTTTCAGATATAATTAGAAATTAGATTTTTTATGAGAAACATAAGCTATTCTAAATGAAGATATATCCTGTCAAAATTAAAAAATAAAATTTCGAAAACCTTAGGCAAATATAATCATGATGGAACTATGACTAAAATTGTTTAACAAAAGTTAAGCTTATCAAAGTCAAGACTCCATGAGAGGAGAAACATAAGCGTTCTAAATGAAGATCTTGTCAAAATAAAAATATAAATAAAATATTTCAAAAACCTTTAATTTTCATTGCGTTTTTCAATAAAAATCTGATCAACTCAAAACCAAGCCCCGTAACAACCCTACAATTAAGCAAATATAATCATGATAGAACCATGAGTGAAAGTACTTATTTAAGTCTTTTGGTACTAGCAAATTAAAGTTAAGCTTATCAAAGTCAAGACCTTATCCACTCAGGTCCATGGTAATATATATCCTCAAATCCCGAGGGTCCACTTATGTGGACCTTCCGTGACAGACAGTTAACATTAAACTAATAGAGAACTTTGCAATGGGTGATTCACATGATAGGATGAATTATCAATCAGGTCCATATACACCGCCTTAAAAAGAATGGCCCACATTTCAAATATCAAGCCTATTAGACAATTTTATCCATCAATTTTCTTTTGATCATAGATTATTTTATACAAATGTTGCATGTGTTGTCGATGAAAAGGGCAATAAGTGAGTGGACCTGATTGAGTAGTCAAAGATGCCAATTGGAATAAAGAATGATGGGTCTAAGATATTCAAATTCCTTGCGTGTGGATTACCTGTGTTAAAGGCACAGGAGATTCCCGTGCCTATCCTTTTTATTTTCTCCATCAGCACTCATGTATTATAATTCGTTTGAGGGCAGATTGTTGTGTTGAAAGCACAGTGGATTCCAGTGCCTTTCCTTTTCATTGGTACCCATCAGCACTGATTACATCAGCTGACATCAGTTGAGAAAAATTAAAAAGAAAAAATTAAAAATACATACAGATTTCTGTTCAATTCACACTGTTTCCTGTGGTGTGGTGCACTTGAGCTTTTGATGTGCTTGATCAGTTTTAGGTTAAAATCTTAAATTATCTGTTAAAATGGATTAATGGAGTGAATAAAACGCATAAATCACCGTGCCCCACAGAGTTTACCGAGTTAGTACGCAATCCTCTCCACTTCCTGCAACTTTTACTTTTTTTTATAAGATTTATCAGCTGAGCTCATCTACGTTATAACTGAAGACGTGGACTAATAAGAAGAGGCGGCACAGGAATTTCACCAGTCTACTCTGACATATGACACTTAATACGCACGCACTTAAAAATTATATACGTGGAATAAATATTTAAATCAAATTATACACTCTAAACTTTGCAAACCAAAATTAAATTGGCTGAGCAATGCTGACTTCTAATTAAGAGACAAATGTTTGTTGAAATAGGACTATTATTATTATTATTATTATTATACTTAGATAATCAAAAACGAGTATATTTTGGATCACTGTACATCTAAACTTAGACGCACAATTTGGCCTCTTTAACTTGATGGATGATTGGGCTAAATGGGGCCCACTGTGTTGCATGCGTTTTATCCATGCCATCCATCCATTTTGGAAGATCATTTTAGGATATGAACCCAAAAATGATGCAAATCCAAAGCTCAAGCGAATCACAAAGTCTAGATTGAACACTCATAATTAAAAACTTCTTGGTTTCAACGGTGGAATCATTATCAATGGTGCTTCCTATGGTGTGGTCCATTTGAGCATTCAATCTGCCCCGTTTCTTCTTTAATTGTTTGGGCATGATCTGGGTGGACCCAGATGAATGGTGTATGAGGCCACGTGGTAGAAATGATCTATCTGTTTTATGGGCGACATATGAGTAATCTTCGAAAGGGCCTGCCGTGCACGTAATTCTGAGATTTTTTAAAAAAAAAGGTATAAACATTACTGTATATATAGTTAGCGATGTTAGGAATTGCATCGTAGGCAATTGTTATTATCACAATTACACCAAAAGTTCTATAAATAGTAGAGGAATGCATAAAGAGAAGGGCCGGATCCAACAACCACTCTATCAACTAGCATCAAACCGGTTATTGTTAGTCTTTAGGAGTAGTTTATTTCCTTATCTTTAACTTTAATTGTAATTTCCTTTCATCTATTGTCCGCCTGTTGGACTTGAAGGAAAACCTTATTTTTAGGAAGTTTTAGCTGTAATTCCTCTCCGTCATCTGCCTATGTGTCAGACCTGAAGGAAGACCTTAACTCTAGGAATCATCCACCTATGCTTGTATGTTGGGTCAACAGTAGCTTGTAATCGTCGGTGTTAATCGATTATCGCTCATCAGCGCACTGCTCTACGAAGTATTCCGCTACTTTCAGCCAGGTCAGTGATTTCGACTTTAATAGTAAATTCACATCTTTTCACATCTATTTTCAACTTTGCACATTCATTTTTTATTTATTTTTGCTCAACCACATAATTGTTGTATCTTTAAAAGTCCTTGACTTTTTAAGGCAAACAGGACTCATTTGAGAAAGATCCCCAATCTCCACAAATCGCATGATATAGCACTTAATAGTTGGCTCAATAGATGGTAAACCACATTCTCGACTAAGCACCGCTCTATTTCAACAAAAAGGGTCAATAGTTTTGGTTTGAACTGGACCCAATCGATTCTAACATGCATATATCTTTACACATGCACCACATGGCCAAATTCCAGACCACCACTAATATATTTAAATAATTTGAAAACAATCTTAATTAATAATAAGAGGGTTTCTTCTTACTTGCTTTCTAAAACGTTAAACTAGAAAAATGGATGAATGGCACAGATAAAACCCATGAAAGTCAGGGAGGAGGCAATTTGTTCCCGTCCATCACGCTTTCCCATAGCATCATCGTATCTCTTTTGGGTAACTTCTTGTAAGGTGAGGAAAGGTTACAATTGCTAATAACTTTTTAAAAGTGGCATAGAAAAAGAAGAAACGTGTTACTTCTTTTAAGGTGAGGAAAAGTTACAATTGCTAAGAACTTTTAAAAGATGGTATAGCAAAAGAAGAAACGACTTGAATTTCTTTGAAAGGCAACTTCACCAAACGGGAAGTTAGGTGGGGCCTACCGTGATGTTTGTGCAACATCATGAGATGGGAAGCTAAGTGGGGCCTACCATGATGTTTGTTAGATATTAACCCATTGATTCATTTTTCCATATAATTTTAGGACATGGCCCAAAAGAGGAGATAGATCCAACACTCAATTGGGCTGCAAAAAAAAAAAAAAAAAAAACGAACTATAACAAGGATTGAACTTTCATTATTGATGCATTCGTGGGGCTACATAAGTTTTGGGTCAGGCAAATATTATTTTGTTTTTTCACTTACCTCAGTAGGAATGACCTTATGAAAGATATGAATGGCACACAAAGATCTCAATTAAACCAGAGAGGCTTCAACGGTGGACATTTTCCTGCCCACTTTTTTTTGGTCCATCTTGCAGTCCACTTAAGTTTTGTATTTGCTTCATTTTTTTTTGTCCAATATCTCAAAAACATTAATGTGGACCCCACTTAGCTTGGTGGGCAATCTGCGTCCAAGAAAAAATCTGCCAGGTAGGAAGGCATCTGTCCAAAGGATTTTATATTTCCTATATTTATAAAAGGTGGCATTGAATGATCATGTAATCTTTCCTTTAGTCTTCATAATAGTATTTATTGATATAAGAGTATTTTTTATACTGGAGCATGATGGTTGATAGGTAGGCACTTAAAAAAATAGACGCTGGCATAAGCCAGACCGTTTAAATGGTGAGGCGTATACTACTGTATATGAATCACAAATCAAATCGTTTCACTAAATAGGTTACTTAACTGATTAACAGGGGACATTGATGTGACAGTTGATGGGATAAATAAGGAATACTTCAAGTTCTCACGAATCAACTGTCCACGAATCAAAGGTTAGGCTTTTTCAACCAATCAGATTTGGTACAATGGCATATGTATAGTTGGTCCCACCACTTGGATCATTTAATTTGAATTAATATATTTCACTTGTACAACTTATTTGGTTTGGTGTAAACACTAGTAAATGATGATAAAATAATAATTATAACAATTAGGGCAAAACTCAACCTTATAATTCGTGGGCCCGGCCATTAGTGTACGTGTTCTATTTATGTTGTCTATTCATTTTATTTTTTTCATATCATTCTAAGGCAGCATCCAAAAGATAAAGCATCCAAAGCTCAAGTAGGGTGCATGACAGAAAATAGTGGGTACTGAATGATATCATTGAAAACTCTTTGGGTGCTTGACACAGCTTGGCTTGGCTTGGCGCGACTAGTAGCTAGCCCTAGCTTGAACTCGACTAAGCTCAGTTCGGTCTCTAGCCATTTCAAGCCTGTGCAACATTTTCTCAAACATGTAGAATTAATGCATCTTAAATTTCTCAAATACTATAAAACAGTAACAACATTTTTACAAGTATCTCATCAAACACTGGGAGAGCAACATCACAATTAAACACCTGGCGAGCAGCATCAAAATCAAGCACCCAGCGTATCCATTCATTCCTCGCCAATACTTCGTTGAGTCATTTCATCAAACACTCAGTGAGCAGAATCCATATCAAAATAACCGAGTTACCGAGCTAATTCAATTCGAGTCGGTTTAAGTCAAGGTTCGATCCGAGTCGAGTCGAGCTTAGGCAAGCTTAAATTCGGCTTGAAATTTTTTCGAGCTCCAAAAACTAGCTCAACTCGGTCTGAATCCAATTTCAAGCCTAGGCAAGTCGAGCTTTTCCCAATCAAATCGAGCGAGTTGATGAAGCTAACTTGACTGGTGTACAGCCATAATTTTAGGTTAGAGAGCCTTAAAATGAGTTGATAAAATTAATGGACAATATAGATAAAATACATGTATGATAATGAGTCATCATCATTATCTATTTACCACAATTTACATATATTTACACCCAACTAAAAACATCTCAAGTTTGGTTGTTAGCTAACCCGACCCAACCCAACCTGACTTATCTCAAAGTAGCTTTATATATGTAATATAGTAAATATATAGTGGACCACTCATGTAGTAATGGATTCTGGGTTGGGTAAGAGGTATGGGTAGCTTAGGTTGGGCTTAGATTAGGGTTGATTTTTTTATATTATTTTTATTATTTTTTACTTTTTCTTTCTGGCGAGGATTAGGGTTGAATATTCAATACCTTAAATTAAGCTTAGGTTGAAGCTCAATTTGGTCATGGATGGATTCCCAACCTAGGTTGGTCGCGTAAGTTGCACTCCTAACTAGAACTCATGGTGCATTATAGAGCTACATTGACTACATCAGACATTTCATGCATACAACTAACCAAGACTTTTAAAAAGGTGTTTAATAGTCTAATATGAATAAAATAAATTAAATAATTAAAACCATTATAAAATAACTGTAGTCATTCGTTTTCTAAGGCACAGATAGGATGGTTAGGATAACATGATGCCTTATATCATAATCAATACTCAGGAATCCCAACGGTTGATTAAACCTACTATTATATAAATGATCCTGGCTATACATTTTCATACGACCAAATATATTCCACTGAGGGCATATTCGTCAATTCACTGCAAGAGACGGCAAGGTACTCAAAAGTAACGGCCATTCATACTGAATGACGGCAAGGGGTATACAAATGTCCGAAAAGGAGCGGAAAATGAAAAATGCCAGAATTGACAAATCCTTAATTATTAGAGGGGGTTCTTACAATACTCGAGGTGCGTATTTTCTTTGTCCTGTGATTCCTGTGGAAGCGGGTCATGCGAGTCGCTATCGTCTGCCTCGCGTAGGGTCTAAAGGTAACCATGCCTCGGTATCTCCCGCTAATCGAGCGCCAAGTGAGTGGAATTTTAATTAGATCCAAGCCATCCATCAGGTAGGAAATATCGTGTTAAACTATGAAACTTAACAATCATGATCTTCTAAAACTTAGGTAGGCCACACCATAGGAAATATTTGGAACGGGATGTCCAACATTAGTTTTGTATGGAGCCTACCGTGGTGTTAGAACCCCATCCAATCCATTCATCTGGTATTTACTATCATTTCAAAAGGATTATCCAAAAATCTCAGTTTTTTAACACTCACGTAGGGCATATAACGAGATTTAAATGATTTTTGTATAGTTTTAAGATGGATAACTATCGAATCATAATGATTTTTAGGATATAGGTGAAAAAAGGTATTTTCTTACTGATGAACGGAGTGGATTTTATGCACGTAAAAAATTTCCTCCACGTTGGAGAAACTATGTACCTACATGAGGTACGCAAGGAACCGAAACGGCACGCTCTGCGACGCGCGGTTGCGTCTGGGGTCCGTACCGATGCGTCGGTTGCGTGCGTACTAACCTCAGGCAAGGGCTTTTGTAGTCGCGCAAGGGCACCCCAAATCGTGACCCGCCTTACGCCACGCTTGTGTCCTTTGTTGCCAATCCTCTCAAACACGTAAATGCGACACACGTGTGAAGTCCAAGCTGCTCATCAGGTGGACCCACCAGTCTAACGGAAGCAACGATCAACAAAATAGATTTCCGGGTGTCCTTGCGGAACACCAAACAAGTCCACGTTGTTGCATCCATCAGTCGTTTTCTAGTTGCAGCAGTTCGCTTGGATAGTCCATTCGATTGATCTGAACTGTTCATTAGTTCAGAACACATTTCGTAGGCTACCATAAAAAACTCGTACGGATGTAATTTTCTACAGCCAAGCGTTTTTGAAGCCATGTATGTAGGTTTGCAATTGCCTAAAAAAAGCGGTACTTTTTATGTAGATGATCTTGGCCATCCGAATTAAAGACCACTTATCAATTGGTTATTATTTTTTGGGATACGTGTAGTATTGGCATGGTAGCCCATGGTATGTTCTCTGAACCTAATGAACCGTTTAGATCAATGTATTGAACTTTCTAAAGTGTCTCAATGCAACATGGAGCACTATAAGTTATATTGCTTTGAGAGCACAGGAGCATCTTTCTCCAGGGAAATCATTTGAGAAATTTCCGGCAATTATCCCACGTTTTACCGTCTTTTCAACACGCTACCAAACTTTACTTTCCGAAGCTAAATTATTTTGTGCGTCATCGTAATGGCACAGATAAATGGGCGTAGCTAAAGACTTACGGATACGGATTATAACTGTAGCCACTAATAGCATAGTCATCACTTCATTATATTTGTAGCTATTAGATCTATGGCTATAGATGTAAACTGTAGCCATCGATTCTGTAGCAAAAAGTATATATAACTATGGATTATTGAGTGAGCCTAATATTAAATTGAATGATCCTAACATGAAATTCAATGAGCCTCAAAGAAAATTGAACAAGACAAACATGAAATTTAACGAGGCAAATAGGTAATTGAGCAAGGAAAACATAAAATTCAGCAAGGAAAACATGAAATTTACCGAGGCTCTAACGAAATTTATCGAAGCAAACATGAATTTTAGCAAGGCTAAAAGGAAATTGAGCGAGGCAAATATGAAATTTAATGAGGGAAACAGGAAATTGAGCGAGGCAAACAGGAAATTCAACGAGTCGAACAGGAAATTGAGCGAGGCAAACATGAAATTCAGCGAGGCTCAAAGGAAATTGATCGAGGTAAACATGAAATTCAACGAGACAAATAAGAAATTTAGCGAGGCAAACATGAAATTCAATGAGACTTAAAGGAAATTGAGCGAGGCAAATATGAAATTCAACAAGCCTCAAAGGAAATTGAACGAGACAAACATGAAATTCAACGAGTCAAATAGGAACTTAAGCAAGGAAAGCATGAAATTCAGCAAGGCAAACATGAAATTCACTGAGGCTCAAAGAAAATTGAGCGAGACAAACATGAAATTCAACGAGAAAAACATGAAATTGAGTGAGGTAAACAAGAAATTCAAGGAGGCTTAAAGAAAATTGAGAGAGGCGAACATGAAATTTAACGAGTCAAACAGGAAATTGAGCGAGGCAAACATGAAATTTAGCAAGGCTCAAAGGAAATTGATCGAGGCAAACATGAAATTCAACGAGACAAACAAGAAATTTAGCGACGTAAATAGGAAATTTATCGAGGCAAACATGAAATTCAACGAGACTCGAAAGAAATTGAGCAAGGCAAACATGAAATGGAGCCTCGTTGAATTTCATGTTTGCCTCGCTTAATTTCCTATTTGTCTCGCTGAAATTCTTGTTTGCCCCTTTCAATTTGTTGTTTGCCTTACTTAATTTCTTGTTTGCCTTGTTGAATTTCATGTTTGCCTCACTTAATTTCCTTTGAGCCTCGTTGAATTTCATGTTTGCCTCACTGAATTTCATGTTTACTTCACTCAATTTTCCGTTTGTCTCACTCAATTTTCTGTTTTCCTCATTGAATTTCCTGTTTGTTTCCCTCAATTTTCAGTCTACCTCGTTGGCTTAGCTTAATTTCCTCCGAGTCTTGCTCAATTTCTTGTTTGCCTCGCTCAATTTCCTTCGAGTTTTGCTGAATTTCATTTTTTCCTCGCTCAATTTCCTTTGAGCCTCGTTGAATTTAATGTTTGCCTCGCTCAATTTCCTTTGAGCTTTGTTGAATTTAATGTTTAGCTCGCTCAATTTAATGTTTGCCTCGTTGAACTTCATGCTTGTCTCGCTCAATTTCCTTTGAGCCTCGTTAAATTTCATGTTTGACTTACTGAATTTCATGTTTGCTTCGCTTAATTTTCTGTTTGTCTCGCTCAATTTCTTGTTTACCTTGTTGAATTTTATGTTTACCTCGCTCAATTTCCTGTTTGCTTCGTTGAATTTCATGTTTGCCTCTCTCTTTCCTTTGAACCTTGTTGAATTTCATGTTTGCCTCTCTCTTTCCTTTGAACCTCATTGAATTTCATGTTTGTCTTACTTGATTTTCTATTTGTCTCACTCAATTTTCTATTTACCTTTTTGAATTTAATGTTTATCTTGCTCAATTTTCTTTGAGCCTCGCTAAATTTCATATTTGTCTCACTGAATTTTACTTAATTTGCTTTGAGCCTAGTTGAATTTCATGTTTGACTCGTTGAATTTCATGTTTGCCTCCCTTAGTTTCGCTCAATTTCTTTTGAGCCTCGTTGAATTTCATTTTTGCCTCGCTCAATTTCATGTTTGCCTCATTGAATTTCATGTATGTATCACTTAATTTCCTTAAGGCTCGTTGAATTTCATGTTAACCTCACTGAATTTCATGTTTGTCTCCCTCAATTTCTATTGAGGCTCGTTGAATTTCATGTTTGCCTCGCTCAATTTTTTTTTAGGCTCGTTGAATTTCATGTTAGGCTCTCTCAATTATCTAAAGTTGTATGCATTTTTCGCTATAGAAAATATTGTTACGGTTTAGATCCGTAGCCATAGAAATAATGGCTACCAAAAAGGAACGAAACTATACAAATGGCTACTGCTATAATCCGTGGCTATTTCATTTAGCTAGGCCTTCCACATCTTTTATGGTATTGGATCGTCACACCGCGCACAAGACAGAGAGCCTTGGTACCACCATAAATGTATGCAAATAGCATGTCCGTACGAATAGTTTAGTTTTGAAAAGTGAAGTTTGGCTGTGCTTAGAAAAGACGGTTGGCAGGAGGTGGGATTGACAGTCGGAAAAAACTCAAATCATTTTCAAACAGAAAAGGTCTTCGCGGAGAAGAAAAATATAGGCGGGTTTTCTGGTCTCTAATAAGTGGGGCATACGTTTTGGTGATCCAATCCGTTGATCTGTTGCACCCTGATGTAGATGGGTTAGAGGTAGAAAATATCCTGGGTTGAACCATCTTAGCCTTTTGATTTTCGGACTACAAATGGATGATTAAGAAGAGATGGCAATAGTGCACATGCAAATGAAAAAGTCAAATTTGGTTGGCTGGGATATTCCTGGGAGATGAGATTTTTATGGCAGGATTCATCCAAGGTGGGGCCAAGAGAACAACGGTCTGGATTTCCCGTGCACGGCACCACTTGTAAGAGTTGAAAACCCCTCTCATACTGTCGAAAGCAACGGGTGGAGATCATGTAATTAATTAGTCTTTCGTAGATGTTTTCTCCACAGAATAGTCTAATGCTGTCAAATGTTCCGTACATGTGCCCCATCGATTGCAGACTGAGACTGCCAGTAGCCTATGCAATTATTAGTAGTCGGTGTTCTGTGGACCCTAACATGACGTAGGCCCGTCCATCCATTTTTTCAGATAATTTTACTATATGAACCCAAAACTTAACTCCTGTCTACAAAAGTTATGGATCAAGCTTATATAGTGGTTTTTAATGACAGCCGTTTAATCACTATTATTTTCTATGATATAGTCCCTTGTATTTTGATCTAAATTATTTATAGGATAAATTATTAAAATGATGTTTAAAAATGAATGAATTGTATGATAAAACACATAAATCATGGTGGGCCCACATAGCACCGACTGCCTACTGGCAGCCTCACTAGCCAAACTGCGTCCCTAGTGGACGGTGCACCATGGGCTAAAATGATGTGTTTATCCCTGCGTGGATTCATTTTGGATCATTATTTTAGAGGTAAGCCCAAAAATAAAGCATATTCAAATCTCTTGTCGACAACACCATACTAAAACAGTAGTGATTGAACGCCCACCATTAAAGACTTCTTATGGGCCCATTATAATATTTATTTCCTATCTAACCAAAACAGTAGTGATTAAACACCTACCATTAAAAACTAACTATGAGCCCACTATAATGTTTATTTCCATCTAACCTATTGATTAGGTTACGGAGGCATAAATGAAGGGAAACACAAATATAAACTTGATCTAAATTTTTGTGGCCTAGTAAGTTTTAAATAATAAGCAATCAAACACCAATATTTCTTGTAGTGTGGTCCATCTGAGGTTTAGATCTACCTCATTTTAGGTTTAATGCTCTAAAATTTGCTGGAAAAAAATAAATGGGCGCATGGATAAAACACATACATCATGGTGGGCCCACAGAGATGGACAGGTTTTAATGTCTTTTGCTAATTACTCTGTGGGAATGTCTCACCGTAACACCTGGCCCAATGAAATTCTACCTGAGTGGAGTCATCACAGGATATTTTGGAAGGCAGATTGGATAATGACACCGACCCTAGCAACGACTACTGCAAACCCAGGACGAGCTATTTGGGTGCGCCCTGACCGTAGGCCCACATCAATGCATGGATTGTAAATCCAGGCAGTCAATATGTTTGTGATCCCAAAGATGAAGAAGATACAGTGGTCATCGAAAGATCATTATTAAAAATATCCTAAGGTCCACGACCATCCAATCTTTTGATGAGGTCAAACGGACATGGATGAAAAGGGTCAAACAAATATCAGCTTGATCCAAAACTTATGTGGCTCATAAAAGTTTTTTAATGGTCAATAAACACCATTTCTTTTGGTGTGGTCCACCCTAATTTTGTATCTTCCTCATTTGGGTCAATTATTCATGTTGAATTATTATTTTAAGGCAACGAAAACAAGAGTGATTGAATGCCCACCCTTAAAACTTCCTAGGGCTCATCATAATGTTTATTTGCCATTCAATGACCAGGAAAAAAGGAAAAATACCAATGTCAGCTTCATCCAGGGTCCTTACTCATGGCTCGATGGTAGACTCATAGGAGTTTCAACACATTGGTCATGGGTTCAAGTACCCACTCTGGTGTTAAAAAAAAAAAAAATTTTAAAGAAGAAGAAGAAGAAGAAGAAGAGAAAAAAAGAAAAAAAGAAAGATCTAAATTAAACGATTTACTGTGATGTGGTCTACACGATATTTTGATGTGCCTCATTATTTAGCTCATGCTTAAAATGAGCTAGCAAAATGAATGAATAGTGTGGACAAAAACACATACATCATGGTAGGGCCGCAAAGCTGTAATTTCCTGGAAAAATCCGTGCAAAGACCCGAGTACAACCTCGGGCGGAACCACCCGAGGACCACGCCCAGCTATTTAATTTTGACGAGATTCACGTAGATACTAAGCATTGGGTGGGTTAAGCTCGGGTCACCGTTTCCACAAATGGGAAGGGCTAGAATCATGAGTATCAC
Source organism: Magnolia officinalis (assembly GCA_021015155.1). Classification (NCBI taxonomy): domain Eukaryota; kingdom Viridiplantae; phylum Streptophyta; class Magnoliopsida; order Magnoliales; family Magnoliaceae; genus Magnolia; species Magnolia officinalis. The sequence continues at coordinate 76,623,551 of JAJHSJ010000005.1, read as the reverse complement.
TGGCCCAGCGCCATTCGAAGACCCGGGAGAAATCCTGTGGGCCTGTCCCTCTCGAGAGTACACTGAAACTCCGTAAGGGACCTAGACCACACGTCGGGGGTCTGCTGACCTTGAAATTATAGGACGATGTCCGTCCTGCTGGGCTCGACGACCGTCGCGAGAATCAAGCCCAGATAGTGTCTAGAAATGCCCAACTTGAGCCGTGAGTTAAGTGCATGAGAAATGCAAATACCTTAAGGAAATGTACTGAAACTTAAGTGAATTGGGTCGTCCACTCTTATGTAAAGTTGAGGATTTCGAACCGTTGGTTTATGACCAAACTTTACACATAGAGAAAAGAAATTTCCTTGCACGCATTCGTATAACCATGGCCCCGATTGAACACGTATAACCGTTGATCTGACACGGGCATCCCACGACCGATCTGTTCATCCGATTGCACCAAAACTGGGTACTAGCGTCGATCTATAGATAAGGAGCTTATCCATGGCATAGATGAGCCGTGGGCCCTCCTGAGAGTCCCGTTAATCAGAAATAGCCACCCGTGAGGTATAAATATAGTACAAACTGGCTCTGGGGCCATTTGCACACTGTTTGGGGCTATAAATAGCTCCCAACTCACCCGCTCTCTCCCAAATACGAATTTAGTAAACCCTAAGGAGAGAAAGAAGAGAAAAGAGAAAAATAGAGAAGATGAGAGTTTGGAAAATCGCTTGCAACTGTGGGAAATCTTTTCCCATGGATCCATGGGCCTAACCACCGCCACGTTTCGATACCGAAACTCCTCCGGCTATGACCTAGGATAAGAAATATTAACCCTTATAGTGATGTAAGTCCCCCGAATGATTTTTCTCCAACCTAACTAACCCGTGTACTCGTTTAGGCGACCGACGTTCCTTCCTTGGAAACATAGTACTAGGACTTAGTCTAAGTCGGGCGTACTACCGAAAGGTGCGAATTATAAATGCTTAGGTTGTGATTTATCTATGCCTTCATTATAGTTAATGATTTATGTTTGCGATGATTGCTACTGTAGGACCTCTCGTTGTGTTAAACATGCCTATTTCTCTATGTAATGAATCTATGAACCGTAATAGTAGATAACGTAGCCTATATGTTTGACGAAATGCCTAAATGAAAAATAGCTAATGAATTATGCCTGTCATGATTATTAACGTAGGGTTCCTTGTTGTCATATGCATACGTATTTCTCTACGTAATAAATTGATAAAATACACGTTGTAGTTAACATGGTCTATGTATTTAATGAAATACCTGAATGAGAAATTCGTCAGGATTACTTATTGAATGTTGGCTTATATATTATGCATGTGTGTTAGCATGATTTAGATAGGATTGGGGCTACGATTGTAGTCCAGGCAATCGGTAAACGCCCATATTTGGGTGGTCGGATTTGGGTTAACCACCTCAGGTAAAACTTGAAAGATATGGGTCGTACATCGACTGTCAACAGTGGCTAGGCCAAGAGGGGCGCTTATGCGCTCCATGTCGATCATGTCAGCATGCGCCCGTATCAAATCGAGCTTGCCTAAAAAACCGGTTGACCTATTGAATGTTTACCATGTATGAACGCGACTGTTTGAATCTAAGGTACTCCTCACCATTGTAAAGATCCACCTTTAACCGTGGTACCATGATCCTCAAGACTCGTGAGCCAGGCATGATGGTATGGGACACTGTGTTCTTGCTGTCGGCCTACGCTGTGGTGACGAGCCTCTCCGTAGTGACCACGAGCACCACTTCTTGCAGCTTGCCTATCGTATGTGTTTATCTAGGAGTGATGAACCTAGACGGATCAAGAACACAGGAGTAGGACCGCCGCGGTTGTCCGATACCTAATGTTTGATTTAGATCGATATTAAAAAGGGAAGCATCCTAACTTCCCCAAGTTACTGGATGAATGAGCATAATTAATCACTTGGCTAACATGATTATGCATTACATTACATTAGTTAGAATGTGGCGAAAAGGCGTTGGAGTCGCACGTTTGAGGAAGTGTTGTCATATGCGAAATAGGTGGTTGGAGTCGCCTGTTGAGGGAGTGTTGATGGGTGAGGGCATGCATCATTACATAAACTACATTCTTGCATTAAAAAGAGTAGTTAGGAAGTGAGTGTTTATTATTGCCTTATCATTACTACACTGATTGACTTGATAACATGTGTAACTTTTACTTTATAGAACCACTGAGTTGATCACTCACTCCCACTCTGGGACGGTGTTTTAAAACACCAACCAGACGCTAGTGTAGATGCATGACTTCTTGGACTAGAACCTCCAGACCGCCAGATCGACGGCGCACCGGCGGCACCGCCGTATCGGCAACGGCACTGCCCTGCCGCCAGCTCGAACCTGAGGGCCCCTCCCATGTGCGGGGTCCCCTTATACGGCCCTACCTCCCTATTTCAACCCATTTCCACCCATTTCAAACACTCTCCTACCCTCCAAACCCTCCAAAAACCTTCCCTCTCTCCCAAATCTCCATTCCTAAACTCCTAGGTTCATTTTCTTCCTTATATCCTCCATCCCTATACTCTCATTCAATGTCAATCTTCCTAAACCCTACCCACACTTACCTATTCCCTTCCTTTTAATACCAATCATCTCCCTAGGGCACCAAAAATCCCTACTTTCTTTGAAATCCCTCCCTTCCATACTCCTTTCCACCTCCATGGCCCTTTTCGAAATAGTAGCTGTCATTTTCTCCATCTATACACTCCTTTCCCTTATGGGAAAGAAACGAGCGGTCCCGGACGAGGTCGGGTCAAGCCATCTGACTCGTTCCAAGAAGAAAATGAGTACCGGGGCAAGTTCGAGCACCGAGCGAAGGTCAAAGCGGGACCTTGACCCCCAAATCTCAATAGAGAGGTCTCTACTGGCGGGCATTGAGCTCGGTAAGTTCCACCAACGCAAAGTTATCTTTGAAGCTCATGTGGATGAGAAACTATTTGGAGTATACCCGGTGATCGACCACCTCCTGGCGAGTGGTTGGGGTCCTATATTTGAAAGAAATTCTCACGCTAGTGAGGGCTTTGTGCGAACCTTCTATGTACACATAAAGGACCCAACCCTTGAACCTCTCCAATTTATCATTCCTCTGGGAAGGCAGGAAGCTAAGGTTGATGTGGATGTTTGTAATGCCCTGGAAATTGGGGGTCGTGCACACGCTCGACTCCTAAGTTCCCGGGTGCCACTTATACCCAATTTTACTAGTTTGCATTAGTCAGGATTAAATGCGCAGCATGGAATTACTTGAAACATGGATCACAATTCACAACTAGTCTACTGCAATGGAAAATGTTAAATGTTTACAAGTCCAAAGAAAGTTATAACTATGGGTCGCACAAGGCGTTGCCCAACAACGTATAAACAAGGTATGTCCAAAAGAATGATTCACCAAGTCCCCTACTTGGCAATCCAAGTCCGCTCGCAAAACTAGGGCAAGCCGCTCATCAACTGGAAATAGGACAACTCGTCCTCCACGTCTAGTCTCGCGCTACCATGCTCCTCGTACCCTACATCACCTGCATCTACTGAAGAGTCTGGTTGGTATTTTAAAACACCGTCCTAGAGTGGGAGTGAGTGATCAACTCAGTGGCTGCTATTAATCTTAAGTTGTAACAGGCATCAATTACATTATGAACTTAATGAAAAACAAACATTCATAAATACCTAACTAATCTTGTTAATACATATGCATGTTAGATGATATGATGCATGCCCTTGCCACAACACTCCCTCAAGCGACTCCATCTAACGATCTCGTATGACCAACACTCCCTCTGAGCGACCTCGACTGTCAAATCGCCAACCTAGTTAGTGCGATGCGATGGTGATGTTAGCCAAGTTCTTAGTTAATTCCATTCAGCCAGTATGTTGGGGAAACTGATACACCCTACGTATCAATCCTCTCAACTAGTTGCGATGCCGAGGCCCCTCAACATGCGAGGCCAGGGCATCGCGATCCTTGATCCCGTCGGGTTCCTCATCCCCGACTTCAAGCACATGGGGAGTGCTGAGAAAAAGGGATCGTTTGTGGTTACTACGGGGAAGCGCATCACCCCAGCGTAGGCCGACAGCTCGGACATAGTGTCCCATTCCACCATGCCCGGCTCACGAGGCGGTGGATTGGTTTCAATCTGGTTATCGATGGCCTACAACAGTTGTAGGGTGTTCCGGGTTCCATACATATGTGAGCAAACAGGAGTAACAATCAAGGTTGGTCAGTAAATAGGCTAGACCGCATGAGTTCAGGTAAGCACGTAACAGATGATATCGGGTACAAGCGACCCATGTAGTCTAACTACTGTCACCCACGCGCACCCACCCAAATTCATGGGTTTAACCTCAGGATAGTCCTACCAACGGGACCGCCTTCTCTCTCCTCGTATTCTTGACCAACCCAAGGGTTTGGTGGTAATGTATAGCATGCCGACTAATATGGGTTATCAACTAGCATAGGTAATAACATGCATTCATACTTTTCATCATAGAATCCAGATTTTTACAAGGCAAATACTAACAATATCATGAAATAAAGGGGCAAGTGTTGTGTGGGTTAGTGTGGAAGGCAAGCATTTCATATATCTCCTAGTACCAAAATATACGCAAGGGTTAGTGCATCAAACATGTTATGGGGAAAACAATATACATGAACCGAGCAAGGAATGTACAAGCAATCATCATTAACATACTCAATCATGTTTGAGAAACAACAAGCATTCCATCATTATTCCACATTAATTTGAGGGAATAAAGTGTAAGGTCTTGCCTAGGTTTTGCTAGATTACCCAATTACATCATCCAACAAACAAAATCATTAGATTCATATTGAAATTGGTGCTAGGCCACCTAAGAGCAACAGTCCGCCCCTATGGATCGTTGAAGACTTGGGGAAGTGACCTAGAAGTGTTGAACTCACGGTCGATTGGCCAGAATCCTGAGTCAATGCGTTTGCATGTTAGGATTTCATACAAATCCTAGCTCAACACAAAGTATTATAAAAAGGATGGGTGCTTACTTCCCCAATCGGATGGAAATCACTTGTATTTGTGGATGAGGGGTTTCTTGAGAAAAGGGAAGAGGGGTTTCTAGATCTCACCTCCCTTGGGCCCACCTTTCTCTCCCTTCTTCCTTCTCTCTTTCTCTCTTTCTCCTCTTTCTCTTCTCCCTTTTCTCTCTTCTCTCTTTCCTTCTCTAGGGCAAAATCGTATGGGGAGAGGGGGTGCCCAAATGAGGCCCTTTTATAATGTCAAATTTGGTGTAAATGGCCCTAAAGGCTAGGTTTTTACTATACTAAATTTATGAGAGGGTCTTTTTAAGCTCTAGAGCCCACTATGGGGTGTACATATTGATATACACCGTAGGATAGTTAGCCCTAATGATAATCTACGTATGTATATGATCGGCCTGCCATTTGGATGTGTCGATCGACAAATATGATTAGAAGTTTGTTCAACGATCACTGATAGTCGATCGGGGCCGCGGCTATACGGATATGAGTAGGAAAATATCCTTACTACACGGGTAAAGTTTGGTCGTAAACCGATGGTCTGAAATCCTTAACTTTGCATAAGAGTGGATGACCCAATTCACTTAAGTTTTAGCTTATTCCTTTAAGGTATTTGCACTTCTTATGCACTCATTCTTTGGCTCAAGTTGAGCGGTTCTGCACAGTACCCATGTCCGACTCCCGCGATAGACGTCGAGCCTAGTAAGACGGACATTACTCTATAGTTTTGGAATTAGTGGCCCATTAACGAGAGTCTAGAACTTGTTTAGAAAAACGGGGCATTTCTAGAATGAATTTGGTAGTGAGATTTCTCGTGGGCAATGATCAGGGTTTGGATTAACTATGTTCATAGTGTGGCCTATTTATAACTAGTAAAAGTGAAGATTTGGTCATGATTACTCTAAACCGTCGGTTTTAGGATAAAAGAGTAACGGGGTTGATTTGGTCTATTAGTCAAGATTTAAGCCTTATCTGACTCGGCTTCGGTTAGATCTTTAATTTAGTCATGCTTGTCTTGATTAGTTAGCGATGGGTCGGTTAGATTTGGGTCTTATGTGAGTAAATCATGGGGCTAAACTTGATGTTCAAATGATCGGGCGGACTCATTGGCTTTCTATGGTTGATTAAACGGACTTGTGCGGTTCTTTACTGGTTCCACCCATGTATAGACTAACATTGAGTGCTAATGGTCATTTAAGTGATATTATAAGTTAATTAATAAAAAAATTCAAAGATTTTTGAAAATCCAAAACAGTGAAAATCCAGGATGTTACAATGTCATTTCCCGCATTATGAGGGTGGAGTGCAGCGTTGTACATGCCAGTGAGACTAATCTCACTGAATGACGGGAGAGAGAACACCGCACACACTTTCTATGCGGCCGACTCGTTGGTTGGAGGCAAGAGAACAGCCTCAAAACAACGCGCATGACTCTGACTATCGCCTGCTCCACCACATATACACGTATAAAGTGTATCCCAGGTCGAGCAACCGCACGGAGTGCATTAGATTCATGGTGGACTTCCTGTACCGGGTAGGACAGGGAGATAAGGTGTGCCTGCCCACTCTTGTCTTGATCCAGATTGTGAAGGCGTCACAATCTGCTCAGGGGGATCTGTCCCTCTCATTTGGCCGACTGATTTGCAAGATTGCCCGTAGTTTTGAGTTCAGACTACATATGGACAATCTCGCCCCTATCCACTACATCAACGAGAACACCCTCAATAATATGAAGATAGGCCTCAGGCAGCGCTAGACCCGACTTGAGGAACTCGGGGACGAGATAGATGAGGAGGCTGAATAAGAGGAAGAAAGTGAGGCGGAAGAACAGGAAGAAGAAGTAGAGGCGCACAACTCCGACTGGGAGCCTCCTGCCTCTTATGACAAATGTCAGGATCGGGTTGTTCACGACGCCTGCTTGGCCAAGATTGAGGAGAAGCAGGAATATCTTAAAAAGAAATTCAAGAGGATGTCCCGCACTCTGAAAGCCCTCCTGTGCTGCATGTAGGATAAGAGAGCACCTCCACCTTCGCCAGAATCGGAGGACTAGGAGTGTAGTATGTGGTTGTTTTTTTTTTTTTTTTTTTTTTGTAATAGCCTTAGATAGGCTTAGTCTACTTGTTGGGGTTGTAAATGCCGAAATCCTTTTGTTTAGTCAGCAATCGTGCATTCTTTGTCATTGTACATGTAATGCCTTAACATATGTAACTGTGACAAATTTTGTTTAATGAAATGCATGGAGCTACTTTTATTAAAGTAACGTGTGGACTGTTTGGAGAATAGATGATGTATGTATGATATCATGCTAACTTAATGAATGTTATACCCTATGTTGTATATAGGAAATGCCTCCTAAGACTAGTCGGAACATGATACGCCTCCCACATGGTGGGTTGGTTGATGGAGCCTCTCTCCCAAATGATAGCCAATATGGCCCTAGTTTGGGTCCAAATAGTAAGACAATGTCGAGCTCACAACCGGCCACCAGCCCTACAGATGGATCAATGCCAAGTGTGCCACCGGTTCTAAGCCAGAACCAAGCCTCTTCATCGGCGCCACCTATGCCTCAGGCAGCCTGCCCCCAAGATTGGAGCAGATGTTGCTTTTGATGTAACAACAACAACAGGTCCTAGCAACTATAGCGGGGGTCATTGCACAGAATATGAACGTAGCTCTGCCGATACAACATATGCAGGCTATTGGGATAACGGTCGCATGCGGGCTATTTAAACGTTTTCAGCGCCTCCATCCTCCCACGTTTGCGGGTACCCATCGGCCCAAGGAGGCCGAGTATTGGCTGGACCGGATATCCAAGATTATAAGGCCATTACACTGCACCGAGGCAGAACAAGTCAAACTTGTTACTTACATGTTCGAAAAGGAAGCCAGTATGTGGTGGGACAGTGTATTAAGGACCGTTCCCGATATAATTTACGTGGATGTTGGACGGGTTCGAGACACGTTTCCACGAGATATACTTCCCTCTCACCTATTGCAATGAGAAAGAGGGTGAATTCTTCCGCCTCAAACAAGGGAGAATGACAGTGATAGAATATGAGAACTGCTTCACGGATCTATCCAGATATGCCTCCCTAATTTTGGCTAATGAGCCTATGATAATGTGACGATTCTCGAAGGGTTTGCGGGCTGATATCCGCACCAAGATGTGTTGTACTAGCATCCACAAGTATGCTGAACTGGTGAACATGTCCTTACGAGCTGAGCATGACAGTGAGCGGGTGTCCCGAGCACGCTACCAATGGGCCCCAAGCCTAGGCCCAAACTGCAGACCCAGTTGCTTCTCGGTAAGAGGCCACATGTGAACTCACCTCTAAGGCTAATGGCTCCGCCGTCCCAGCAAAGGCGTTCTGATTGCATGTGCTCCTATTGCAGCAGAGCTGGACACACTGACCCCTTCTGCTTCACCAAGATGGGATAGTGGTTACATGCCGCCCCAAAGGATCAACCGCCAACCCCCACACGCTATTTCAGCCCCTCCTTTACGAGCCGTAGCACCGGCGCAACAATTCAATCAGCCTCCTGCATTCCAAAATAGGCCGCCCCAACGACCTATGACAGCGCCGCCTAACCGCCCGCAACAGGCTCCCGTACATGCACTTGCCGCCAAGGCAGCCGAAGCAGCGACAACGGTACCTCTAGCTTTTGAAGTCACGGCTCATATCCAAGGTACACTAGTATTTCTATTAGGGGACACCGCGTCCACTACTTCTTTGGTATCGTGCTCCACAGTCAAGCGAATAGGGTTGGATACTACCCCTATGATTGGGGTGAGAGTCATCGCCGCGACAGGAACCATCTCAGACACCATTAAACTCTGTAAGGGTTGCCCTATAGACTTAGGGAGCAGAGTGGTGCACATCGACCTGATTGTAACTAAGATTTACCATTACGACATCATCCTCGGCATTGATTGACTCACCAAAATGAAGGCGGAGATTGACTGTGAGACTAGATTGGTGACCGCTCATGGGCCCGAGGGCATGACCTTCACTTTCCCTGTCAAGGTCAGTTATCCCTTCCGGGTCCATTGTTATGCTTCCTTGTTGAAGAATTATGATGGTCCGTCTCTTAGGGCCACACCTGTGGCACGAGATTTTGCGGATGTGTTTAAGACTGTCCCTGGACTACCTCCTTAACGCGAGATCGACTTTACTATCAACCTCGTGTCAGACGCAACGCCCATCTCCTTGTCGACGTATTGCATGCTTCCGTGTGAGATGGAGAAATTGAGGAAGCAAATCGATGATCCATTAGACTCAGTTTTATACGACTAAGCGTATCTCCTTGGGGAGCTCCAGTATTATTCGTAAAGAAGAAAGATGGATCACTACAATTATGTATAGACTATCGCAGGCTAAACCACATTACAGTGAAGAACAAGTATCCTCTGCCTAGGATATATGACCTGTTTGACCAATTGAAGGGGGCTCAGTACTTCTCCAAGATAGACTTGCAATCTAGGTATCGTCAGTTACGCGTCAAGAATGAAGACGTATAGAAAATAGCTTTTATGACTAACTTCGGGCACTATGAATTCCTCGTGATGCCGTTTGGACTTACAAATGCACCGGCCGTATTCATGGATCTCATGAACCGGGTGTTTCGGCCGTATTTCTTCCGATTTGTCATAGTATTCATAGACGACATTTTTATATATTCAAAAAGTCGGGAAGATCACGAAGAACACCTAGGAGCGGTCTTTAATACTCTACGACAGAATCAGTTATTTGTACAATACTGAAAATGCGACTTCTGGAAGGAAGAAGTCAAGTTTTTGGGACACGTAATTTTAAAGGAAGGAATCATCGTGGACCTTGCCAAGGTAACCGTGGTATAGGATTGGGAGCAGCCCGGCTCAGTTACAGAAGTGAGGAATTTTCTCGGGCTTGCCGGCTATTATCGCAGATTCATTAAAGATTTCTCCAAGATAGCCCGACCATTGTCACAACTCACTCGAAAGGATTTTAAATTCGCTTGGAATGAGAAAGCGGAGGCGGCCTTCTAAGAACTAAAGGACAGGCTGACGTCTGTGCTCGTACTAGTTCTGCCAGAGCAAGGGGTCAAATATACCATCTACACCGACGCCTCTCAAGTCGGTTTAGGGTGTGTGCTTATGCAAAAGGATAGGGTGATCGCCTATGCCTCTCGACAGTTGAGGAAACACGAAGAAAATTACCCCACTCACAATTTAGAGTTAGCGGCAGTCATTTTCACGTTGAAGCTTTGGAAACATTACCTCTATAGAGAGGAGTTCGAGCTCTTTGCGACCATAAGAGCCTCAAGTACATCTTTACACAGAGGGACTTGAATATGAGGCAGCGCCGTTGGATGGAAACATTGAAAGACTTCAAGTTTGAAGTCCCCTATCATCTTGGCAAGGCCAACTTTGTGGCCGAGCCGCAAGAAAATCATGGAATTTACAGCCCCACTGATGGTAAGAGAGTGGAATATGGTGGAGTTTGTGCGAGATTTCAAGCAAAGACTAACAGTGGAAGAGCCATTTGAGAGCGTCGCACACCTCCATGTACAACCACTAATTGACGATCGAATCATTGTGGCTCAAAAAGAAGATGAACTATTGTTGAGGATGAGAGAGCGGGCAAGCGACGGTGAGGAATCAGAATAGAGGATCGACTTAGATGGAGGTTTGCGGTATCGTGGCCGCCTATGCATCCTGAACCTTCACGACCTGAGGAGAGAGGTTTTGGATGCCGATCACAATTCCAAATTAGCAATGCACCCGGGTAGTACGAAAATATATCCGGATGTGAAGCGTTCATACTGGTGGGACAACATGAAGGCCTAAATAACAGATTTTGTGTCCCGATGCCTTACATATCAGCAAGTCAAGGTCGAGCACCGCCGACCCCCGGGTTCACTTCAGCCCATGCCCATAGCCGAGTGGAAGTGGGATTTCATATCTATGGATTTCATTTTCGGATTACCAAGGACGAGAAAAGGGCATGACTCAATCTGGGTGATTGTGAACCGGTTGATGAAATCCGCCCATTTCCTTCCGATTCGGGTTTCTAATTCTACAGATGACCTGACCAAGCTGTACATCAATGAGATAGTACAACTGCATGGAGTTCTTCTAGAGATCGTGTCAAACCGAGACACGCGATTCACGTCTATTTTCTAGACTCAAATTCAAGAGGCGATGGGGGTGAAGCTGAAATTCAATACCGCGTTCCACCCACAAACCGATGGGCAGACGGAGCAGCTGAATCAGATACTTGAGGATATGTTACGAGTGTGCGTACTTGACTTTAAGGACAACTGAGATGACTGTCTCCCTTATGCCGAATTTGCCTATAACAACAGTTTCCGAGCAAGCATTGACATGGCTCCTTATGAAGCCTTGTATGGACGCCCATGTCGGACTCCACATTGTTGGGCGGAAGTCGGCGAGAAGAGTTTAGTTGGCCCAGATCTGGTTCAGGCGACCTCGAAAAAGATAGATATTATCAAACGTCAACTCCTTACGACTCAGAGTAGGCAAAAGAGCTACGCTGATAAAAGACGGAGGCAGTTGAAATTCGAGGTTGGGGACCATTTATTCCTCAAAGTTTCTCCAACGAAGGGAGTACTCCGTTTTGACAAGAAAGGGAAGCTCACGCCGAGATTCATTGGGCCTTTCTAGATTTTGAACCGAGTAGGTGTTGTAGCATACCGTCTCGCCTTGCCCACGCCACTCACAGACGTGCACAACATGTTTCACGTGTCAATGCTGAAGAAGTACGTTCCCGACCCTACTCATATCATCAGGTGGGAGCAAGTAGAACTCAGGGAAGACGCCACCTATGTATTGCGGCCCACATGTGTTTTAGATAGGAAAGAACAAGCGTTGCGCAGCAAAGTCATCCCACTCGTGAAAGTGTTATGGACACACCACACCGAGGAGGAGGCTACTTGGGAGATGGAAGCTAAGGTCCACAAGAACTATCCACAAATCATCGAGGAGTACCAAAAAGTACAAATTTCGAGGATGAAATTTTCTTTAAGGGGGGTAGATTGTAACATCCCAGAAAAATCTGTACAAAGACTCGAGTATAACCTCGGGCAGAACCACCCGAGGACCACGCCCGACTATCTAATTTCGACGAGATTCACTTAGATACTAAGCATAGGGTGGGTTCAGCTCGGGTCACCGTTTTCGAAAATGGGAAGGGCTAGAATCATGAGTACCACTGGCCCAACGCCATTTGAAGACCCAGGAGAAATCCAGTGGGCCTATCCCTCTTGGGAGTACACTAGGGCTAAAAATCGGGCGGGTTGGGTCGGGTTGGTGCTCAACCCTAACCCAACCCAAGGTTCCTATACTTCAACCCTAACCCAACCCAACCCAATCTCGGGTTGGGAATTCTCAACCCAAGCCCAACCCAATCTCGGGTTGGGAATTCTCAACCCAAGCCCAACCCAAGCGGGCTCGGTCGGGTTGATCGGGTATATACGTGCAAATATTTTCATTATTACATTAGTTTATTATATTTTAATATAGGACTTATTTTTTGTATCTATAATTTTATTACTTATATATGTGATTATTCATTATAAAGAACTTCATTTTTTTTTCTTTAAAAAAACAAACTAAAATATAAGGCAACTACTCCTTTAAAAGTCATGTAGCATAGCACGAAGTCTATTTGGGAGAGAGAAATCTGGCATATCTTGTTAGCTTGAGTCCTTGGAAATGACGTGGACAAATAAGACTAGACATCACTAATGCGCATAAACAATCCACACTCAATTATAATTTATAAGTAACTTATATATTGATCGGGTTTGGGTTGGGTCGGGCAACCCGAGACTTCAACCAGAGCCCAACCCAAGTTTTATCGGGTTGGTGTTTGTATAGCCCAAGCTTAAGATCGGACCCGAAATATCCTACCCGAGCTCAACCCAATGTCGGGTCGGTCACGGGTCGGTCGGGTTGAACCCGCCCAACTTTCAGCCCTAGAGTATACTGAAACTCCGTAAGGGACCTAGACTGCATGCCAGGGGTCCGCTGACCTTGAAATTATAGGACGATGTCCGTCCTGCTGGGCTCGACGACTATCGAGGGAACCAAGCCCAGATAGTGTCCAGAAACGCCTGACTTGAGCCGCGAGTTAAGTGCATGGGAAATGCAAATACCCTAAGGAAATGTGCTGAAACTTAAGTGAATTGAGTCGTCCACTCTTACATAAAGTTGAGGATTTCGGGCCGTTAGTTTATGACCAAACTTCACACATAGAGAAAAGAAATTTCCCTACACGCATCCGTATAACCGTGGCCCCGATTGAACCCGTATAACCGTTGATCTGACACGGGCATCCCACGGCCGATCTGTTTATCTGATCACACCGAAACTGGGTACTAGCGTCGATCCATAGATAGGGAGCCTACCCATGGCATAGATGAGCCGTGGGCCCTCCTGAGAGCCCGTTAATCAGAAATAGCCACCCGTGGGGTATAAATATAGTACAAAGTGGCCCTGGGGCCATTTGCACACCGTCTGGGGCTATAAATAGCTCCCAACTCACCCCCTCTCTCCCAAATACGAATTTTGTAAACCCTAAGGAGAGAAAGAAGAGAAAAGAGAAAAATAAAGAAGAGGAGAGTTAGGTAAATCGTTTGCAACTGTAGGAAATCCTCTCCCATGGATCCACAGGCCTAACTACCGCCACGTTTCGCTACCGAAACTCCTCCGGCTACGACCTAGGGTAAGAAATACTAACCCCTATAGTGATGTAGGTCCCCAAATGGTTTCTGTCCAACCTAACTAACCCGTTTACTCGTTTAGGCGACCGACATTCCTTCCTTGGTAACATAGTCCGAGAACCGAGTCCAAGTCGGGCGTACTACCAAAAGGTGCGGATTATAAGTGCTTAGGTTGCAATTTGTCAATGCCTTCATTATAGTTAATGATTTATGTTTGCGATGATTGCTACTGTGGGGCCTCTTGTTGTCTTAAACATGCTTATTTCTCTATGTAATAAATCTATGAACCGTAATAATAGATAACGTAGCCTATGTGTTTGATGAAATGCCTAAATGAAAAATAGCTAATGAATTATGCTTGTCATGATTGTTAACGTAGGATTTCTTGTTGTCTTATGCATATGTATTTCTCTACGTAATAAATTGATAAGATACACGTTGTAGTTAACATGGTCTATGTATTCGATGAAATGCCTGAATGAGAAATTCATCAGGATTGCTTATTAAATGTTGGCTTACATATTGTGAGTGTGTGTCAGCATGATTTAGATAGGATCGGGGCTACGATCGTAGTCTAGGCAATCGGTAAACACCCATGTTTGGGTGGCTGGATTGGGTTGGCCACCTTGGGTAAAACTCGAAAGATACGGGTTGTAGGTCGACTATCGATAGTGGCTAGGCCAAGAGGGGCGCTTATGCGCTCTATGTCGATCTTGTCAGCAAGCGCCCGTATCAAATCAAGTTTGCCTAAAGAGCCGGTTGACCTATTGAATGCTTACCATGTATGAACGTGACTGTTTGAATATAAGTTACCCCTTACCATTGTAAAGATCCACCGGTAACCATGGTACCATGATCCTCAAGACTCGTGAGCCGGACATGGTGGTTTGGGATACCGTGTTTGTGCTGTCAGCCTACGCTGGGGTGACGAGCCTCCCCGTAGTAACCACAAGCACCACTTCTTGCAACTTGCCTATCGTATGTGTTTATCTAGGAGTGATGAACCTAGACGGATCAAGAACACAAGAGTAGGACCGCCACGGTTGTCCGATGCCTAATGTTCGATTTTGATCGATATTAAAAAGGGTGGTATCCTAGCTTCCCCAAGTTACTGGATGAATGAGCATAATTGATCACTTGGCTAACATGATTATGTATCACACTGCATTAGTTAGAATGTGGCGAAAAGGCGTTAGAGTCGCACGTTTGAGGTAGTGTTGTCATGTGCGAAACAGGTGGTCGGAGTCACGTGTTGAGGGAGTGTTAATGGGTGAGGGTATGCATCATTACATGTATGAACTCCATCATTGCATTAAAAAGAGTAGTTAGGAAATGATTGCTTATTATTGCCTTATCATTACTGCAATGATTGATTGATAACATGTGTAACTTTTGCTTTATATAACCATTGAGTTTATCACTCACTCTCACTTTGAGACAGTATTTTAAAACACCGACCAGACGCTGGTGTAGATGCAGGTACGGTTGACGTCGATGCATTGGAGCAGGACTTCTTGGACGAGGAGGAGGAATTCTCCTATTTCCAGCTCTCGGGCGAGCCAATGTAGGCCATGTGCCGTTAGACAAGGAACGCTGGGCGTCTGGGCTTAGTTGGATGCAACATTTACATTACCACATTTTGTTTATTTTGAATTATACTTGTATATATTGAACCCAGCCGCGGACCCATACTCTAGAAAGAAACTTCGTGAAACATATATATATATATATAGATATATATATATATATATATATGTTTTAGATTTATGCATATGCATAATTACATTAAATCTGAAGTATGATGCACCGTTTAGTATAATTTTATACATGCTTAATTGGTCAACGTGAAAGAAATCAAAATACTATCTTCCACTGGTCAAGTGATGTTCGAAATCTCGGGATTTGAGCTTTGCTCGCCCTCAAAATTCAGGGTGTTACAACAGATGAGGGCAGAACTAAGTTTGGCCACTACGAATAGGAATAGGAAGGATGACTAATCACGTGACAAATGTCGACCGAATAAATGGCCCAACAGCAAGTTCAAAATGTACACTCTTCTCAATAAAACGCCCGAACATGTCTTGATGGATATTCAGGACAAGCACATCCTTACTTGGTCGCGTAAGTTGAAATATGATCCTAATAAAAGGAGCAAGAGCAAGTATTGTTTCTTTCATCGGGATCACGATCATCCGTTGTGTGACTACTTCGACCTTAAGTAGGAAATTGAGGCACTTATTCGTAGCGATCACCTTGGAGAATACGTCAGTCATTAAGAAGAAATGGCCGCGACAAAAGATACGCCCCCTGTCAACAATGAACCAACGGGAGAAATCCGCACTATCTTCGGGGGGCCTGGGGATGGAGGAGATTCAAATCAAGCTCAGAAAGCCCACACGCGAAGCATCGTTCATTCCGACTCAGAACGTGAGATCCTCACAACTAGCTGACCTTCGAAAGAGCAAAAGGTGGAGATTGCAGCTTGACCTTTACTGAAGAGGATGCATGAGGATTCCACCATCCGCACGATGACGCGCTCGTGGTCACCTTGACCATAGCTAATCGTAAAGTGTTCTGAATCCTTGTACACACTGGATCGTCTGTATACATCCTCTTCACATAGACATTTGATAAAATGGGAGTTGGTCGGTCTAGACTTCGACTTGTCAAGACTCCATTGATCGATTTCTCTGGTGGCAAGGTCGTACCAGAAGGATCAGTACAGCTCCCACTAATGGTCAGAAACGGGCAGAACCAGGTAACTACGATGATTGACTTCTTGGTAGTGGACTATCTGTCTGTTTATAATGCAATCCTCGGTCAACCATCTCTTAACACCCTGCGAGCTGTAGTCTCGACCTACCACCTGGCCATGAAATTCCTGACCGAACAGGGCGTCGGATCAGTTAAAGGAGACCAACATGAAGCTTGACAGTACTACACGATGACGCTAAGGGCTTCACACTAGACGATGACCGTCGCCTCTCTGGACCCTCACGAGGATTATGAAGAAAGAGGGTCTCCCATGGAGGACCTCGCTCTCATTCCGATTGTTGATTCCGACCTGTCTAGAACGGTCCAGATCGGGTCGTCCCTGGCGCCTCCACTACGGGATAAAATGATAGCCCTCCTTTGATGTTATGTAGACGTCTTCGCATGGTCTCATAAGGACATGCCTGACATCAACCCAAAAATCATCATGCATCGCCTGAATGTCGACCCCGACCACCGACCAATTCGACAAAAGCGGCGCACGCTCGGCCCCGAACGATATGCAGTGATCGGAGAAGAAGTCGACAAACTTCTTAAAGCCGAATTCATTGAAGAGGTTTACTATCCAGACTGGATAGCCAATATAGTCTTGGTCAAAAAATCCAATGGGAAATGGCAGGTCTGTGTTGACTACACATACCTAAACAATGTCTGTCCCAAAGATAGTTTTTCCCTTCCTCAAATTGATCAGCTTGTCGATAGCACCACAGGGCATGAACTACTTAGTTTTATGGATGCTTATTCTGGTTATAATCAAATTTTAATGCATCCGCATGATAAGACAAAAACAACCTTTGTCACTGACAATGGTCTTTATTGTTACCGAGTTATGCCGTTTGTATTGAAAAACGCCGGAGCCACTTATCAACGGCTAGTCAACAAAATGTTCGTCCACCAAATAATATGAACAATGGAAGTCTATGTCAACGATATGCTCGTCAAGAGCATCAAGGCCACGGATCATACTTCAGATCTTGGGGAAATGTTCCTTGTTCTTCGTGAATACAAGATGAAGTTGAATCCGAGCAAATGCGCCTTCGGGGTTAGCTTGGAAAAGTTCCTTGGTTTCTTGGTCAGTCAACGAGGGATCGAAGCAAACCCTGAAAAGATCAAAGCTTTGCTTGACATGGATTCGCCAAAGACGACCAAAGACGTCCAATGGCTTACAGGAAGAATCTCCGCACTCAATCGCGTCATGTCCTGAGCCATAGATAAATGTCTCCCCTTCTTCAAATAACTGAAGGAGAAACGTGTTGTGGATTGGACAGAAAAATGTGAGACAGCCTTCCAAAAGCGCAAGCAATATCTAGGGTCGCTACCATTACTGTAACACCCATACTTTTAGTATTATAGTATTACTATGAATTCCTACCTCATTGAACCGTTCACCTATACTTTAGTAAAAAAAATCTAACCGTTAGGAGTAATCTTCGTTTTCAGATCGAGCTTTGTACGTAGGCTACTCGCCCCACTATCACCGCCGGATACACCCCCCCCCCCCCCCCCCCCCCAAAGAGTCAGATATGGTGGCTGTTTTATAGATGTTGAGAGTCGCTGACAAAGAAAAACAAAGAAAGGCAGGGGGCCAATGAAGTAATGGAGCTCACCGGGGGAGAGATGACGCCTGGCCACTGGTAAACACGGTTGCCGGAAATCGCGTCTACGAGCTAAGGAAGACGACTGGAAGGGGTAAAATGCAAACGGACCTTCCAAAACACGTTAAGGCTTTCTTTATAAAGGAGGGCCACATGGCAGCACTTAGGTGCGCCCATCAATGCGGGTTCCGTATGATGTCCCCTTGACTACCCCGTATCAACACGTGGCACGACCCTATGCGTTAGTC